>JAACJN010000042.1:0-314713 GCA_013368555.1 Collybiopsis confluens | reverse complement strand
CCTGCAAAAACTCTGCTCCGACAGCCAGACTGCAACGTTTAACGGACCTATGTGCCCTGCCCAGAAATAATTCTTTCCCAGTGCAGTTCCAAGTCGCGTCAAGTCGTCCCACGTCCTAAAATGGTAAACAAAATGGAGAAATTTCTCGTATAAAAGCCAGCCAAACTTACCTTGTTTTCCTCACTTGAAAACACACTTTCGAGCTTGTCTTACCAGTCTCAACTCTTCTCTCTCTCTCATCATGCAATTCAAAGCTGCTTTTGTCACCGCTGCTATTGCCAGCCTTGCTGCCGCCTCACCTGCTCCTCGTGATACTTGCTCCACTGGACCTGTCCAGTGCTGCAACCAATACTCGACCACTTCCGACCCTACGATCGCTTCTCTTGCGGGCATGTTGGGCATTGCCCTACCTGCCATCAACGCCGTTGTCGGCCTCGCCTGCAGCCCCTCTCCGTCGTTGGCATTGGAGGTGGCGCATGGTAAGCTCATTTCACCACTAACTCTGAGTCTAAAGAGGTTAACATCGATTTATCTAATAGCGCCACTCAAGCTGTATGCTGCCAGAACAACGCTGCTGGTAGGTTTCCGCTGAGAAATCTTTTTTATGCTGCGGTTAATTTAATGAACGTACTGATGCTTTTGTTTCTCCAGGTGGTCTCATCTCCATCGGCTGTCTCCCTATTCAGCTCTAAGCTCAGGTCGAGGCCGTAACTCTATCTCTTGCCGGACACTTTTTCCAACTTGGATTCGATACTATTTGCACGGTGGTAAATGAGTCACAATTGAAGTTTCCGAGGGATAGTCTTAACGTACAGGATCATCGTTGTACTTGTTAATTTTTTCGTTCCGAAATTGAAGGTCTCGTGATCGTGATATTGTGATTGTGATCTCCGCGGTCGGTAGTCGTTTTTGTCGCCGGTAAAAAGCTTCGAGTCCCAGCTGATCCCGGTATCCCTGAGCTTTAAAGCGCCCATTAGCGGGCGGTAATTTTACCGCCAGTACTCAAGTACTGGATGAGGCCATAGGTAGAGACGAAAGACCATCGTAGAGTCACGGAGGCAATTTGCTTCGAAGGTTCCGTTCAGTTGATGGATGAGCGAGTTGGGAAGAAAGATTATGATATGAATGAGCATTGTGGCCGGTCAAGGTTAGTCGGACAGGGCCGACAGCTCACCTCGAGGTGACAGCCTGAATGGCATCATTGGCTCCAGAGAACAACCTGGATTCAGCCACATCGCTGGATGAACGTAGACAAAGGAAAACTGATACCTCCATCGGCACTTTCTGAAGCGCGTGAGTGTTGTTTGCTTGCTTGTTTGCTTGTATCGTCCTGTAGAGATCTTGGAGATATGGTTTAACGTCACCTCTGACTTCTGTTGGTACAGTGGCCGCCGCTAGCTATCAAATTTTACGTTCTTTTCATATTCATTCATTGCTCCGGCTGAAATAAATCCTTCTTCTTTCCCCCGCTTGTTTCCGTTACAGAATATTAATTTTCTCCCTCTTTCTGCCATACATATGTACTACATACATACGATCCACATCATTTTGTAATACCAAATGTGCATATGTACTGCTCTGTAAATTTTTCATTAGCACTGCCTACTGAAGTCTGACACCGTGCGCTTGTGGCGGGCATCTCCGTTGAATTTTTAAAATCTAATACTTGACATTCAATCTCAACTCTTGAAGTCACCACAGGAGGAGAGCGAGGAAGGTACTGGCTTGAAAGAAACGCCGGTGTGTGACACACATAACCTCGTCGTTTTTCTATGTACACCTGACAAGATATGATCGACCTGTCAGTGCGAGGTCCAGCTAGGGTTTTATTGGACACCGTTGGATAATCTTCCAGCTTACTGAATTTTGAATACATGTTAGCGGGCACAAAACACCCAGAAGTAGAGAAGTTACGTGCTCGGATTGTAGGTGTACTATGGAGGAGTTTTATTTTTCTAAGAGAGAATTACAACGCCTGAAGGAGGATCATGGGGCAGATATATACCTATATGCACTAAAAAAATAACATATTGGTGCTGGAAAGTGTATCGTCAGCCCAAGCCATTTCCCGTTCGGCGTTGAGAGACGCCTATTGAAAAATCGTAACGCGAAAAAAAATTCCTGTCGGAGACTCAATTAGTGGTGGCGAGTAAGTAGTAGCCCCCCAAGGTACAAATGCTGTTACTTCGACATTCAACAATTGTTTTGCATCTCATCTTTGAATCGAAATCAGTCAGAAGGTAGGCGTTTCGTTCATGTCCTTGACGTGTTGAATGGCACTGAGCGTGCCTTTCTTCGCAGAAGCCCACCTTCAGTGAATCCTCGGAATTACAAGGATATTCAAGTTTGTTCTATGTACTGAACAGTATGTATTCTGCCTGCAAAAACTCTCCTCCGACAGCCAGACTGCAACGTTTAACAAACCTATCCGCCCTGCCCAGATATCCTTTCTTCCTAATGCAGTTCGTATCAAATTCCATCTCGTCCCAAACAAAAGGAAAAAAAATGGAGAATTTCTGGTATAAAAGCCGGCCCAACTTACCTTGTTTTCCTCACTTGAAAACACACTTTCGAGCTTTTCTTACCAGTCTCAACTCTTCTCTCTCTCATCATCATGCAATTCAAAGCTGCTTTTGTTACCGCCGCTATTGCCAGCCTTGCTGCCGCCTCACCTGCTCCTCGTGATACATGCTCCACTGGACCTGTCCAGTGCTGCAACCAATACTCGACCACTTCCGACCCCACGATCGCTTCTCTTGCGGGCTTGTTGGGCATTGCCCTCCCTGCCATCAACGTTGCTGTCGGCCTCCTCTGCAGCCCCCTCCTCCGTCGTTGGCGTTGGAGGTGGCGCATGGTAAGCTCATTTCACCACTGGCTCTGAGTCTAAAAAGGTTAACAGACCGATTTATTTAATAGCTCCACTCAAGCTGTATGCTGCCAGAACAACGCTGCTGGTAGGTTTCCACTGAGAAATCTTTTTTATGCTGCGGTTGATTTAATGAACGTACTGATGCTTTTGTTTCTCCAGGTGGTCTCCTCTCCATCGGCTGTCTCCCTATTCAGCTTTAAGCTCAGGTCGAGGCCGTAACTCTATCTCTTGCCGGACACTTTTATCAACTTGGATTCGATACTATTTGCACGGTGGTAAACGAGTCACATTTGAAGTTTTCGAGGGATAGTCTTAACGTAGTACAGGGATCGTCATTGTAACTTGTTATTTTTTTTTGTTCAGAAATTGAAGTGATCGTGTTGGTGTTTGATTTGATTTGAACATCTTCGATAGGAAAAAGTACTCACTAGGCATTGAGCTTTATACTGCCCGCCGTTGTCATAGATGGACCTTCAGGATCGCCCAAGCTTACCACGCTAGTGGGTAGTCAGTCGTTTGAATATTCCGGAAGATATCCAGACTTTACTCTTGCGGTCAGAAGAATTCATCAAGTTTCGCGGAGAACCTGGACGAAGCTCCTAGTGGTCCAAAAATGACCTGTCACTAGCTCGAGCGTCGGAGATCCAGGATTTGTCACATACAGTAGCATCTACACAGCCAGGCTTGGCGATAATCTATCTGTCTTGTTGTCATCGAGCGGTAGCAATTCGGAGGTGAACGAGACTATACGTTCACCGTTCGATTATCACTTTCGAATGAATAGAGTGCACTAGAAGAATGTGCCTGCCAGGATTGATGAGAAACCATCTCTTTTTCAAGCCGAAGAGGTCAAACGAAGAAGTGGCATAGGATAGATGTCATGTATTAGATGATGCACTCGAATACTGACAAATCGAATAGCACAAAACCTCTCTGATCGCGCGTACCACGGGGAAAGGGGGGGAGGCGCACGACTCGAAGATTCGCCTCATCTACTGTAGATTGGCCAACTCGTCAACAAACTGTTCCCAATAAGAAGGCACGTTATTGTACGCATCAGCTTGAGGCTCATTGGTTATGAAAGTCGACGCTATGCCACCGGCACTCAACTGCTGAATGAGGCTAGTAGGTAGAGTCGAAGGACCATCGTGGAGAATGACGATTTGCTTGGAAGCGGGTTCGGTCGAGTTTATGATGAGCGAGCTAGGGAAGCTACGTAGAAATAATATGAATGATTATGAGTCGGTGACCGGTGATAATTCGAACGACAACGGCTCACCTAAAATCATCATAAAAACTGTTCCGAGGTGACAATGGCATTGGCGATGGAGAAGAACCTGGAATCGGCCACGTTCGTGCCCGGGTTAAGGATGACCTATGTACATAAACAAAATCAGTAACATCGAAAGTGAGTTCAAAGGTAAGGTCTTCGACGCTTACGATAGAACCGCTTGGAATACTCTGCCTCACGCTCGAAGCATAGGTCGAATATAAGTTGAAGAAGTCGCTCGTCGCGTTCGTTTCGTCGAAAAAGATGCCAGAGGGGCGGTAGGCTGTCGGCCAGTTGAGGTAAGTGGACACGTCGGCTAGAACAGCTGACGATGTTCGACCAGTCCCGTAGCCAGTAGGAACATAACCAACAGTCCTGAGGTTGCTACTGAGGGTTTTGGCCTGCTGGAAGCAGGTGTAAGGATAATTGGGATCAGTAGTAGGGCCACTGTTGGGGTTTATGATGAGAGTGATAGGAAGAGTGGGGTTGGCAGTTATCCTGTGAATTACAGCGGGTCACTAAGATATCGGAAGGAAAGAGATATGCGGGTACGAGCTGAAAACCTCCGACCACGCTGAGCAGTCATCATTCGGATAGATATACAAGGGAAAGATAGCGCCGGTGGCCTTAACGCCGCGAAGGAAAGATTGAGCCAGACAGGCGGCTGAGATGAGTTTCTTGAGAGAGAACATTGTGAGGAGGGGTGTACGGCTGGGAACAGAGATTTTCCTCTTGAGCGTGTTTTTATGCAACACCAGTCAAATTGAATTGGCAAGCCCCGAGTGAATGGCCGCAGCATATGGGTTAAAGATCTCATCAGCTTCAAGGGCATCGAAGTGTGGATTGTATCGAAGTGTGGGTTGTAAGGTGTCATTAGGCCGCATTGCTGTAGGAATACCTTCTAGCTGACTTTGACCTCTGTAGCCTAACTCTAATCGGCCTAGGAGTGTTATTCAGAGCTATTGAAGAAATGGTAAGTATGAAAGAACGGCGGATTATAGGCCTATGGCACAGAAACCTAACCAAACTGAAACTGGACCATAGATCCACATAAACATTGCATGATGCCAAATCCACGAACAAGAAAGGAAAAAATGTTTCCGTTGTCGAGGCGGTCGTCCGAATCCGAATCCTGGGGTCAAATTCAAGCTCAGTTGTTGCCATCTAACTAGCTGGAGGGGACGGGCGGCATCACGTAGGTCACGACATCGGCATGTGATCCGCACGCCTCACTCTTCCCGAATTGCCCATTTTACGAGCAAGCTAGTGGGCTATAACGAGGTGGGCTATAACGAGGTGAGACTGATGACTGTTTAGGAAATCGTACCGGAAACTAGAAGGAAGCTAGGATCCGGAACGTGGTACCAGCCTAACAGGCAAGCGGGAGTTTCGAAAGTGTTGATCGGCTTTTACTATTACTGCGAAACGACAGGTCGAAAGGAGCCTTGAGGCGCGCCTCAGTCCACGAACGCGAGCACGTGGCATCAGCTGAGACGATTTCAACCCCAACTTTGACCTTCTCTTGCACCTGTAAACACAATGCACGACTCGGACGATCAAGTATATGTTGGCTCGCTTATGTTCTGTCGTGCGCATGGCTGCGAATTCTGCAACAAGTGTTGCAATGACCATCGGATGTGCAACAATTTTCAGATCATGGACCAACTTACTGCTACTTTCCCGACTTACACCGAAGCGCAGTTCATGGTAATGAATTTTTCTGTCGTGATTGAGCAGATTGGTCTGATGAGGTTACAGCAACGTCCCCCGATTTCATACGTTCTTGACAAAGCCGTTGAGTCCAAGTCCAGCCGGCCAGGCGATAGCGTCTTCGAATGCCGAGCGCACCATAAAATGGAATGCTCATCCTGCTTCAACTGGGGAAAAATTGCAGTCGAAGCCTTGAAACGCGAGATCAAAGCCAAGAATTCATCAAAGCCAGGTGTATTGGTCGATGTCTCCAAAGAAGAAAAGTTGAAATTCCTTTCCAGCATGGGCCTCGAGCTCACTCTCTCTACACGTCTTCCAGACGAAACTATCGATAAGAAATTCCGCAGCGCTATAGATGCCGTTCAATGGTTCTCAAAGGCTATCGAGAGCCTTCCGTTCGATCCGTCGTCGCTGCCTCTGTGGTCCAAAGAGTCGAGTCCAAGTCGCTTGTTCGATTCATTCAAGAAAGGCAGTGTGGCGGAAATCTTGGCCTATGCTGCTGGAAAACAGGTTTGTGTGGATTCATACGAAGGCTCTTTCATGGGCGTTCGACAAACGGCAATGTCTATGGCAAAAACCTTGGACAATACAGAAATTAGAATTTTCGTCCTCCAGGATAAAGCCTGTAGCTATGCGATCTGTGTTCGGGTGAGTTAAAACTGCATAGCGCTAGTCTTCTGTTACTCATGCATGCTCAGGTCGTGGAGGTCCGTCGCCTTCCCAACGATATCCCGGTCGTGATTCTTTTGTACGGTAGGGGTGCACGAAATGCACCACCTCAAGAAACACTCGCATGGGTTCAAGAAAATCTGAGCACTGCGCGTAGCACCGGAATGCCACAGATCGTCTCTACCCCGGAAGAACAGAAGCTCCTTCTCGCTATCCTCAACATGAATGCTCGAAGGCTCTCTCCGGACTACGCTCCAAAGCGGAAGCGCACCGAGAGTAACTTTACATTGTCTTTCCTCCTCCCTATGGGCCCGCTCGGGCAGACCGATATCGGAAAACTGACACAACACACTGGATGTGTTGCCTGCGGAACGAAGTCTTCGAGTAAATGCGCCCAGTGTCTTTCGGTCGAGTATTGTGGACCCGGTCAGTCTTCGGCCGAGTCCATCATCGACGCGCAGATCACTGATTAATGTTATCCATTATAGAGTGCCAAAAATTCCACTGGAAAGAGCACAAACCAATGTGCATCTCTTTGAAAGGTGGAACCTGGGTCGATATCAGATTTAGCACAATGCCCGTCGAGGCTCGACTCGCCGCGGCGTTGGGCCAGAAACTCAGCTTCAGCTTCGTGAATAACATGGCTTCTAATTTATCGAGAGACCCGAGTCAAATTGGGCATTTTTCCAATGATAATCCTCCTCCTCTACCGTCGAACATTCACGGCAACAATCTGTTCCTGATCAAGATGCAAAAAGGGAATTCGATTATGATTTACGACCGCACGAGGAGTATTCAAGTGTATCTGTGTCGGATATAGACCCGAAGGGGTACGATGAGACGATGGTGCAGATGCATACTGGTTTTAAAGGGTTGAAAGTGTATCGGTGGGCGAAGAGAGTTGGGGAAGAGCAGTTGAGTGTCTGTTTGGACAGACCCCTGTTGAAGGACCCGCAGTGGTGATTGGATGCTTTGTAAACCTTCAAGGATCCGGGCTTGTAGGATAGCTTTCAACGATATCACGTACACAGTACCACAACTCAGTTGATTCGCGTATAATATCCCATAAGTAAAAAGGCATTTCGTAGTGGTTTTCATGTCCCGTAATCGATTGATAATCAATATTAAACCACGTGGTCAAGGCGGTCCGCAACCACGGGAAGCATCTTGTTTCCGAATTCATCTTGCCTCAGTCCCACCTCGTTCCATTATGACTATAGGCCTCAAAGACGGTGGCGAGCAGCATCCCCTTCAGCTGAATAGCTGAGGCTCCCACACGGACTCGAATCGGATTAAACTGAGTATAGCTCTTTGGACATAAACATCAGTAGTACCCAGGTTGCAGATTTTACTCGAACTTGCGTGGACTGTTTTCGCTGACTAGGATTCTCTTACAGACCAGCTCCAAACATATGGGCCCTTTTCCTCCCTAAGAATCACCAATTTCCGCAAGGCTTTTTCTCTTCGACGAAACGATTGTCTTTGACGTCCTCCTCCCACGACGGTATCGAACCTCGAGGCGAGCTGAGCACATGCTGCATCGCCCATCGCAAGGAGACAACCAGTACCACGCCGCAATAATTCTACTCTGTGTCATCTTTCTTTCTTTTGGTGGTTCGTCGGTTCGATTTTTTTCACAAATTTTCGTCTTATTGATCGCTGTGAAAAATTGTCCCAGATCAGATTATCCCGGAATGTGGGATTCCTGTATTCTTCAGCATTCAATACTTGGCACCGTATAGAATGGCACCTCTTTCTATGGGTCGACTCCTTCCGCCGCTCTAAAGACCGCCTCCTCGAGTAACGTGCTGCCTTGTCACCTTTATCAACAACCCTCCTTCGTCACGGAAGCTTTCTGCGTATGTCAATCTATCAGTTCCATGCGACGTTCTGGGATACGTTGGATCTTGGAACTGGAGAGCGATGGACGACATAGGTTATCCGCTGTTTTCCACACGTGGAACAGTGTTGAGACCCGATGTATCTGATGCTCGAGTTTCCCATGGACTTCGCGCGCACTCTTTCGCTTTTGCATGAGTGAGTGCATCTTCATGTAGCTCCTCTTGAACAATTGAATTCAAGCTCTACAGACCCGTTTTGTGCCGCACAACGTCGCTATTACGGTACAACGTCAATCAAACTTGCCGCTTTCCGGATGAGGCAGTGGCGCCACACAAGGGTTTACCGGAGCTCCATCTGCGGCTGGCTTGATCTAATATTTCTAAATATTCCGTCTTGAGGCTGGATGGAATATGTGTTATCTCGGTGGTGGAACAATTCCAGTCTGGCAGTTTGACGCGCATCGGACCGTCGGTGCGATACTCCGCAAAATTCCGGAACATAACCCCTTTTCGGCTTAATTTCGGCCCTTTTCGCGTGACTTCAGCTTCGTTATTATTTTCGTGCCCGAGTCCCGACACGCGGCACTGTTCGACGAGTGGACGAGTCGCTGCCGCTACGTGATTCTCTTCGAACCCTCCTTGAACCGTCTTTCCCCAACATCTTATGCCTCGACCTGGACAGCCGCCACCCTCTGCGCTCAGAAACCGAAACCGGATTACAAACAAAACCCGTCTCAAAGTCATCCATGGCAACGTTGATGTTGACCAAATTATTCCAGATGAAGACGAAGAGAAGAACCGTTTGCTTCAAATTGTAGCTGGAGTTGACCTCGAGGATGCCAAAGTGCGTCTGCATTGCTCTGCGTTCGCCTGTTCGCCAGCGTGGCAATGGCGTGGCTATACACTCCGCGGTTTGCTGACTAATATTTCCTTATTTAGGAACATCACCTTCAGGCTGTTCTCTCAGAGGCTGCGGGTGTAACGGGTAGAAAGAGTCAAGAAAGGCCTGCGGCTTTCATTCCTATTCCGGAGCATACTGGGCTCGCAGACAACTTCTCTACTCTGTATCCTTCTGATCGTTGGAACGATCCAGTTTCCTATGTCCAATCGTCAGCTGTGGTCGAGGAATACATCACAGCTGCTCTCGCCGACGGATGCACTTATTACATGGATGAGCGTGACAAGGAGTGGCTCGATCGCAACAACGAGGAAGCCCGAGGTGAAGGTACAAGTGCACAAGGTGCTGTTTCTCCATCTACTGGTCGCACCACGACTCGAAGTGCAAAAGCAAAGGGCAAGGAGCCCGAGGATGTTCAGGCACTCTTCATGACCGAGGATGAGTATGAGCTGGTGATGGGTCTCTTCGAGAAGATCACCCAAGAGAAGACAGAGTTTCTACATCATGTCAGTGGATGACGCCGTTTTCATTTTTGTCTCGGTCCTGACTGTTTGTTCCAGAGTCTGGAGTCGGACACAATGCACTTTCCCGAGTTCTCTGAATATCAAGATATTCTTTCTTCCCCATTACCTCCGTCTACCTTTGCTGCGTATTCTCCGCCAAGTTGGCTGCCTGAGCCATCAAAACTAGTTCGACTGGCCCGAATCGTTTATCCATATTGGAAAGAACGTTGTTTGGAGCGAGCCGGACGAAGAATTATACCCACTCTCAATGTAAGTTTTCCTCAGCTCTATGCGGAGGCTGTTCTGATTTGTCTGCGGCAGTTTGATGAATCTGATACCCTAAATGAGTCGTATGTCTGTTTCCGAAGACGAGAGACGAAAGCTATTCGAAAGACACGAGCGTCGCAAGTCACTTCATCCGATAAACTAGCCCGTCTGCAAACTGAATTCGAGTTTCCTCTTCAACTTGCGAAGCAGCTGGTGGAACGGGAGCAGCTGAAGCGAGACTCCTCGCGACAGTCGCGTATAGTGTGGGATTTGAGGACGAAAGTAGTCGAGCTGAAGATCAAGAACCCTTCGATCGGTGATAAAGGTGACGAAGAGCTGCTGGTGGACAAGGAGCGGTTGTCGAAGAAATCCGAGTCTTCGTGAGTGAATCGTCCATCCCTTTGTCTCCCTGGGCTGACGTTCCATCCAGTCGAGTCCGGCTGCCTGTTAAACAAGAAACACCCAGCCAGTCATCCAGTCCTCCACATAATATCATTCGTCCAAATGAACGATATGCATTGTATCAAACCAACGTTGATAAATTACTTCAAATTCGGAAGGAACAGGACCAGCACTGGGATGATCATGTTGATGTACGTTGCGTGTTGGCAATTATTCATTGTTTTTACTGACCTGAAATCATAGACTGGCTACGTATCTATGATGGCTCCCTACGCTTCCCGATTATTCAAATATGTTGGTCCGCCTCAATCATCATCCCCAAAATCATCATTCGAAGATGGCGAGTCTGCAGCGGAATCCGTACCGAAGCGTCCAGTTCGTTTACGATATGGACGTGGGGGAAGGGCTTTTGTCGATCGTAGACCACCGCCGTTGCGTATTGCCAAGCGACGCCGTCTGGCTAGGTTCTCCGACGATGAACAGACGTTGATGGATATTGACAGCTCACCTTTGAAAGACGATGAAGCCGAACTTCGATTGGCCGAACGATGGCGATTTGATTCAGACGATGGGCCGCTATATGGGCCAGCGGGTTCTGACGAGCACGATCGGATGTTGGTGGATGATTATGACCCCAAGTATGTTTCATTCAGCCGGGTTTTTAACCAGTCATAAAATTGATTTCCTCCCCCGCCTAGATATACACACTCGCTCTTTGATGTGGCCGACTATGCGTTCTTATACACTGATCCGACAATTGTTCGAACGCTGCCGGACGGCAAGAAGGAGAACTATATTCCGTACCGACTTGGTATCACCCCGCCGATGAACATTGCGGTCCCTCAGCGACCTGCGTCTGTCCAATCTCAAGGGGCTGTTCCAGTATCACAGCAGGTTCACAGTGTTCCGATTTCTCAACAACTCAAAATACCTACAGTTGGAAATCGGTCTTCTCCGAGTTCGGCGGTCTCGAATCAAGGTGCAGTCAATACTTCCGCGCCGGCAGTGGTGGCTCCGGCTTCGCAAGGGTCACCTCCGCCTCGTCTTCAGACTGCCATGCCGTTGCCGCAGATTACTCACAATGGGCGAGCGGCGATGACTATGCCGAGTGTGGATATGATGAAGCTGGCGACAAGTCATAATGCGTCTGCGTTTCAGTCGGAGATTGAGGCTGCTCGAGCAGACTCTACCAATGGCTCTGATCCCTCTCAACTTCCTCGCCCCAATACTCAGCTGCAGCAGGTTCATGCACAACAGTCGACGCAGATGCAGTCGCAGGCGGCAGCTCAAGCACAACCGTCGACAGTCTCTTCTCTTCATCCTGCATACGCTGCTCTGGTGAATGCCAATCCTACCACTTACATCCCTCAATATCTCTACCCTACCACTTCTGCGACCGGTCTAAACAACCAACAGATGCAGCATCTGAAGTCGGTTTTCAATGCTGCCAATTTGGGTGGTGTACAGAATTACAATTCTGCGGTATTTGCGCACATGCAGATGCCGAAAGCTGCTAATGGTGTCGTAAATGGCATACCTGCGGCTCAGAACATGCACAATTTTAATTCTGTAAACATGACACCCGTCGCTCGTCAAATGCAGCGAGTACCTAGCGCTGTCGTCAATGGTGCTTCGCCTAGCCCTCCTCGACCTTCATCTGTTGTCAACGGCACTATGCACGATTCTAACGGGTCATCGAGTCCTTTAATGAACCACGCGGCTGTTCCAGGCGAGCCGCGTGTTTCTACGCGTTCACCCTCGGGTATGGCAATCCGAGGGTCTGGATCACCGATAATGGGAGCTCAGTTGCATGCGCAGCAGCAGCAGCAGCAAATGCTGAATGGACAAATGCAACAACAGCTACTTCAAATGCACAACCAGTCGTCTCCGCCTCCAACAATGTACACAGCCCAATCATATTCGTTGTCGCCGTCGCCGTCGAAGATGCAGCCGGCGTCGCTGTCTGGCTCACCCGTCCTGCATCAGCATCAGCATCAGCAACAGCAACAGCAACAGCAAGCTGTTGGGAGCACGCAGGGAATTCATTAGTATGCCCAATATCTTACGCTTCGTTTTGCCTATTTCGCTACTAACTCTGTGGTCGAAATTCGAGTAGAGGTGAACCCCATCCTCGGCCATGTCCTACGTCCCCATTCACAGACTTTCTCGCATATCATTATGATTTTTACCACGCAGTTTATCGTCCATCTCCCCTCAATTTGCTTGAAATGCTTCGCTGTATGATTAACATGTAGTATAATATAGAAATAAGATGGAAACAGATAAATCTGGATTTTGAGGCATGCTCTACAGTGTAGTCGATGCACCTATTTGGTTGGTCGGTCACATGCACCTGTTTTTACCCACTTTCTTACTCCGACCGCATCTATTGCGGATCGGTTGCGCTAGAAGCTCTGAGCTAACAACACTCACCATCTTTGTTGCCAAGATTCGTCTCGTATATGCATGATCCAACTTTTTGCCTACACAACGGAGATATTGACGACTCTGTCACGGTCCACGTCGTGACCACGACAAACGATATCCCGACCTCAATATGTCTTAGAGCGCAACTGTCACTTCTCTATAGATCTTTTGACCCAGTCTTGAACAGATCGTTGAAAAAATGGCTGGGTCATAAATAGCCTCATGTTGTTCATCATTGCACGTTCCTCTATGGATTTCTTTTCGTAATACCGAACGTCGCTCAACAATTGCCTTTCATCATGACAGTTTCCCCTCTCCTCCAGAGTTGCTCTTAAAAAGCCGTTCATTGCTTTTGAATGACAGGTAGCTGGATCTCCCGTACTTTTCCTTCATTTCATGAACAGCCAAAGTCTCGCCGCCAGTACCCAGTAGGTCAGCAACCATCGCCTTCCGATAAGAATGCTTAGTGCGAGATAGTTATTTACAGTACGATGTTACCTGGGCTAGCATCGGTAGTTATCAATTCGCTAATTTCTCATTACGGTCGTTGACTGCTCACACAGCGTTGCTGTACTACGACTGGCTACTGACCTTCCCAAGCGAGGTAAGAACAATCTATCTGCAGTGAACTTGCTTAATCCCGAGTTTATAGGTCCAGTACGTTTGGGGGGCAAGATTTTCCCTGTCTACAGTTCTATATATTTTTTGTCGATACGCGCTCTTGGCAAATGTGCTTTATCTTTTCGAAATTTCGGATCTGCTGGGGTCAAGGGTAAATGACTCGGTAGAATCGCCCCATTTAGTTTTACTCATTTGCTCTCTAGTCCGCGCTCTAATTTTGGTGCTTGAATGACATTGTGCTCAAATTACCCTCGTTCTACACTCATAGTACCTCAGTTACATGTGATGACTGGAGGAAGTTTGTATCGGCCCTTAGTGTTTTCGGAAGAGCGGCTATAGTCGGTCAGTGCTTGTCTCTCTCGTCGGCTTTCTGCTGACTCACTCTACTCCAGTAACACTGATAGGTCGAGCGTATGCGGTTTGGTCCCGCAACCGTCTCATATTGGGATACCTAACGGTCCTCGGTACGATGTGTGTCGTAGCAGATGCGGTGGGTTCGCCGACCCTATCAATCCTGAGCAGTATCTTGACTCTTGATGTAGTTCCATGTTCCTTATGAACAATGTGTAGCGACGTCGGATCCGCCTATGTGCGTATCACCCTCACCATTGTAGATTACCAGCACTCATGTCTCATTTGCTATGCAGATGTTCGTGGCACCTACTAAATCATTTTATGAGCGAACAGCTCGACTAATCCTAAAATGAAAGCGCTATTACTTCGCTCGGTCTTCACGATTGCGTTTGAGACGTCCGTTGCTATTGTCACTACCATAAGGACCTTTCAAGCTTTGAGAATCAGCGGCCCTTGGAGCGTTCAAAAACATCGCTTGATTTATCTGATTTTTGAAGAAGGTGAGGCGGTTTTACAATATTTGACCGCTCTGTGTGTTGAAACGCTATCAGGAATTCTGTATTTCAGGTGTGCTATCTGTATCATCCGGTGTTAGGGGTCAACTTCTGAGGCATATGTATTACCAGTCTTATATCTATTCTGACAACGGCATCTGTGATACTCGACATTGTAAGATTCGTTCCCACTTTCTTGTCCCTCTTCCTAAATCATTTTCTATTACAGCGTGCTCCTGTATGTTGCCCGTGTCTTTTTTGTCAATAAGACAGCTTAACCTATTCAAAACAGACAGGATTTCTCCAACAATTTCTCGATGGTTTGACTTTGCCGTAAGCAATGACTCTAACATTGACTGATCAGATCAACTCTTCATTTCTACGTCTGAATTACAGTCTCTCGGGCGCGTTGACGGCTCGTTTTATTCTGCATCTTCGGGCCTGGAATTCGAACCAATCTAACGTCTACACTGTCTCTACTACCGAAGGAACCGACGAACAACAAGGCGGCAAGGAAGGTGATTCCGTTTGCCGATTCTACCACGAGAGCGAAAACTTTGACATGGAAGCCACCCTCATACGACCTGCCTCCACTTTGAACGAGTTCGGGCAGGACCCTGTGGTTCGAGCGCAGCGGTGGCCCGGAAGTGGCATTACGCAGCAGGGATGTCAATTTCATGATGTAGAGCATGGGCTGGACGGGAGATCGTCGGATGATGGGCCCTGAGAATTGTAAGCCAGACACCTGGAAGAGCCTCTTTATCATAGCCCCGTAGTATGTAACTCACGCTTTCTCTCATCCTTATCATTATTTGATGTGTTTCTAATCTTCTTTCGAGTGAGTGAAACGCAGTTGCCGTCCCCCCGGGAGTCGGGAGTCCGCTCGGAGTCCTCGTTCTTTTGCTATTACTATAGCTACCGCTAGCAGTTCGTGTCCCAGAGTTGATCTTCTCTACTTGATGGATAATGGACCAATGGTGGCTAATGGCAGATCGGCGGAGCATGTAACTTTTGTCAAAACTGGTATATCTTGCACAGGAACTCGCGACTACTCGAACAACCCAAGGTATTGTGTCTCTCTTGATGTTTCAAGAATCCTATATCGGAGACTCTATAATGCAGCTCGGTTCGGTTTACACCTCATGCGACACTAACTTGGTGCCAGGCTGAGCGAACATGACAGCGAGAAGAAATCAAGTGCACATTTTTGACGTTTCAGCGTTTGGGAAGCAATGCGGCAGTTCCTATATGCACCCGTGCATTCTGATGCACACTAACTTCGGCCGCGAGTCGAATTCCAATAAATACGTGCCAGAGCCGTGTTTGAACTCTTCGGGTCTACCCATTTCAAAGACACCCCTTCTCTCGAATCTTTCGAAAAACTTCCCGGATTTCCCTGTCGCGCAGCAGTGCTGATGGACATCGCCAGTGGGTGAGTACTCCCCGATGTTTTGTCCTGAGGATAGAGGCTAGCGTTGAGTGCTGACCATCATAGACGTCTAGCGGAAGACATTACCTGGGCTAGCTTGGGCAAGTACCAGCACCGCGAATATTTCTTCCATTTTTGGTTTTCTGATGTCTGGTGATTGTAGCTCTACTTTACTACGACTATGCGTTGACCTTTGATGAAGAAGTCGCGTTAATATGGGGAATGAAATTCAGCTCTTCAACGTTGCTTTACATCTTCTGCCGATATGCGATGGTCGCAAACTTGCTTTATCTATTGGCTGATATGGAAAATCTTGGAATGAGGGCAAGTACACCAATTGAATCTGCATTCCTCGCCCTAAATTTTATCTCACAGTCTGCATATCTGGATCTAGATGAATCGTCAGCTGAAATCGATTGCTCTAGTTGCGACGTTTGGTACAAGGTCATTGCCCTTCTCGGCGTGCTTGGTCGGGCAGCAGTCATTGGTACGCCAGTATGCTTTGAAACAGAGGCTTTGAAACAGAGGCTAGGCCCAATGATTAATAACGCAACCAATGCCACAGTCACATTCACATTACGAACGTATGTCGTTTGGGCGCAAAGCCGCCTCATTTTAGCGTCACTGGTTGTCATCGGTGTGGCGACGGTGGTTACCGACGCTGTAAGTGACCGTGTTTTCCACTGTTACCGCGAGGATAGCACTCCAACTCGATGCTCAGATCTTCATCCCGCATCAAACTTGTGAGAATACATGGGGAGCCGCTGCTGCGTACGTTCTCTCTTACTTAGCTTAGTAATTTCTGCGCTCATACTTTTCATTCAGTAGTAAGATTG
This sequence comes from Collybiopsis confluens, assembly GCA_013368555.1. NCBI lineage: Eukaryota > Fungi > Basidiomycota > Agaricomycetes > Agaricales > Omphalotaceae > Collybiopsis > Collybiopsis confluens. The sequence continues at coordinate 298,123 of JAACJN010000042.1, read as the reverse complement.
CCACCTTCCTATCGTGTTGTACCCTCTTGAACAAGTTGGTCTGTAGTCGACATAGTCCGCTCCCTGCTGACAGTTGTATTCGAGACAATGTCGGCTGTCCTTATCTTCATCCGGAGTCTTCAGGCTTTCAGAAGTAGCGGCATATTTTCGGTCAGGCGCAATTTCACATACTTTCTTATGCAAGAAGGTGCGTCTTTCGCGGTATCAGACGAGATTCCTGGAACTTAATGTTGCACGTTATACTGACAGGAGCTATCTATTTCTGGTCTGTATTCACCTATGTACCTCAATCCTCTGATGGTGCTCAACTAGTGCAAATACTTCAGCCTGGTCTCGCTTTTCACGATTGCGACGTTCGTCCTCAAGTTGGTAAGTCAGTCTTATTCTTCTCTACACACAACCATCTGATTCGCTTTCCCCACCAAAGTCGACCGATGTAAGCTAGTAAATCTCCCGAGTCAGGCACGAGGACTTTCTCATTCGAAAACTCTTTTGCTCAGTCTAAATATCTCCATGATCTTTTGAACGCCTTTACCCTCCCGTACGTTACTCGAACATTTACGCTAAACGTCATCCTACCATCTTTCTTTCAACAGACTTTCGGGGGTCCTAACTGCACGTTTTCTTCTTCACTTGCGTTCATGGAACAAATCTCGGAGCGATGCCGTTTCTTGTACCACTGCGGTAGACGTGGACGAAGAAATTGCAAGCTACGACACCTCAAGCCAATGGAGTGAAAACATTACACATTTGGTATCTACGGGCAGTGTTTACTCTGACACGACGTCGGGGTGGGTATCTACTGCAGGCTTTGGTGAAGACCCGGTGGTGATTGTTAAAAGAATGCTCCCTCAATGATTTTGCATTTACCGTAGAGTATCTGTTTAGGTCCCCTGTTATGGTGTATGTGCGGATATTTATGTTGTACCTCCTACGCCTTGACTTATGGTCAATGTCGATAACTCAAAAGACTCGCTAGCTGGCATGTATAGCAATGCGTATAAATGAATAATCCCGGTTTTGAAAGACGAGTATGTATGGGGTATTTGATTCGAGAATGCATAGGTACTACTAATATACATTATGATACAACAATGCGACACCAGTAATTATAGTACAACGTGAGAGAAGTAAGCGTACATAGGATGATAAGATAGAAAAGATGTACATAAGGAAGGAGACGAGAAACGCAATAAATAAAAAAACAAAAACAAAGAACACGAGGACCAGCTATCACAATCGAGCGATAAAAGGTTGACTCTTTAGCATGTTGTAATCCCGAACGATCTTTCGCAAGTCCTTATCGTCAGAACTCCACCCAGTAAGGTCAGCAACGACCTTTTCAACTCCTTCCTCTTGTATCCTCTGCTGCACCTGAGTAGCTTCTTTATCTTCCTGCGCACCAGTGGGGTGGAACAAGAGAGCGGCTGCGACACCAAGCAATAGCGTGTCACGCTCAAGATTCCTTTCGCGGCACATTTCGATGGGACCCAGAAGTCGGTCACCACGTCTCAACTTGCGCAGGGGCTCTCGTCCGACGCGAGATACTTCGTCCTTGAGATGGCTGTTCTGGAAACGTTCAAGGATCTTTTTCACATATTCCTCATGCTCTTCTAGCGTGAAGAATGGACTGTGTTTCTCGATCAGAGCGGCACCAGATTCATGTAACGCTCGAGATACGATGTCATGGATGGAATTGTCATTGATAGAGTCGAGGATGGTGCTCTTGTTGTCGAGGAAACCGAGATAAGCAGCGATAGCGTGGCCAGTACTATGATTAATATGGGTTAGTTCGGGGATTTTTAGGTCGATTAAATGAGACCGAACTGACTTTAATGTGAAGAGTTTGCGTTGGACATATGCATCCAGATTATCAGTGGCTAGAGAAAAATGTCAATTATCATATGCCTCCGAATGATTCGCACAAATGCCAAACTTACCATGCATACCCTCAATTTCAACGTCGGGGTCAGTCTTCTTCAAACTGTGCGAATCCACAGTCCATTCGTAGAAAGGTTCCACGCCGACATCCAAAGGTTTGTCGGAGGAGAAAGGAGGTACGATACGGTCCACAGAGCAGATTGCAAAGCCAATGTTATCTTGCAGGTATAAAAGTTCCTCCTTATCGGTCAACTCTTTCTCGATAGCCTCCCGTAAAATAACCGTGGCATTTTGTAAGTTTTCACATGCCACAATGTTGATGGGTCCCCTGCAGAAAAGAACGGCATAAGTCCATAAGAAATATGAACATGAAGAAAGAACGTAAGATCAACTTACATTCCCTCTGCCATTCTCGTCCGTATTATCTGAGCGATAGGTTTTGCTAGCCGAGGTAAAATATCTGAAAGAGTGGAGGTTGAACGAGAGATATCAGAGATAAGAGACAAAGGGCTTACTGGGACCAACGGCAGTGGTGATAATTGACAAAGGCTCTCTTGCGATGGCTGCGACAGCCTTCATGTCAGTGGAAATTATTGCCGAGACCGGCTTGACGGTCTCAATCTGCTCGCATCCGTTGAGGACATGTACGTCATATTGACCTTGCTCGTTGAGCGCGTCCACGATCTTCTCTACCACATCGGCAAAGACAACGTGAAAGCCAGCTTTGGAGAGCACGGCACCAATGAACCCACGGCCAATGTTACCTGCACCAAACTGCAGGGCAACAGGTTTGCCGGGGAGTGACATGGCTTCGAAAGGCATTTGTGTAAGCGAGGAAAGTAGGAGGAAGAGTCGGTAAGTTGAAGGGGAGGCAAGAAAATGCTGAATGAAAATGAAGATGAAAGACACAAACGAAACGCTCTCTTATATACACATTTTCCGGGGCAGCAAAAAGCTCGCCCGAGTAGCTTGCTGATGTCACCGGAAGAAGTTCCATACGGGTTGCTCTCGCTCCACACAAGGGTATTCCGTTTTAGAGATGCCGCAAACCACCTGGATATAAAACCCCCCTAATACGTCGGATTTCCAAAACAGGACGGGCGCATAAGAAACTGGCGTAGTATTCCCAAACAGTCGCAATCGGGTTAGTGATGGCACCGCGATGGGTGGGAAACATGCCGACTAGTTCGCTACGCTGCAGTAGATCACTACCCCAAAATCATAAAAGGTTAGAAAAAGTTCGACGAGGACGGATAATGTGAGATGAACAGTACCTAATAGATGGTGATATCCCTTGTATCCTATAAGATTGTCCCTTTCCATCTCGCACTCTGGTTTGCTCGCATAAGGCTGGGATTTGGCAGGCGTCGAGGACGTGGAGATAGACGGCGAATCCCACGACGTCATCGTTCTTGCCGTCACGGGTGCAAGTAAATGTACCGGGTGGCGTGCCTGCAAGGGAAAAACACAGGGAGGGCTATCGATGGCCGCGACAGCCGAGATGTTCAAACTTCACATGCATTCGTGAAAAACCTGGGAGAACGGTCCACGTAGCGAGACGGGAGTCCTGAAAGGAATCGAAACAGAAAACACGGAGAAATTCCAGGAAAAAGTTACGTGAAACAAATGATAAATATGGAACAGCACATGAAATAGTTGGCAGGACCCTCATAGAAGCTTGTGCTATCTGGTAAATTAAAACGAATAATGAGCTGAATTGCATCGGAAAGATGAAAGATAGTTACCGATCGAGTGACCTTCAGCGCTTCAACTTCAGAGATAAGAAAAAACTATCACTGCCGGTGCCATAAAATAACGTATCATCGACGAGCAGAGACATCGTCAGGGATCGAGGTCGCAAGGGGGTCGGCATCACGTCGGTGTTGGCGTCGTCGTACATGTAGCCATCGATCGGATAAACACGGAGGCATAAAGAATGTGATTCCGGGTGCCCGTACGCTTGGAAGATAATCAGGTGAACTGGTAAACGAAATAACAAAACTGAACCCACAATTCCCCAAATACTCCACACACGAATTGTGTATGGAACTAAACGTCACCTGTACAATCTAGCCGCTTCAGAGGTGGCGCCTATGGAAATCAGCCATCGACTCCACTCTGAACCCAGAAATAACCTACAGTTTTCGCTGGTCATAGATCCATTGGACTGCCAAGGGGCAACTATAGGGTTCCAGGTGAGAGCACAGCGAAAAAGGGAGTTGAGATCGAAGAAGAGTGTAAAGAGGGAGGAATGGACCAGAGAGGGTGAAACCAAAAGTATAAATGACACCTCCTGAATCACATTCATGCGCTGGTAGGCGATGACTAGGCTCAAGGCGCATCGATAAGATGGAATGGATAGGATAGGATGGGATGGATAGCTCACTAATCCCTCCGAGTTTTCCCAAAATTGCTATGTATAGACCTGATAAGAACAACGGAAAGCGCATCGATAAGAGAAGAAATACCATAGATGGTCGATTGTTCCTAGTTCCATATGCCACGGAGTAGGCAAGACTGAAAGGAAAGGAACGAATCAGTGCCTGTACGGGGCCTACTGACCTGCTGTATGGCCACTAGTGAGCGCAAATGGCCTACAGCCCGCACCGGACCAGAAGTGTACTCTGGGATCGTCCGTCTGCTATGCATGAACCAGTGAGAAAACAATGGAAAGGGTATAAATGGAATACTCACGACCACTCTAACATAAAAGTTTGCTTCAGTTTTGAACGGCATTGCTTATCCCAGAAAACCAGCCGCGTGCTGTGGCCATCCTCAACTCTCCAGATACGCGACTGAGCTCATGCTGGCCATTCTTAGCTCTCACACCATTCGACCGGGCAATTGCATATATATTCAAGAATTGCTGTTTTAAGGAGTATATATATGCTATAAAGGTGGTTCAGTACCTTTTCACGGCTTGCGAATTTGTTGGGGGAACTTACAATATGTGCTTCCTGGTAATCTGGGAGAGTGCGGCGACAAAAAAAAAAAGCAAAAAAAAAACAGGCGCCCTCGCCGTCTGATGAGCTAAAGCGCGGTTGACTCAGTCACATGATCCATGACAAACCGCCTCAGCTTCCTTCCGAATCCGACCAATCATTTCCCAGTATATCGTCTTCTCCAGTCCCTTTTCAACGCCACAATGGGTTCGCCATCATCATCATCATCAACGACACCAATAACAGAAACGGCCAAACCAACTGGGTATGATTTCTACCGACGAGTTCTTGGAAGTCCAAAATATATCGTTGCGCCGATGGTTGACCAAAGCGAGCTGGTAAGAGAACCCCAGTGGTTGTGCCAGTTTCTCGAAAAGAGAAAAAGGGGGAAGAGTGTTCTAATGAGAGGATTTGTTTGTATAGGCCTGGAGAAGATTATCTAGAAAATATGGTGCTCAGGTCAGTGATCTATCATAAAATAAAATGAAATAATAATAATATTCATGGTACACGGAAATACTTTCTACAGCTCATCTATACACCCATGATCAACGCAAAAGTGAGCGAGGGTCCGTGAAACAGGATAGCACTTTTTTCCTGAGATGTGTAATAGGTATGGGTAGAATCCCCAAGCAAAACCGTCCGTGATAACTTGTTCGACCTCGACTCTGGCGAAGAAGGCGATCTAACCACGGACCGTCCTCTCTTCGCTCAATTTTGCGGTCACAATCCGGAAAAGATGTTGAAAGCAGCTCAAGCTATTCAACATCGTGTAGACGCTATCGACGTCAATCTAGGATGCCCACAGGATATTGCAAGAAGGGGCAAGTTTGGAGCTTTTTTGCAGGATGATTGGGAGTTGATTTATAAACTGAGTGCGTTGGTCCTGATTGGATTCTGCGTTATGTTGTAAACTAATAAATCATCTTACAGTCAACACTCTACATGTCAATCTGTCCATTCCGGTCACTGCAAAGTTTAGAGTGTTTCCGACGGTTGAAAAGACGGTGGAATATGCCAAGATGCTTGAACGGGCGGGCGCTCAGATTCTGACGTGTCATGGGCGGATGAGAGAACAGCGGGGTCAGAATACGGTAATGTTTGTTCTTCCGACACGCCCGTGTCATGGCCAGCACAGTTATTGACACGGATATCAATTAGGGCCTAGCGGACTGGGAGAAAATCCGCGCTGTCAAACAGGCTGTCTCCATTCCGGTGTTTGCCAATGGCAACGTTCTGTACCAATCCGATATCGGAGCCTGTTTGAAGAAGACGGGATGTGACGGTCTTATGAGCGCCGAAGGACAGCTGTACAACGTTGCTCTGTTCTCTGGACTCGCGGAAGATTCAGCTTCCTCTTCCTCCTCCGAGCCGTCGGGTTCAACATTACAATTCCCACCCTCTCAGCATCCCCTACACGCAGACCTCGCATTAGAATACCTCTCGATCGTCAAATCTCTCAAAACGCGAACTTCGCTAAGCGCTGTCAAAGGACATTTATTCAAAATCATGCGACCTGCTTTGACGAGGGAAAAGGATTTGAGAGAGAGGCTGGGTAGGGTCATTTCGAAAAAAGGGACGAGCTATCTCGATTCATTGAAGCCATACGAGGATATCTGTCTGGAAATGAAGGAGAGGATGGAAGTAAGTTGCTTTCTAGTCTTGAGTTTTGACGGTGGCTGAACATACCTAATCGCAGCGAGATGCGAAGGAAGTTGAAGGAAAGAGTCTGGACGAGTTGGTGACGATAGATGAGGCGACTGGGATGAAGGTTCTACCTCACTGGGTTGCACAACCTTATTGGCGTTATGTGAAACCTGCTCCGGGTGAGTAATGCTATTCTTTGGGTACCGCCATATCTCATCAGATAATCAAACGTATATGCACTTCAGTTCCTGCCAAGCGGATTTCAGAGTTGGAGTCGGAAGAAGAAGAGAAGGCGAAGGCACAGGAAGGGATGAAGAGGATGAAGGTTGGTAATGCGGATCTGGATCTTGAAACCCAGCCGACAAAAATTGGACCTGAGCCCATTGTCATACCTACTTTCGGGGACGCTGGGATTATGGTTGCATGACGCGGATGCGTACATGTGTGTAATTGTCTGTTTCTATTTCGAGGTTTGTTGTATACTTTTTCCGCATTAGAGTCATGGTTGCTTCCATAAATGACCTTTACCCATACGAGGAACGGTACACGGTTCCTATATAGAAACAGCACCCATATGTGATGCGTTCTTCTCGAGTAGTCGAGGCGGTATGTGTAACATCTACATCTGACCTACCCCTTTGATTTTGATGAATCGTATGCACGGAATGATGATCCATGTGCACCAATCCTGATAGTGTTGAGGCTGACACCGGCTTTCCATTGAGCGAACGAGTCTGTATCATGATAGTACATAGGTTGACTTGGACTGCCAACTTCCTGTGCCCTCCTCCACACAATCCAACAGCTTACGGCCTGTATGATCATGATGGTACAACTTTCGACGAAATCCGCAGAACTCTTGCTCCGCTCTTCTTTATAATAAAATGTGAAAAAGACTTTAGCCATAGCATAGGTCTGAGGCCTTGGAGGTCGAGGAGCCATGGGAAATGACCATATCTGGCCACTCCATTTGTTGCGCCCATCCTTTTAGATTCATTGCCATGGCATCGCTATTCAAAAGAAGAAAAAATGTGATATGAGTATTTTCAACGTTCAACGTTGAACGTCAACATTCAACCCGCGTGCAACTTTATCGATATCCTTCCAGATGGTGATGGAATAATATCTTCAGACTCGAGGCTTATGGAACAATAGAGAAAAATGAATTTTCTTTGAATGTGGCTCCACAGGTCGGAGCCACAAAACTACAAAAGGACCCATTGTTCGACGCCCCCCGTTGATGGGGCACTTCCACATTTAGAAATTGAACCATGTACCATTTCGGACGTAACACTATAAAAGCAAGACTTGGCTTTCCACAGCTTTTCTCCCCAACTTCTCCCTCCTCCCTCGTACCCTTCCTTGCTTGTTTTCTCTTCTTCTTTTTTCCCCCCTCTTTCCCCCCATCGAGCTAGGCTCGTATACACACGACACACTCTCATTCTCGACGAATATTCTCCCTCAGCTAGCCAGCTTGACGCCACTCGCTCACTCAAGTAGAACTTGAAAAATCATAACATAATGGTTCAATTCACCCAAGCCCTCATCTTTGCCCTCGCTACCGCAACCGTCCGAGCGGCACCTCTTTCATTGATCAAACGGATCGCTCAGACTACCATTGACTCCGTTACGCCTTGGGAATCTGCATGCGTAAGTTTTTGTTATCTTTGATTGATTTTTGATTCGAGACAACCGTTAATATTTGACCTTTGCAGACCGCTGCGGGAGGGACGACCCAATGTAACCCGATTGCTGTCGCCGCCGCTGTCACTCTCCTAGCAGCAGCAGGTCCTTGTGACCAGCAAAAGTCGGGAGATGCCATGATCAACCTCGCAAAGACTTTGAATAATGATGCAGATATGATCAGCCTCGCTCAGATCTTTGTACAGCAACCGAGAAACTCGGTACGTTTCCCACCCCCCTGTGTCAAAAATTCCCGATGGGCGCATATACTCATTTACAACTTGACCCCTCAGCCCAACTCACAGGCGGTCCCTTACTGCCAACAAGCACCGCAAAATAGTGAATTGAACGGACTGTTCCAATGCCAATTCCAAGGCTCCGATCAAACTACCTTTGTCGGTGGTGTCAAAGTCGGCGGGGCTGGTACTATCCCGCTTGGACAGAAAACTCCGCTTAACCCCGCTGGTTCTTGCCCGGCTAATCCCAGTGGCCCTGTACCCGATGGTCAGCAGGTAATGCATTTCCGTCCTTTTCTCTTTCTTATTCGGCTTAACGAGGTTTGACCCTGTTCTAGTTGAACACTATTACCAAGAACCCCGGTGTAGCGAGCTCTGGGTCTAAAGCCTCCAGTTCGACTGGTTCCAACAACAGTGGAGCTGGAGCGGTAGCCGCAGGATCAGCATCTACTTCATCTGCCGCTGGTAGTGCAGCCTCTTCAAAGGCCAGCAAGGGTTCCTCCTCGACTTCTTCCACCGGCTCCGGATCCAGTTCCGCTTCTTCGTCCGGTTTTGCTCTCTCCAATGGCCAAGCTGCTCAAAAGTTGAATGCCCAATTCGCCACTCTCTCCGCATCCTCATCCTGCACTTCGGGTCAGGAAGCCTGCATTGGCGGAGCATTTGCACAGTGTGTTAATGGAGCGTTCGTTACTACTTCTTGCGCGGGCGGAACGACATGTGCTGCTCTCCCTTTGGTCAACAGCGCTGGAACTTCCATTACGTGCACGACGACAGCCGATGCGGAAGCCAGGATCGCTGCGACTGGTGCTACAGGAGGTCTGACCGGTTCTGGGTCAGCCTCAGCACCATCATCCGCTTCTTCGGCAAAGTCCGCAGGTTCTGCTGCCAAGTCTGCATCTTCGAACAATGCCGCCTCTGCCTCAGTCTCCTCTAAAGGATCCTCTTCCTCCTCATCCAGTTTCGCTCTCTCCAACGGTCAAGCCGCTCAGAAGCTCAACGCCCAATTCGCCACTCTCTCCGCCTCTTCATCCTGCACTTCAGGTCAAGAAGCCTGCATTGGCGGAGCATTCGCTCAATGTGTCAATGGAGCGTTCGTCACTACTTCTTGTGCGGGGGGAACGACATGCGCTGCTCTTCCTTTGGTCAACAGCGCTGGAACTTCTATTACGTGCACGACGACTGCCGATGCGCAAGCTAGGATAGCTGCTACTGGTGCTACTGGAGGTGTAACCGGGTCGAACTAGGGCCGTTTCCGTGGATTGAATTTTTATTTGATTTCACTAATGACCTGCTAAACGCAGAGCCTTCTTTCACTCATTTTTCTTCTGCATTTATCATCGACGAACTAGATTTTGTCACTGTGTCGTGTCGTCCCTCATGTTATCTCATTTTGGAGATTTGTACGATATTTCGATGGAGTCTTAGTTATGGAGAGTATAGTGCGTGTGTATGTAGGTGATGAATTATGTAAAGACAAGCAATGTATCCCTACTTTTTGGAAGTTGCCGGCTCTTAGATCTTGAGCTTGAGTGCCACATCTGTGAGGCTACTTATGTTACCCCTATTGGCGTTGACCCGGGCACCGCCACAGATGATTTCGATTGTTGAACTTCTTTTCTAGCGATCTCACTCAGGATGCACGGAAAGTATGCGCCCTGTCTCTCTTTCTAATCGATGTGCTGCTTATGCTGATGTCTGATTCAGGTTCATATACCTCGTCATTCATTGCGCGTCAGTTCCTCAAAGATCTGAGACTTGGAGTCTCAGACACTCCTTACTTTTGTTGCCAGCCTCATAAAATAGCGAGGACGGGGACAAGGTTCGTTGATAATACAATGAACCAAAGGTCCCGCGGTCAGCTTACCGAGGATTCTTCCCTCCCTGGTCTTCTTTTTCGTTGAACGCTGAACTTTTGCCACACTGTCTTCAAAAAAAAGGCGGAACAGGGGCAGAATCAGGACTCAAGTGCTCATCGACATCACTCAGGGGAGACAAAGAGAACAGGAGCATGTGATCGTATACGCACTTCGCGCCCCTTGACTCACCTTTCGCGGTCATTTTCTCTACCTGGCCCAAGACCTAACCCCCGCCTCCCCCGCCCCTCTTCCTGGAATTCCGTATTATAAAAGACTCGGGGGACAAGACGGTGTTTACTCCTCAAATCACAAACTCGTCTCTCGTCGAACACACACACCCGCACACACGATGCTTTCCAAACACTCTTTCGAGCGTAAAAACGCCGAGCTCTCTAGTATCCTAGATTACGACGATCTTCAAGAATATCATTCCCATGTACACTCACCTTCATCATCGCTATTATCATCATCCGCTGCCACTTCGCCGTCGTCGACCTATTCTCCTCTGCCATCCTATACATCCACTCTCTCGAATCTCGAGGAGGAACTGAGCTCAGGTCGCCATCGCCGTCATCATCATCATCATCATCATCATTTATTTTCCACACAAGTCCGACGACTCAAATCTCGTGTCCAAGATCGTCTGGATATCCAGTACGGCTTTCTTCCTGCTACCTCTTCGGACTCTGACTCCGAATATGGTGTCGATGAATACGATTACGACGAGCTCGAAGAAGAAGAAAGAGCTGGCAAAGTGGACCAGAAACGTCGAGAGGAAATCGCTGAACGCGATCAGAGTATCGTCTACTCTCAAATGACACCGGACAACATGAGCTATACTTATGCGATCAAGAAACAGCTTGTCGCTGTCTCGATGTCTTTCAATCTCTCCCTCATGAGAGCGAAGCGTAGGGTCCGCAGTTTCACGAAAAAACACTAGGAAAGGAAGGAATGGGACCTCTTTTTTTGACCGTTAGACCTTTAGGTTATACCCCCTCCTATCCACCCCACTCACTCTCGAGCCCCCCTTTTTATCTCATGGTCCTATAGTATATATTTATATTTATATCCATCCGTTCTGTTACTTGGATCCTGTTTTCGATTTGCTTTCTTTTTTCTTTTTTTTTTTCGTTTATCATCTCCCCTCTGACCGATCTACATTTTCTTCGGTCTATTCCCAAAACACACACAAAATGTATTTCGCATGTGCTACGATTACTGCATCCACTACTACCCGTACCACGACCACGGACAATTGTATCACTGTGTACTTTTTTTAAAAATTTCCATCTCATCTTGTATACATACACATACACATTGTACACACGGACCATTTGTATCACCATGTATAAATACTGTATCAACAACACAACAAACTTATCTATCTCTCAATTCACGAGGTCAAAGGAACGAAAATATACTTTTGCTTTTTCTTTAGTGAACGACAAATTTGTCCAGTTTGTAGACGGAGGTAGTACGGCGTCGGCAAACACTAGTCTTTGGATGGACACGTTCTTTCGGTCATTGCGTGTCCTTGAGGGCATGAAAATTGAATCACTCCAGCTCTCTCCTTTGTTTTTCTTTCCACTCCCACCCACCCATTATTTCATCTCTTAGTTTGCTAAGCAGTTGTCCATTTTTCATGTACATAGAACATCCTACATCACAAAAAGCGTCCCAAGCCCAGGTATCCTCAAACAATCCCTATGCTACCGGTGGTACCGGGTTTATCTGGATATCCTAAGCAACCTAGGCTCGGGCCATTTTTTGTGGGTTGCGGGTGGCAAACCAAGGGAAGCCTGGGCGTATCGGGGCAACCCTGGGCAACCCAACACCTTGATGTACCATTTGCGCCATTTCTCTCTTACAAGTTTATTTTTACATGCTGATTATTATCTTTCATATAAAGAGGCATTTATGAAATAATTGAACAATCATGGAACGGGCAGAGAGCTTTATACTGCCATAAGACATTGATACAAAAATATTCATCAGATAGGCAGGCATAAGTAACTCTATAAAGCTCCACTCCATGCTTGTTGAGCTCGCTTTGTATGTCATACATGAATTTGGTTTGAGGGCGCAGCACGTATGGGGAGAATGGTGCAGACAAGGAGGAGTGGTGGCGAAGCTTGTGAACTGATAATGGTATCTGAGTGATCCAGTACTCGTCAGATAGGAAGAAGAAACCACTTTATAACACTACACTCACCGTTGAAAGTGATTGTTTCGTTCCCAAGATATAGACTATAAGTATACTTACACGCGAGGGAGAAATGGTGGGGCGAAGAGGGCATTGTTGAAAGTGAACGAGTAAAGTTATCTGGGATTTGTTAGATAGGCATAGAAAACAGCTTTCTATCGCCGTATTTATCATATAGCGAACTTGCCGCGTTCGAAAGATATAGGCCATATATGGCAAGACGCTGCCCCAGGGGGCAGAAACGATGCTGGACTCTCCTCCGAGAAATGTGTACAAAGACTCGGTGCCATTTTGAGGGGAGGCAAGGATTGATGTTGGAGACTGCGCGGGTTCTATTTCGGTTTTGTGGATTGCTGTTGTTGGGTTCCGACGACGACCCCGCTGCTCCTGTCCCGAGAAAGGACACGAGGAATCGTTCAAATCGGTATTCCTAACACCCAGCAGGAGATATCAACCTCCATGCACCAGCAATGGCGCATGAAGGCATCGCCCCAGCTGTCCTCAGGCGACTCGACACAGTAGGTCTTGACCATGTTTCAACGATGTCGGATGACGACGGTGATGATGATGATGATGATGATGACGACAAAGAAGAGGTCTGTTGACGACGACGACAACGATGACGCCGAACCACTAAGCCCAAGACCGGCAGGATGGAGTCTCGGGGTCGTTTTCCTTTTCTTTCCCACTCCATTTATCGGGGGTAGAGCCTGTGAGAACTTGAGCTCGATAGACGTTCGCCTGATCGACTTCACCCTGGCGCTGGCGAGGAGCTAGGTGGGATGGAGCGATAGCGGCTGAGACGCCGAGTAAGAGGGCGCAGGTAGCGAGAAATATGCATACTATAACAGTCAAAGTGCGTGGGTTGAAAGTCCAAATAGCTGAGAAAAATAGTGAACGTACAGTAGAGCGAAGCAGAATTTGCAAAGTTTTGTCTGCTATTGTTGTTGTTGTTATTGCCCTGATTATTCCCGCCGCTTGTTCTATTGCCTCCTCCTCCTCCTCCACTGGCTGTTGTCATCTGAACGGAAGCGCTTGAGCTTGAGCTCGTGGGCGAGCCATCGAAGATGATTGATGATGATGAATCGGACATGCCAGGGGAAGATTTATGAGATTATTTTTTGTACAGCAAGTTTGATGGGTTTCATTCTACAAAAAACAGGACTGGTCAGAGACAGAGGGCAAGAATGTGGGCGATGAACAATGCGAGCAACTCACTCAGGCAGCAATGGCCAAGATTTCTGATTGGTGAAGGGTGGTTCTCGTGAATGTCGTTTGTCACGTCGTTTACCAAATTATCTTCCAGAATTTCTTGTCGTCGACTATAGGTCTGAGCTAGACCCCAAGGCAGGTTCTTGTAAAGGCTCGAGTGCGGGAATGATGGGTTCGGTATGGTGGAGCGGAGGAAATAAAGAAACAGGGGTAATTGTGATATTTCCCACAGCAGCCATAATTCGAACGGGGTTGGATGGGAACAGGGAATGAAATAGCGCAAATATGCCGGATTCAGTCGTAAGGTTAACACGCTCCTCAGTGTTACTGTATGGTGGAAAGCAAAGGGCGGAAGGTTAAAAAAAAATTATAATAATAAGCGCTGATGCGATTGTTTTGCGTACATGCGTGAAATCATCCAAAGTACGACTTTCCAAGTTAGGAAAGTATACTTGAGAGCTGAGACGAGCCCTAGTCGTCAGCTAACAAGCTAGGCAACTATGTATGAGATTACTCAAGGATTGGACCATGCGTCCTAACTATGTTTACCTTGGTCGATGGTAAACCATACACATCTTCATATAGATGGCTTATGAGAACTTGGTCCTAACTCTCGAAAGTTAGCAGACTCACCCGTAACCCGCCAAGGGTCTCATATATGAGCTAGTTACTGGCTTCGTATCAAGGGATCGAAGACCTACGAGGCTATTTGACACGTGGCACTTATTCCAGTGGCTCTTATCGAGTCCTAACTTGGTTTCACCCGAAATACTATTCGATGAAACTGAGTACTCGTACCAGATGGAATGAAAAGTCAAAGAAATGAAATGATATGATATGCTTAAGTGTTGATACATGCAACATACATGAAAAGATATGCAACGAGAATGTCATGACAACCGGTACTTACATCATTTTTCTCATTTATCTCACGCCACCTTTCTTCCTTTATCATGTGATCGTGTTTATTACTCATACTCCTTCGACTCATTGCTCCATATCCATTTCACAATTGCGTACTGCCTCCTCTTCTTCTTATTGTCTTTCCTCCTTATTGTTACACTTCATTCCCATTCGTCGTTATTATTCTTTCACTTCTCTCTCTCACAACTGTCGTACACTTATTGTCTTTGATACCTACTTTCTCTCGCGCTGTCATTCCCTTCTCTCGCGCTATTATCTTTTGACCTCCTTGTTGTTCTTTCTCTCTTATTGTTACCATACGTATATAAGGACTGTAGATAGCTCCCTAGTTCCCTATCTCGACCTCTTGGTCATTGGGAACTAGGTTCGTGTTGTATCTCTTCTTCTGTGTCAATATCTAACTTGGTCATTGGGAACTAGTTATCCTTTGAGCCCTTGTGATTGGCCCTTCGTGCTATCACTGCTGTTGAGATCATTCATCCTTCATCACCCTTGTACGCTGCGCTTAAGTTCGGACTCCGTCGTCTTTGAAGCTTGCCGGCTACTGCTTTGTGCTTGTGCTTGTGCTTGTGTTTCCTCTCGCGCTTACTCGTTCCGGTCGTTCCGATCCTCGTCGCGACATTAGGTCGAGATCTTCTGCTGCGCTGACAGCCTAGTCTCAGGTTGTCCCCGCAGAACTTCTTACCATCACGCCTTCTTACTCGGCACACGTTTCCGACTCTGAGGAATCCGAATTTGACTGTACTGAATCATCCCACGCCTGGGATACCGTTGATAAAACTTACGTCCACCGAAGAAGAGCTGATAGACCATCAGACTGGTTTGATTGCTACAACCAACCCTGCCCTAACGCTACCGAATCACAGTCAATCCGAACCGAACGTCGTACAGGCAGAACCAAACGCCTTCTAATTCCGATATCCCAAATCGAATCATTCAATCAGAATCCTCCTCCCCGTTTTGGAAGAACCTCGAATCCGAGTAGTTCCCGAGCCTCCCCCGCACTCTTTGCACCAACCCCACGTCGTCCAGTGGACACAGACATCGTTATCTCCGCAGTAGGACAAGCGTTGATCCCTACTAGAGCTGAATCAGTACCCGAGCCAGTGGAACTTGTGCCCACCGAATCTATTGAATTCCCAGGAACCTCACGCAGACACGAGCCAATCAGAATCGACACCCCTCCTATCCAACCCAATCCCGCAATGGCAACCGGCCAAGATGTCCTTAATGCACTTAATACTCTTGCCACCAATCAGACAGCGCTGCAGCAAGTGGTGACAGATCTCGTCACCAACATGAACAGTAACAAAGGGGTCAGCAAACCTCACAACTATAATGGAATAGGCAGCGAAGACGCTCGCCGCTTCCTTGCGGCATTCGAAGTCTGGGCACAGGGAATCCCCAGAATTAGAACGTTAGCTGGACACGAACCGGTTAAATCTGCGATCTCATTCCTTGAAGGGGAAGCTGCCATCTGGGCCACCCCGATTGCCGAAAACATCAGCGCACATACCTCGAACAACAACGTTGCCCTTACATACCCCACCTGGGCGGATTTCAAAGCAGCCTTCATCGCTCGATTTGAAACAGCCGATCCGGTTACAGATGCAAAAACCATGTTAAAAACTCTGTACCAAGGGAAGAATTCTGTAGCGTCTTATGCCGCCACCTTCAAACAGTACTCTGGCCGCACCGGATACTCGGACGTCGATCTACGAGACAAGTTCTATGACCACCTGGCAGATAGGATCAAGGATGGCTTGGTACACACTCAGGCCAATACCTCTTTGTTGGCCAGCCTCATCGCCGAGGCTATCAGAGTTGACAATCGGATAAACGAACGAAACAGGCAGAAGACGCCCTTCAAAGCGATCACTCCCTCCGCTCATCACTTCCAACCGAGCAACCCACCCTTCTTTCCTCCCCGAGACCCAAATGCTATGGACGTAGATGCCACTCGCACGGTGACGGGTAAAAGTTCGGATGACTACCGCAGATTCATGATGGGCAGATGTTACGGATGCGGATCGAAGAACCACCGAAAAGCAGATGGGCATCACGAACGGGATGTCTGTGAGCATTGCGGACTTACAGGCCACCTGGCCAATGTTTGCCGTCGTAAGTATCTAGGTTTGACAGGACGCGCCGCCCCCCGTAACATTTCAGCCACTCCTACGATGGAACCCTCTACCTCCACCATCGTGACAGCTCCGCCTGCCACCGTCATGCCGGATCTTGCTCAGGTTCTTCAACAACTCTCTGCGAATCAACAGATGTTAGCTACCCAGATTGCCGAATTGCGCCAGAATTTTTAAAGTGGGAACCCGCCACGGCTGCCGCCTGGTTCCCCGAATTGTACTCTTATAAATCGTCCATTTATGCATCTATCTCTTCCTGTACTATCGGTTCCATTCAATCTAGCGATGTGTCTCATTTTCGCATACCGATTAAGTTACAAGGAAGATTCAAGAGTACAAAAAGCGCAGCAATGATAGACTCTGGTGCAACAGGTCTTTTTCTTCATCAGCGGTTTGTAAATCACAATCACATCCTTACCCGACCTCTCCTTCACCCGATCACCCTGTACAACATCGATGGAACTCCTAACACTGCTGGAAAAATCACACACTCTGCTCGTCTACTCTCCACTATCGATCAAAACTCACCCCAACTCCTCGAATATCTAGTCACCAATCTAGGAACAGAAGACGTCATACTAGGCTTACCCTGGCTTCGGAAAGTCAACCCTCACATAGACTGGAAACAAGGCCGTCTTGCCATTACCACCCCTGTTTCCTCTCGTATGACTATCACGGATGAACCTGAACCTCGAAAGTCTAATGTTGGGGGAACCACAATCAACAAACTTTTGGAGCCGAACCCGGAATACGTCCCACTACCAGAACCTGATGAAGAGGAGTTATACAGTCAAGAAGTACACGCTGATGAATCCCCGTTATATCGATTAAAGGGAAATCGTAAACGGAGAAGGGCCCTCCTTCGTGCTGGAATTTTAGATCATACAGCAGAAGAACTTTGGTGCGCCGCAGGATATACCTACTCTCAGAAATTGGCAGAAGCAGCAAACAAATCCAAACCAACGAAAACTCTCAAGGAACTTGTTCCCCCGGAATATCATCGCCACACCAAAGTCTTCTCCGAAAAAGAATCCGAACGTCTACCCGCACACAAACCCTGGGATCACGCAATCGACCTCAAACCAGACGCTCCCGAAACCCTACGTACGAAAATCTATCCAATGTCTCTTAACGAACAAGAGGAAGTGGACAAATTCCTCAAAGAAAACTTACGGAAAGGGTACATTCGACCGTCCAAATCCCCTCTAGCTTCCCCAGTGTTCTTTGTCAAAAAGAAAGATGGAAAACTACGCTTCGTCCAGGATTACCGAAGGCTTAACGAATACACCATTAAAAATCGATACCCCCTCCCCCTGATTGCCGACATCATTAGCTGCCTCCGAAAATCGAAGATCTTCACCAAGTTTGACGTACGATGGGGTTACAACAATATTCGAATTAAAGACGGACATGAATGGAAAGCAGCATTTGCCACTAATCGGGGACTCTTTGAACCGCTGGTTATGTTCTTTGGATTGACCAACTCGCCCGCTACGTTTCAAGCTCTCATGAACTCGATTTTTACTGATTTGATTGCGGCTGGAAAGGTTGCTGTCTACCTCGACGACATTCTCATCTTCACGGAAACCCTAACGGAACACCGCTCTATCGTCCACGAGGTCCTCACCCGTTTAAACCAACACGACTTGTACCTAAGGCCAGAAAAATGCGAGTTCGAGCAGTCATCCATAGAGTACTTGGGGCTTGTCATCGGAGAGGGAGAAGTTCGAATGGACCCAGTCAAAGTGGAAGCAGTTAAAAATTGGCCCACACCCTCCTCGCTACGTGATTTACGCGGTTTTCTTGGATTTGCTAACTTCTATCGGAGGTTCATCAAAGACTTTGCTAAAAAGGCCCGACCACTCAATGATCTCACTCGGAAGGACATCAAATGGAATTGGGGAACCCAGCAGCAAGAAGCATTCCAATCCCTAAAGGACACCTTCACCGTCGGCCCGATTCTCGTCTTATGGGATCCCAACAGACCGACCAGAATCGAAGTGGATGCCTCAGGATTTGCCACCGGAGGGACACTATTACAGATGCAGGAAGACGGACAGTGGCACCCTGTGGCGTTCCGATCAGCCTCGATGGACCCAGCCGAGCGAAACTATGAGATCTATGACCGGGAGATGCTGGCCATTATCAAAGCATTAAAGGACTGGCGAAACTTCTTGGAAGGACTGCCGGAATCATTTGAGATTATCACCGATCATCAGAACCTAGAATTCTGGAGAACAGCACAAGACCTCAGCCGAAGACAGGCTCGATGGGCCTTATGGCTGTCTCGGTTTGATTTCCGTCTTAAACATCGTCCCGGGAAATCAAACACCCAAGCTGACGCTCTATCTCGCATGTCTCAATTCCAGGTATCTGATGCCGATGACAACCAGGAACAAATCGTCCTCCACCCAGAACACTTCATTAATGCCGCCACCGCTGTCCTATTCCATAACCCCCTCTATGATCAGATCCGTAGCGCCAGTGAACGAGAAGCTGAGGTACTAGAAGGGTTAAAGCAGATTAAAGGCCCGCAGAAACTAGTTGGAGGATTACCAGAATGGAGAGAAGAAAATGGTTTAGTCTTCTACCGAAACAAAGTGTACGTGCCACCAAGTCCTGAACTACGAAAGGCAGTGCTGATCCGATGCCACGATGCTCCAACTGCTGGACACCCGGGTCAGCATGGGACCTTGGAGCTAGTGAGCAGGGAGTTCTGGTGGCCCGGAATGCGCTCCTTTGTGGACAAATACGTTGACGGCTGTGATCCATGCCAACGAAAACGCCTAAACCCTCATTATTCCTCATCCCTACAACCTCTCCCCGTTCCCAGTGGTCCTTGGGAAGATATTGGTGTTGATCTAATTGGCGAACTACCAATGACGCAGGGTGGACACAATGCAGTCATCACATTTGTCGACCACTACACCAAAATGATCCACTGTCTCCCCACAACCACCGAAATCACTGCCGAAGGGGTTGCCGACTTCTACTACCGAGAAATATTCCGACTTCATGGACTCCCCAGACGGTTCCTTTCAGATCGCGGCCCTCAGTTTGCTGCCGAAGTGATGCGCCACCTACTAAAGCTACTTGGTGTTGAATCTGCACTCACTACGGCATACCACCCAGAAACCAACGGACAAACTGAACGAGCTAATCAGGAAATTGAACGTTACATCCGGATGTACACTAGCCGACGCCAAGATGACTGGGACCACCTGCTACCCACTGCCGAATTCGTCATTAACTCCCGTATCCACTCAGCCCATAATCATTCCCCATTCGAAGTCCTCTACGGATATACTCCTGAATTTAACATCCCCGTCGGAGTGTTCCAAATCGTATCCCTCCATCAATCAAAGGCTAGAAGTCCTCCGTCACGCAAGAGAAGATGCGGAGGCAGCACTCCGCATGAGTAAACAAAGAATCAGAGAATCAGTAGCAGGGAAGGTACAGGAATTTGAAGTAGGCCAACCCGTATGGCTTTCCACCAAAAACGTTAAAATCCAACAAAAACATGGAAAACTTGGAAGTCGTCGCCTCGGGCCATTCGAAATCACCGATAACGCGCAGTGCGTGGGATCACAACTACCACAACCCAAAACCAAAACTAAACCCAAAAACGTGTTTAGGTAAGTTAGGACGGGTTCCGCCTTATCAAATTTATAAAGGTGCGAGTGTGCTTGTCAAAGGTTACGCGGGTTCCGCAAGAATCTATCACTTTTATCTTTCTTTATCCACAGGAGCTAGGGCTCAACTGCTTCGGCGTTCGACTACGGTGTAGCCTAACTAGGTTTTGGTATAACTTTGGATCGCTTTCAGTCAAAGTAGGGGCGCACTGGCCTTCCTAACTCAAACCAAACTCGAAACGGACTTTTGCCAGTGACGAAGGGGCTAGGGCTCAACTTCCTCGTATGGACTTTGGATAGATCGACGAAGGGGGGCAAGGGCTCAACTTCCCAACGAAGATAGGACAACTTTGGTATATACTCGGTTTAGTTCACCACAACCTGAACCGGACTAACACAATGCGAGGGAGCTAGGGCAATCGACCTCGACTTTCCAACTTTGGTATATACTCGGTTTAGTTCACCACAACCTGAACCGGACTAGCACAATGCGAGGGAGCTAGGGCAATCGACCTCGACTTCCAACTTTGGTATATACGCAGTCTAGTTCACCACAACCTTGACCGGGCAAATTTCGTATCTTTTCTTTTCTTTTCTTTATTATTGGCTACACAGGAGTTTTCTCGCTGGTTTGCACTTCTCAGACGCCCACTCCGGCAGATACTGAGCAAAATATAATGTATGGTGAGATCCGCACTGGGTAATCTAGAGTTAGGATACATACGTGCGGGGTATATATACTGTAAAATAATAAATAATACTAAAATCCTCAAACCCAAAATAATATTCAAGAAAATGTTGAAACGTCGACTCCACTTCCAATTCCATGTAAACCGACCACCTGGATAGTATTTCCTAGCTTGTTTTCGTAGGATCCTTCCATTTCGAGTAAGAGGTCCGACGAATCGGATGGGTAAACGGGTCGGCTAACTTGTCCGGAACAGAGTTAGAGTGTCCTGATAATTCCTTTAACCTTCGGATATACTCCGGTTTCTCGTTCCGCAATGTAGCTCGAGTCATAACCAAGAGGGCGTCGGGATGTCGGTACCGATCCCTGTGAACTACGGCCTAACTCTTCCAACGTACTTTGAGGTACTTTCAACAATTCCCCGTAGAGGTCTGAAGTGTTCTAGCTTCTCATTACATAGCTTTTAATGTATGTCGCATATATCGACACTTAAGCATATCATAGCATTTCATTTCTTTGGCTTTTCGTTCCGTCTGGTACGAGTACTCAGTATCATCGAATAGTACTTCGGGTGAAACCAAGTTAGAACTCGATAAGAGCCACTGGAATAA
Organism: Collybiopsis confluens; assembly: GCA_013368555.1. Classification (NCBI taxonomy): domain Eukaryota; kingdom Fungi; phylum Basidiomycota; class Agaricomycetes; order Agaricales; family Omphalotaceae; genus Collybiopsis; species Collybiopsis confluens. The sequence goes on along the minus strand of JAACJN010000042.1, from coordinate 276,467 downwards.
GTGCCACGTGTCAAATAGCCTCGCAGGTCTTCGATCCCTTGATACGAAGCCAGTAACTAGCTTATATATGAAACCCTTGGCGGGTTATGGGTGAGTCTGCTAACTTCCGAGAGTTAGGACCAAGTTCTCATAAGCCATCTATATGAAGATGTGTATGGTTTACCATCGACCAAGGTAAACAGAGTTAGGACGCATGGTCCAACCCTCGAGTAATCGCACACATAGTTGCCTAACTTGTTAACTGACGACTAGGGCTCGTCTCAGCTCTCAAGTATACTTTCCTAACTTGGAAAGTCGTACTTTGGATGATTTCACGCATGTACGCAAAACAATCGCATCACCGAAAAGACCGGGCCACTTACATACCGACTCTCCCTTCCCTTTTGGATGAAAATCCATGACAACATTCACATTGATCGCCTATCTGCTTGGAAAGGAAACGAAGTCAATGGGATTACGCCACCACCTCCTGAACCAGAAATTATAGATGGAGAAGAACACTGGGAGGTAGATAAGATTGTGGATAGCAGGATATTTGGACGATGGAAGAAGCTCCAATTTCTGGTTAGATGGAAAGGCTACGGAGAAGGCAAAGAAAATTGGGAACCGGAGGATAATTTGGTAGGAACAAGTGACGAAGCGATTGCAGACTTCTATCAGGCTCACCCTAGCGCCCCACGGAAAATTTCAGCCACCGTTTTTCACTCCCTGCCCTGGCAACCATACGAAAATCTTACAGAAGTCGTCGCTGGGACATCGACCGTAGAAGGGGGGTAATGTCATGACAACCGGTACTTACATCATTTTTCTCATTTATCTCACGCCACCTTTCTTCCTTTATCATGTGATCGTGTTTATTACTCATACTCCTTCGACTCATTGCTCCATATCCATTTCACAATTGCGTACTGCCTCCTCTTCTTCTTATTGTCTTTCCTCCTTATTGTTACACTTCATTCCCATTCGTCGTTATTATTCTTTCACTTCTCTCTCTCACAACTGTCGTACACTTATTGTCTTTGATACCTACTTTCTCTCGCGCTGTCATTCCCTTCTCTCGCGCTATTATCTTTTGACCTCCTTGTTGTTCTTTCTCTCTTATTGTTACCATACGTATATAAGGACTGTAGATAGCTCCCTAGTTCCCTATCTCGACCTCTTGGTCATTGGGAACTAGGTTCGTGTTGTATCTCTTCTTCTGTGTCAATATCTAACTTGGTCATTGGGAACTAGTTATCCTTTGAGCCCTTGTGATTGGCCCTTCGTGCTATCACTGCTGTTGAGATCATTCATCCTTCATCACCCTTGTACGCTGCGCTTAAGTTCGGACTCCGTCGTCTTTGAAGCTTGCCGGCTACTTGGTCTGTGCTTTGTGCTTGTGCTTGTGCTTGTGTTTCCTCTCGCGCTTACTCGTTCCGGTCGTTCCGATCCTCGTCGCGACAGAGAAGCTAGAACACTTCAGACCTCAACGAGGGAATTGTTGGAAGTACCTTTGAGTACGTTGGGAGAGTTAGGCCGTAGTCCACAAGGACCGGTACCGACATTCCGATGCGAGCTCAGTTATGACTCAAGCTATACTGCGGAACTAGAGACCGGAGTGTGGCTAAATGATGAAGGAATTATCAGGACGCTCTAACTCTGCTCTGGACAAGTTAGCCGATCCGTTTACCCATCCGATTCGTCGGACCTCTTACTCGAAATGGAAGGATCCTACGAAAACCACTTAGGAAGGACTATCCAGGTGGTCGGTTTACATGGAATTGGAAGTGGAGTCGACGTTTCAACATTTTCTTGAATATTATTTTGGGTTTGAGGATTTTAGTATTATTTATTATTTTACAGTATATATACTCCGCACGTATGTATCCTAACTTTAGATTACCCAGTGCGGATCTCACCATACATTATATTTTGCTCAGTATCTGCCGGAGTGGGCGTCTGAGAAGTGCAAACCAGCGAGAAAACTCCTGTGTAGCCAATAAAGAAAAGAAAAGTTACGAAATTTGCCCGGTCAAGGTTGTGGTGAACTAGACTGTGTATATACCAAAGTTGGAAAGTCGAGGTCGATTGCCCTAGCTCCCTCGCATTGTGTTAGTCCGGTTCAGGTTGTGGTGAACTAAACCGAGTACATACCAAAGTTGTCCTATCTTCGTTGGGAAGTTGAGCCCTTGCCCCCCTTCGTCGATCTATCCAAAGTCCATACGAGGAAGTTGAGCCCTAGCCCCTTCGTCACTGGCAAAAGTCCGTTTCGAGTTTGGTTTGAGTTAGGAAGGCCAGTGCGCCCCTACTTTGACTGAAAGCGATCCAAAGTTATACCAAAACCTAGTTAGGCTACACCGTAGTCGAACGCCGAAGCGGTTGAGCCCTAGCTCCTGTGGATAAAAAAAGATAAAAGTGATAGATTCTTGCGGAACCCGCGTAACCTTTGACAAGCACACTCGCACCTTTATAAATTTGATAAGGCGGAACCCGTCCTAACTTACCTAAACACGTTTTTGGGTTTAGTTTTGGTTTTGGGTTGTGGTAGTTGTGATCCCACGCACTGCGCGTTAGCGCCCATTGCTCTTCTCTCGTGTACCAATAATTCCCACTACAAGAAAATACATTTTGTTATACTGAAACAAATTACAACAGTGAACAATACAACAAACAAAGGTCTAAGCTAAACCTGCATCCACAAGCATCTCCTGCGCCAATCTCAGGCGTTTACCCCCCATATCATCGGTAAATCTGAGATGGCGCGGTTGACAATCATCCTCAAGTTTGATTTGTCGAAACTCCAAAAGATGCCGAAGGTGCCAGAGTAAGTGGATCCCGCAGTCGTAGCTGTTAGGCTGGAAGTGGACCTGAGAGTTGGGTGAGTGGTGCAAAATGCGTGTGCGGAACTGCACCAAACCTTGAAGTGGGGATCGAATACCCATCCATTCCCCCCATTCTTCTTGAGGTCAACCTCTTGACCGCGAAGCCGACTTAGCACTTCTGTAAGCCACAGTAGAACCTATATACACTATTCAGTAGAGCCCAGTCATGAACCATATGAAGAACGTACCAACATCAGATTAGCATTCTTTCGAAGGAGCGGGGGTTTCTTGCGGTTGCTGATACATCTTTCCCGCAAGCTATCATAGATGTCCACCCTCTTCTCGCGGAAATCAATGCGTGCAGAGTACCAATGGGTGTGCATTTCATTGATCGGAATAAACACGCTGTCCCAATCTTTGAGGCCCTGCTTTGCCTAGAAAAAACCTGTGAGCACTGAGCGGCGGTCAAAATAGCTTTTAGGACTGCTCACCACCGTTTTGCGGCACCAACGCTCCACTCTATCCTCATCTGCCGCAGTCAAAACTCCACACTTTGGCGTACCCGTAATCCTGTCAAATAAACATCGAGGTGCAAAGAAAGAGTTCAGTCCAAGGGTTGTGCCCGAATCGGCACACCACTTGTCCACGAAATAGTTGACTATTTCATCGTTTAGCCAGCGCCCAGCACCTAGAGTGTGAAAGTCTTGGAGTTTGATGAACTCAAGCTGGCATCGAAGCTGGCAGGGTTAACGATTACTGAAACATTTTTCAGCAAGATAGAATAAAAAGCGAAAGGCGAGTACCTGATTAACCAAAGCTCTCAGCTGTACCACTGTCCACTCTGGATAGTCATCAAGTCCCTGCCACAAAGTATGCTCTACCGCCACCCTTTTCTTCCCGATACTCTCATACAGAGTTTTCAAGTTCCCAAGGACTACAAGGGCGGTGTTATCCGAAGGAAGAGCGCGGTGATGTTTGAGGTGCAATATGATTTTGGGTCGAAACGTAGTAGCAGGTGAAAGAGCTTGAGCAGCTTCTCGTAGCTGATTAATTTGGAAGGTGTAGCCCGAGAAAGACCAGTTGTCGTCGAATTCAAGTGCTGGAAAATCTGACTCGATAAGTGCTGCAGTGGTTGTCGACAATAGGAGCTGTTGAAGGGAGATAGATGGTACAAAAGCTTTGCAACTTTCTATGATGTGGTGTATTTGTTTGAGGGTAGGGCGCGTACAACTTCGACTGATTCCAAATGGCGGGCAATCAACAGCAAAACATTTCGTATGCGATTTCATGGAAGGAGAAGGAGAATTTTTTTCTGTATATCTCAGACTCCCCCTAATGATATGATACAATGTAAGAAATGTAAGGAATACAAGAAAAAGGATGCTGACCCAGTAGGAGTTGAAGGCATGATGGGGGAGAAGAGATCAATTGCGATGACTCAATGTGATGATTAATTATGTACGTGTCATTGATCATGTGTCACATTGGAGGACTAGCAATACATCAGTAAACTATGCATTTCAATTGCCCGGCTTCCTCGGCTTGTCAGCTTTACGGCAAATGCCAAGGCACAAGTTCCGTAAAGCTGGAACACTAGCTTGTCGCCTCCCACTCCCTATCGTTGTATCTGGAGAGCATATTACTGACCTTTTTTCTGTGCCGTGTGATCAGTTGGTAGATATGTAGATTTGCCTTACTTTATGAGCTTGAACGGGCTTGGGGAGCTTGTTGGAGCTTGTTCTCGGCAAGCTCAGAGCCAGCTCAGGGACAAAAACAATAGGCTTGGGTCAAAAACGACCCTAGCTGGCTGTTTGTCGCTTGCCGACCTTTCCCTCATTGACCCGCCGAAATTTGGCGGGGGAAAAGCCGCCGCAAGCCGATCAAGGATGATGTAATGTTTTCTGATGTATACATATAGCGAGTGGGCTGTATGGAACGATATAATGAGCGGACATTGGAAGAAAAATATGCTGGAAATTTGGATATGTAAAACGGCGCCGCCAACAAAAGAGATGATTTCAAGAAAAAATTTGAAGGAGAAAAGTGAATCGTGGCATGTCCAAGAATAGGGCGAGCTGGACGCACCCAGTCATCGCCAAGAAGCAGGAATGTCCTTGAGGGGGGTAAACTCCCTGAATTTGCTGAGATACGGCCTGGATACTGGGTCAAGATCCACAAAATGCCTACCAAATCTCTCCACAGCTTCGCCTTCCGCACCAGTCATACGTGTACTGAACTCCAGCAAAACTCTACCGCACGAAAAAGTATCGGCTTTGAATGGAAGGTACGGCTTCAAGCTCAATACCTCAGGAGCCACATAATCCAGCGTCCCTCGAATAAACGATACTCGCTCGGTCTTGCTTTTGACTTGAATAGCGAGATTGAAGTCGATGATCTTCAATCTAGGGCGATAATGGTGCTGCACCACCAAATTTTCGGGTTTGACATCGAGATGAGCAACAAGATTATTGTGGAGATATTCCAGTCCGGACGTGAGATCCAAACAGAACAGAGCAAGATAGTCCCGCATATCGCCGCTCACGCCATAGTCAAGCATGTCGGCAACGGAAACGCAGCGAGGAAAGATAAAAATGTCGTCTGGGATGAAGTCTCCATTGACAGAGTGGGTATTGGTGATTTCTAAGGGGTGGAGAATGAATTGACTAGAACCCTTGAGCGCAGCTAAAAGATCGTAGAGTTGTCCTTCGGATTTTGTAACCCGTTTGGCTACAACTTTTGTTCCATCGTGGGCGGTGCCCATGAAGATGCGGTTGCCCTACCAATCATTAGTATCTGAAAACCAGTAGCGGCTATTGAGAACTACCTTGGAACTGGTGAACTCATACTGGGGAAGGCTGAAAATCACATCCGAGTCGTCGTCTTCTTCCGAGTCCTCCCCCACGTGCTTGTACTTGTCCACCATCATACCGAATTCGTCCTCCTCCTCCGAAAAGACCTCATCTACCGGATACTCTAAGTGGTCCCTTTCCGTTTGAGCTCGCTTTTGAGGTCGCTCGTTATTGTCCCCTCCATCATGATAATCGCCATCCTTTCGTTTATTGAAACCGAAAGGCGGTTCATCTTCACCTCCACCTCGAGCTCCGCCAAAACCATCACTTGGACCTTCGCCTGAACTGCCGCCAGGACCACTTCCTGGACCACTGCCCCCGTGACTGCCCCCGTGACCACTGCCTCCCCCGCCTCGGTATCTGCCTCTGCGTAGATCTGGAAATGCAGGGCTAACGGGGAATGATGGCAGGGCGCCAGTAAAAGAACCGATAGTCGGGACATTGTCAAGCACTTGGACGTAGTTCAGCAGATTGCGCTGAAGTTTCGGATTCGGAAGGGCTCCCTCCTGAATGATACAATCTCGCACATTATAAAGGTTGCGCACAAACTCGAGGGCCTGGACTGAAGCCGTTAAATTGAACACCTTTACTGCAGAGTAAACCTGAAATTTGTTAGTCTACTTCTCGGATCTAGAGAATAGTCAGACTAACGGATCCATCAGATTTTTCGAACACGAAGTGCCAAGACACCTCTTTCCACGTCTTGTCAACATATATACAGGATATGAAGAACTTTTGGCCATTGTCGGCCGCTCGGTTTGCACTTCGTACAGCGCTAGCACCCTCAACGAGAAGCCGATTATGGTCCAACTTGTCCGGACGAGATTCTACTTCGACAGCGAGCCTGAGAAGGTGTTTGTAAATCCAAATGCTAAAATCTGGCTTGGGCCGATAGGAGAAGCAGTCGCCTCTATTTCCTGTGTTCACAATGAGGCGATGGGGCCAAACGGCTGACGCGCTGAAGAATGGTGAATCAGCGGAATATGATACTACAAAAAAACCGCGCACCATTGAACACCTATTCTCTTGCTTTTACGTTGAGAAAGTGCGCGCGCATGTATATGAGAGGCCCAGACCAGGTCCAATCCAAAAGGCGTGAAGAAAACATGCATCGTTACGGTTTCAAGTCCATGGCTGCTTGGTAGATCATCAATCTCGGTATTTTCGTTCTCCAGGAAGCTCAGAACACTCTGGTAGTGGCTCCCCTCTTTTGTTGGAATTCCGCTTTGAGATGGATCGTCAGATTGGAAAAATAGGCGGGCTTCAGGGACTTTTGATTCGAGCTGGTCCAGTTCCTGCACATGAGGTCAGTCAAGAGTGATACCGGCAAGAGAGCGCTGACATTTTTGGGTAGATAGCGCTTCATGGTAAAAATGCCCTCAAAACGAGTCTTGAATTCCCCAAGGTCGGCGGTTTCGGCGGGAACCTTCTGAATCCTGTTGCGAGTAAGGTCATCGGAAGAAAAGGTCCTTCGGCCCTCCGCGCGCAGGAAACAGCTACTCGCTGGACTGTCTTGAGGGAGGAATCGACTGCGTTCTGCGGGATTCGTCAATTTTTTTTGCCCCAGTGATCTAGCTCGACATTCCACTCACTTTGCCAAACTAACAGCACGTTGGGAACCATCAGATCTTGGACCATTATTTCCCTCCTACCGTCCAGCGAAAAGGGTCTTTTGAACCCGCTTGTCACAAATTGGCCCATCTCTTCCTCCGAGGATTCGAAAATACGAGATTTTGATTGAGCATCCGCCAGCGAGATCCCATACGTGGCCAGAAGGTAGGGTGCGATGGCAGCAATCAGGAAAAGAAGGCCGGTGCTTTCGTTTAATTTTGGTTGATGATGATGAACTCCTTCCTTCAATTCCCCATCGATTTCGAAGGCAACAAGGGTCATGCCGGAGGAGGGGTCCAGGTTCATAATAAATGTTACAGTTGAGAAAATGATGCAACCTCGGAGCCACATGACACTCAGGCTTCACGGGGATCATAGGAGCCACCAAGATGTTTCAATATCCTTTCAAGCATCCTGGGCATTAGCGCCTTTTTACAGATGTAATAACAATAATTGAATTTTCAGCCATAAGGCAATTACATTAGTAACACATGCAGTACGGAACTGCAAGAACGGGGACAACTGGGAGAGCCCTCCCGCCCCCTCCGTTTGTGCATCCCCCTTTTTACAGAGTTTCTTCCACGTCGGGACCGAGGTCCCTATAGGTCCTCACCCAAGATCCCTCTAGCCACTAGCCTCCTATGGGCACTGGACATCCTTCTTGCACCTTCAACTTTCATACCCTCGCATCACACATTATCCAAAGATGATTGATCACTCGACGTAAGTAAAGTATAATATATAAAGGCCTAGACGAAAATCCACTGAAGCATGTAAATCACTCTATAGAAATTGATACGTGTGTTCTCTCTATCGTCCGCTGAGATTGGTCGAGAATCTCTACTTGGGTAGTAAGCCCCCCATGAAAGATTCAGAAGTCCTACGTTCAATCGAAACTGGAAGGCTATTATTACTACTGGCCAACTTTGCGCGTCCATAATATGTACGCATTGAACTCCAACTACTTACTTGAATTCAATAATCTACACGCACACGCATACAATACAAGACGACGTACAATAAACATAATCACCTATACGGATATATATTATACTCAACACATGTACTTGACCAGAACGAATCGTTTGGTTTTTTGGTTTCGAAAAAATAAAATTACACAAAATTTATATCGAAATGGAACGGCGGATTTTGAATGAATGAAAAGATACTGTAAGTGTTGTATAATAACAGACAGGAAATGAAAGAGATCAAACAAAATGGATAATGATATGCAAGTACGAAAAAGAAAAAAATTTATACAAGGTGTGAGAGGGGAGGGTCCAAGCAAGGATCTGGCTACAGTTTCAAAGTCAGAAAAAGGGTCGAGAAAGAGAACAAGCAGGAAGGAAAAGAAGGCGGCAAGAGAAGAGTTCATCTGGACAAGATCAGTACACCCCGTGCGAGTTTCCAGCGACTTGCTGCTGCTGCTGCTGCTGCTGCTGCTGATGCTGATGCTGATGCAGGACGGGTGAACCAGACAACGACGCCGGCTGCATCTTCGACGGCGACGACGACAACGAATATGATTGGGCTGTGTACATTGACGGAGGCGGAGACGACTGGTTGTGCAATTGGAGTAGCTGCTGCTGCATTTGTCCATTCAGCATTTGCTGTTGCTGCTGCGCATGCAACTGAGCTCCCATTATCGGTGATCCAGAACCTCGGATTCCCATACCCGAGGGTGAACGCGTAGAAACACGCGGCTCGCCTGGAACAGCCGCGTGGTTCATTAAAGGACTCGATGACCCGTTAGAATCGTGCATAGTGCCGTTGACAACAGATGAAGGTCGAGGAGGGCTAGGCGAAGCACCATTGACGACAGCGCTAGGTACTCGCTGCATTTGACGAGGGCCGGGTGGTTTAAGTGTCATGTTTACAGAATTAAAATTGTGCATGTTCTGAGCCGCAGGTATACCGTTTACGACACCATTAGCAGCTTTCGGCATCTGCATGTGCGCAAACACTGCAGAATTATAATTCTGTACACTACCTAAATTCGCAGCATTGAAAACAGACTTCAAATGCTGCATCTGTAGATTGTTTAAACCGGTCGTAGATGTGTTCGGGTAGAGATATTGAGGGATGTAAGTGGTAGGATTGGCATTCACCAGAGCAGCGTATGCAGGATGAAGAGAAGAGACTGTCGACGGTTGGGCTTGAGCTGCCGCCTGCGACTGCATCTGCGTCGACTGTTGTGCGTGAACCTGCTGCGACTGAGTATTAGGGCGAGGAAGTTGAGAGGGATCAGAGCCATTGGGAGGGTCCGCCTGGGGAGCAGCCTCATTCTCCGACTGAAACGCAGACGCATTATGACTTGTCGCCAGCTTCATCATATCCACACTCGGCATAGTCATCGCCGCTCGCCCATTGTGAGTAATCTGCGGCAATGGCATCGCAGTCTGAAGACGAGGCGGAGGTGACCCTTGCGAAGCCGGAGCCACCACTGCCTGCGCGGAAGTATTGACTGCACCTTGATTCGAGACCGCCAAACTCGAAGAAGACCGATTTCCAACTGCAGGTAATTTGAGTTGTTGAGAAATCGGAACACTGTGAACCTGCTGTGATACTGGAACAGCCCCTTGAGATTGGGCAGCCGAAGGTCGCTGAGGGACCGCAATGTTCATCGGCGGGGTGATACCAAGTCGGTACGGAATGTAATTCTCCTTTTTACCATCCGGCAGCGTTCGAACAATTGTCGGATCAGTGTACAAGAACGCATAGTCGGCCACATCAAAGAGCGAGTGTGTATATCTAGGCGAAATCAAATTTATGACTGATTAAAAAACCCGGCTGAAAGAAACATACTTGGGGTCATAATCATCCACCAACATTCGATCGTGTTCGTCAGAACCCGCTGGCCCATATAGCGGCCCATCGTCTGAATCAAATCGCCATCGTTCGGCCAATCGAAGTTCGGCTTCATCGTCTTTCGAAGGTGAACTGTCAGTATCCATCAACGTCTGTTCATCGTCGGAAAACCTAGCCAGACGGCGTCGCTTGGCAATACGCAACGGCGGTGGTCTACGATCGACAAAAGCCCTTCCCCCACGCCCACATCGTAAACGAATTGGACGCTTCGGTACGCATTCCACTGCAGACTCGCCATCTGCAGACCATCTTGATGACGATGATTGGGGAGGGCCGATATATTTGAATAGCCGCGAAGCGTAGGGAGCCATCGTAGACACGTAGCCAGTCTATGATTTCAGGTCAGTAAAACTAATGAATGATCATAAACATGTATGCCAGCGTACATCGACATGGTCATCCCAGTGCTGGTCTTGGTCCTTCCGAATCTGAAGCAATTTATCGATGTTGGTTTGATAGAAGGCTTGTCTTTCTTTCGGGCGAATGATGTTGTGAGTAGGCGGAGATGATCGACTAGGTGTTTCTTGTTTGACAGGCAGCCGGACTCGACTGGATGGAACGTCAACCCAGAGGGACAAAGGGATGGACGATTCACTCACGAAGACTCGGATTTCTTCGACAACCGCTCCTTGTCCACCAACAGCTCTTCGTCACCTTTATCACCGATCGAAGGGTTCTTGACCTTCAACTCGACCATTTTCATCCTCAGATCCCATACAATACGCGACTGTCGCGAGGAGTCTCGCTTCAGCTGCTCCCGTTCCACTAGTTGCTTTGCAAGTTGAAGAGGGAACTCGAATTCGTTTTGGAGACGCGTCAGTTTATCAGATGAAGTGACTTGCGACGCTCGTGTCTTTCGAATAGCTTTCGTCTCTCGTCTTCGAAAACAGACATACGACTCATTGAGGGTATCAGATTCATCAAACTGCCGCAAATCAGAACAGCCTTCACATAGAGCTGAGGAGAACTTACATTGAGAGTGGGTATAATTCTTCGTCCGGCTCGCTCCAAGCAACGTTCTTTCCAATATGGATAAACGACCCGGGCCAGTCGAGCAAATTTTGATGGTTCAGGCAGCCAACTTGGCGGAGAATATGCAGCAAAAGTAGACGGAGGTAATGGGGAAGAAAGAATATCTTGATATTCAGAGAACTCGGGAAAGTGCATTGTGTCTGACTCCAGACTCTGGAACAAACAGTCAGGACCGAGACAAGTAATGGAAAAAAGGCGTCATCAACTGACGTGATGTAGAAACTCTGTCTTCTCTTGGGTGATCTTCTCGAAGAGACCCATCACTAGCTCATACTCATCCTCGGTCATGAAGAGTGCCTGAACATCCTCGGGCTCCTTGCCCTTTGCTTTTGCACTTCGAGTCGTGGTGCGACCAGTAGATGGAGAAACAGCACCTTGTGCACTTGTACCTTCACCTCGGGCTTCCTCGTTGTTGCGATCGAGCCACTCCTTGTCACGCTCATCCATGTAGTAAGTGCATTCGTTGGCAAGAGCGGCTGTGATACACTCTTCGACCACGGCCGACGATTGGACATAGGAGACTGGATCGTTCCAACGATCAGAAGGATATAGAGTAGAGTAATTATCTGCGAGCCCAGTATGCTCCGGAATGGGAATGAATGCCGCAGGCTTCTCTTGATTTTTTCTACCTGGTGTGCTGTGCCCCGCAGCCTCCGAAAGAACAGCCTGAAGGTGATGTTCCTAAACAAGGAAATATTAGTCAGCAAACCGCGGATTGCATAGCCACACTATTGCCACGACGACAAAAGGTGAACAGGCAGAGCGACGCAGACGTACTTTGGCATCCTCGAGGTCAACTCCAGCTACAATTTGAAGTAAACGGTTCTTCTCTTCGTCCTCGTCTGGAATAATTTGGTCAACATCAACGTTGCCATGGATGACTTTGAGACGGGTTTTGTTGGTAATCCGGTTTCGGTTTCTGAGCGCAGAGGGTGGCGGCTGGCCAGGTCGAGGCATGTATATAGGAAAAGTGAGGTTGAAAAGGATTTCGATGTGGCTAGCAGTGATTCCCGTCGACTTCGTCGCTGGCACGGCCGTCCGGGGTTCACGAAATTATCGAGGCTAAGGCCACGCGTAAAGGAAGCTCCGAGGACCGAACCCCGGAATAGGGACATTGTCTCGGCAAATTCCGGATATTTCGGCATTTGATCCGATGTTCCGTATGGCGCTCAATGCAGCGAACTCAGTCGTTTATGCGCGAAGTCGTTCATGCGAAGTCAGGACCCGAAGGAACGCTGAAACTGGTTAGAAGTCACTCAAATCTCAGCCCCGGTGCTATATTTTGATGTCACACGAGCTGAGGCGAGTTAGTCGAGAATGGGGGAAACCATGAGTAGGCGAGCTTACCTGCAAAGCTGCAGAAGATATAGTTATATTTTATCCTAAAGTCTCGCTCGTCAGTCCGCTATATTGGCCGGAAGGGAGAACACACATACACACAGATTCTAGGAACCTGAAATGCAAAACATTAGAAAGAATCGATTGACGAGGATCAGGTTGGCTTACATGTAAACACTCGGTGATTTGATCCAGATGGATCGACGATAGGGCCAGTGCTACGATTCTCAGCATATATTTTCACCCGTCAGAGGTCCTTTGAGAATGACGATGGTTGACGGATATTCGTCCACCAAGCGTAAAGAAAGACTAGAAGATGACCCATAGACAACGGAAATTCTTTTTTTTCAAAAAAAGAGCAGAGGTAAGGCCCAAGGTACCAAAGAAAAAATGAGTAGACGAACCAAAGGTGCATATTCTTAGTACTAACGAGCCCATAACTGAGCCTATACTGGATAAATGGGCGTGATTTATAAATTGTGCACAGGTCGCCACGACTGCCATGAGGGGTGGTGTTGTCTCTGGTGTTGTATCACCAACGAGAAATGCGGCGCTGGCAATTCAAGATAGGATATCCAACAAATCTAGAAGATTTCGGTCTTGCGCACGCAGAACTCGATGCTTTGAAAGCCTCACCAACGGAGCCCTGATGCTCGCTCATTACTGTTGCGATGCGAGGTGGATCCATTGAAAGAAAGCAGTTAAGCTCGGTATAGCATTGCCTTTTCACGGGAATTATTGAAGAAATCAAGAAGAGACTGGTGTTACGGAGGGTGAAGTTGGTTTTGGAACGAGGTGGTGTGGAGGCAAAATGGATTCGGAAACAAGGGCGCTCTCCGCATGGTTCCCACGCCGAGCGACCCGTACCGTACCTGGCGCGTTCCGATTCCGAGTCGAAGCGCGTTTATACTTTGAGTGATTGCTCGCCATAGCATATTCGAATAATATGGTGCAGCCTCTTGCATCGTCCTTGACTTTGGCTCTAGCCAACGGTAGGCACGACAGCTTACCCGCTGGCAAATAACCGCAAGCTCGCGGCGTTAATATTATTATTATATACTGGGAACTAATTCTTGCAATCGACTACAGTAGCATAGAAGGCCCAGGGTATGAATTGTATCATACAAAGTCAAAGAGAGCCCCAAGTCTGCGGAGAAAGAAAAAACACGAGTTACACAATCGATACAAGTACAGGAGCTCCGTCTGCCGCCACCACAGGCTTATTTCAACTCAAGACTAGCTTACCTCTGTCAAATATGTACTCTATTTGAGCCCCCGTCGATCATATATTTCCAACCCACACCGGCTGGAAGACCAGAAGGCAGAAAACCCTTGGTCCAATATGACGCGCGTATGGTGCTCAATAACTTTAAGTAACTCGAGAACGTAGTAAGATGTCCCTAGGGGTGGGGAAAGCTTGTGGTGTAGTCTTCTCTGTCATCGTCATTGTCAGAAAAAAAGTTTTTGTCGTCTTCTTACGAATACAGCCTGCCTTCAAGCTGAAAGACGCCACTGGAACTCCGAACCCTTCCGCTCATGTCCAGTGTACACCGTATCTTGCCTCGAAAATTTGTCTGCGGACAACCTTGTGACTAAGTATTTCGGTACGTACATCTACATACTACATACAGTATATGGTACAAAGGACACGGGATTCACTCAAACCGGATTCATAGATAATAAGAACGAGTCTTGTCATAAATATCAACCATGATACGTAGAGTCCTCGGTCCTATATCAGGCATATGCAACAGATACAGAGCTACCGCTATCGATGGTCACATCAGTGTAAACGACACCGAACTGTTTAATGTCGAAAATCGTCGCTCCGCTCAGGTCGACCGCAGTGCGGGTTGAAGTCGAAGCGGAAGCGTTCACAAAGTTGACAGTGCCCCAGTTGGCAAGAGGCACGATCCCTCCGTTTTGTGTGTAGTCTTCGACAATCCATTCGGCATTCTGACCGCCAAGAAGAGACTGGAGTGTGAAATAACGTGTCAGTTCATTCATTCAATTTTCCTCTCCCATCATGATCGAGGAAGTCCTCGGGATCAGAAGAAGTATTAAAAAAAATAATCACATACTAGTTTGGTAGGTGCAGACTGTGGGATGGAAAACTGCGTCTTCTTTGTTTGATTGATCAAAGTGACGGTGCCCGCGCTCAGACTGGTGGCAACTATGTTGATCGTGATGACGTCCCCAGCAGAGATCCCGAATACTTCAGTAGGAATGTCTGTCGCAAAGTTTGGCCACCATTCGTAGAATGCCCCGTATTCCACCGTATCTCCGGTCACGCTAAAGTAAACGCCGGCCTGGAGAATGGCAGTGGCAAAGGTGTCACCGTCGATACCGACCCATGCGGCGGCTGCGCCGTTACCACTCGCAGTGACCGTCTTTGGAACAGTAAATGTCCCAGAGGCAGTGGTGAAAATTTCACCGGCGGGAGGCGAAGTGAGAACGGCTCCAGACCAGTTACCGCTGTACTGTATGGTGGTATTCGTCGCTTCAACAGCGTCCGCCTGGGAATTTTCGGCGGGATATAAAGGGTTCATGCGACGCGCCGAGCGTCTCGACACCATTTGAGGAGGAAGAGCCCTTGCAGCGTTGGAGAACAGCACTGCCGTGGCAAAGAAAATCGCGGAAAGCTTCATTGTAAGGAAGGAAGGAGTCGGAGAAAATTCTGGAGGGGCGGCTGCAGAGGTTCACTGGGTCGATAGAGGACGACATGCCTCACCTTTTATAAACCCAGAACTATTCTTGGATGCGGACCTGTTTTGAAGGGCAGAGGGGAGAAGGAACAGCTGGCAGCATGAGGTCCATAAGACGCTGAATAGATGATCAACAAATTGCGAACCCCAAGGCCCACAGGGCCAGATTCCTGCCGTCCGAGAATGTGTCGCGAACTGAAGCTTGATAGTTTGCCATATCCGGATAGCGTATCGTCAAGATTGAATTGTAAACCTGGCACTTCATAGAATCGTCGGAATTGTAATTCCGACCGTACGTACATACTTTCCGAGACAATCTAGATGCCGAAATTTGAGAGATCGAGGTCACATAAAGTAACAGCTGCTCCATAGGCGCCATTTGGATTTATGATGAGCTTCGAGGGGACAGAGTTTGCGCAGAAAAGTTGTCCCACAAGAAGCGAGAACGACTCAACGAAGGTCACATCCGGCTTTCTGAGGATAGTGTCATAATCGGCTCAGCTCAGGATGTGGGTCAGTTCCAAGTGGCGAGTCCTGATCTGGAAAAATGAATGAACGTTATATTTGTATCGTAACGCTGAACCGGTCCTGAGAATTCACCTTATTATCATCAAAGATTGAAGTAGTACCTGAGCGATAATTAGAAATTCGACACAAAGATAACGGACGGATTTTACTCCCCTTGCCAGCAGCAAGCAATGGACGAAAATCCGAGATCAAACCGGCAGAGGAAGCGAAGTTTGGCCTGGAGCGTCGAGGAAAGAATTGCCAACGATGAACCGTCGCGGGATCTTCAAGGTAGTTTCAAAAATCTCAAGCTATAATTGATCATGACACTTGTATTCTTCTCCTCCTCGAGGACAGATGGTACTGAGAAGCTCTTGTGAGTGGTGCTCATCATACACGATATAAACCGCAACAAACGGACTTTAGAAGTCACCTGGTTGATATCGGACTTTGAGATACGCTTGGATTGTCTATTTTTTGACTCTTTTTCTCATCGATTCATAGGCACTTGAAGATTGCATCAGAGCTGATCCTAGATCAGCGAGGTTGATAACAGAGAGACCAAAACAATCGGACGTAGCTGACCGAGAGCTATTTCGAGAACGGGAGGCTTCTGGAGGAATGATCTCATTATCCCTGTATCACTCTAGACAGTCAGATATGTCTCTGTGATATGAAGCGAGTGCCTGCTCGCCCGAGTCCAAGGGCTGCAGCGAACTTCCAGGTACAGTCATAGGCCAGGGTAGTAGGGCCGGAGGTAAGAACCGATTGTTGGAGTCTCATTTTATTCAAAATCCAAATGCATCCTAGTACCCTAGAGGTCCGGCTGTATCGTGAATGCCACGTCGCATCCGCTCTCAGTGGAGGATGCGTTCAAAAGAACAGTGGAAGATACGGAGATCGCTCCCGAGGCAGATTGAAATGTCCGTGAGCGAAGCATATGTTGAGAGGAAAGAGATTATGGTCGTGCAAAATAAAGACACTGTAACGGAAATAGCACACATAGGATAAAGACCGGAAATACAGAATGAGCACGAGAGCTAAGCGCCGCGTACAGGATGCATCTGTGTTTGCCATTGTTGTGTGTACAAAGATTGTTCACAAGACGCACATTATCCGTGAGGTGCAAGCACGCTGTCTTGGCTCGGAGTAGTGTGAAAAGACCAAGGAGAAAAGACCAAGAAATCAGGTCGAGGGTGTGGATGAGCGAAAAGACCGATGACTAAGCAGTTTCCAAATAGAGAACTAATACCTGGCTTTGACATTGCCTCTTTAAGGTAACAAGCCTCCACGAATATTACTGGCATGTAGATATATACAAGGAACAGTCACAAATATTCTTGTGAGCTATCATCCAATAACCACCCCGGGTCCGAAGTCTCGGAAGCGGTGCGTCCAATCATTCGTGATGTCTTCTTCCCCTTGCGGTCAGTGCTCATCGTAGCCGTATCTGCTGTGTCTTCGTTCAACCCTTGAACTGCATTTCTCCGACTAGATCTGGTCGTCATGATTTTAGTCGCGGTCCTGTTGCTTCCAAAGGAAATGTTTGTTAGCTTGTAAAAGAAGAAAAGAGAACGAGACCTACGTTTGTGAATCGACGTTCCTTCGTTTCAAATAGTCCAGTGGTGCCGCGTTAGGGTCATTGCTCCAATTGTCGAGTCCTAAGTGCGAACCCGCCTTCATGCTCGCGGAGGATTTAGCAGGAAAGAAAGCGGTTCTAGATCCACTACCTCTTGGAGTAGCGTCTTTATCAAAGGAAGACGAAGGGGACGGTGGGTGAGACAGAATTTCGAGACTGGGAGACCTCTCGGGAGAGACGTCGACTTGTCTTTCCTTTCCTTTGCGCCCTCTTGTGATTCGCTGATCAAACGAACTGGGTGCAGTTCGCATTGACCGATCAGAATCATTACCAGAGTCAAGGCATTGAATAGATCTTCCAATTTCGCCAGCTTCGCCATCGTCTCGGACGTCGATATGCATATTGTTCATATCGTCGAGGTCATGATCCGACGACATACGAGCGTCATCGTCTGACTGGGCTGCCAACATTTTCGAGCGCGCATCGGAACCTGAAGCCTCAGATTCAGAATCGACCTCCGCATCGGGATGAGAAGAAGCATTGGGACGTCCCGATACTGCTTTCGGCTTCGGTCTCGGCTTAGGCTTGGGTTTCTGCGGAGAGGATACATGTATCGGCGCAGTGCTCTTCTCCAGCCGTCCGTTTCTGCTTCTGGTTTCCCGTGTCTTCCGCATCGCCCGTTTCTGCTCCTCTTCCTCCTGCATCAGCTCCGCCTGTTCCTGTTCCTCCTCCTTCTCGAGCTCCAATCTCCGCCTACGAGCCGTCTCCCGCACCATCTGATCAGCGACGCTCAGATCGAGGCTGTCTTCATCATCGTCTACAGCTTCAGAGAAACCTCGTTCCTGTCCTTTCTTCTTTCTGACTTTCCCCGTTCCGCTGCTCCCCTCCACTCGTTCGCCAATGTCGTCGGGGAACATGGCGACACCATACGAGGTACTTTCTCGGAGAATATCGAGCGCCTTGCGCGCTCCTGATACGCCGTTGAGAGATTTATCTTCCATGATCAGCCGTACGGCGACCTCGGGGAGCAGCACGCGCTCGATGAACTGTTTAGGACTGAGCGGGGAAACTAGCTCTGGACTGGTACTTTCCGGAGGAAAGAGTTTGTAGAGAGTTTGATGGATAAGGATAGAGCCCAGTTCGCCATAACTATGCGAGATGTAAAATTAACTGTCGCGAAACACACACACAGAACTCGAAAAAAAAGAACTCGAAAACTCACTATCCAGGCTGAGCTTTCTCGAAATTGGCGAATTGATTTTTCACGTTCGCTGCGCCCCGGGTTCCCCTTATCTTGACTTCCTCCATCGCCTCCGACCAGAACACGCATAGATCTCTCGCGCGAGAGGACGAGCACAACTTCTTGCTGGACAACTTCTTGCTAGACTGTCCACGAATCTGCCAGTTGCTATCTTCCTCGCTATCGCTATCGTCTTCTCCCTCTTCCCCGTACCCAGACTTTTTGGCATTCCCGAACACAGAATTTTCTAAGATGGCTTCGAGATGATCTTTCATCTTCATCACTCTTTCGTGGATTAACCCCCATTCGATCGATTTAGGCCATCCCTTTGCCTCGGCTTCCGGTAAACTCTTGCTTTCGAAGCGATGGCGCTGGCACACGTTGATGAAAAGACCAACCGCCGCCTTTCGACCCAAGGGATTAGTTGATCTAGGCTCAGGAACAGATTTCTTGGCGATGGTGATGAGGAGATGTTGTAGGCGGGGAGTAGGGGAGGGAGGGAGAGGTTCGTCACAGTATGGACAAAGTGTACTAGCGTCGACAGATGGATCGTAGACTGAGAAACTTGTCAAGAAACCGGCGGCTGAAAGAATGTTCGAGAGATGCTCACAATAGTTGTCATCCAAATCATCATCATCTGAAAGATCGTCAGGAGGAGAGGACGAAAGTCTAATTGGTCCAACTTTAGAAGAGGCAGTAATAGGCAAGAAGTGAAGACAACACACAGGTTGCTATCTCGGCGCCTCTTCTTGGACGGAGTATCGTCTTCATCGGAGCTTCTATTGGATACCCTTTTGGCGGAATTCCTGTGCGAAGACCCAGCGCCTTGAGGACTATTCAACGGGAATGGGGCAGGTGTTGACCTGGCCCCTTTCTTCTTCTTTGACGTCGCCTTTTTACCTGGGGACTGAAGAGTTGAACGGTCGCCGCCGAAAAATGACCGTTCTTGAGATTCATTGGGGGACAAGGGAAAGGCGGAGAGTGGAGGACGATTCGCCGGTCTCTTTGGCGTGTTCTCCGGCGATTTTACGACAGGAAAACCAGCCGCTTTTGATGGAACTGGTTGTGGAAACTGCTTTGGCGTGTGTTCTGGAGATAGGGACGCAGCGAGAGGGAAACTCGCTGGCTTGGACGTGTGTGAAGCCTTCCGTTTAACAGTTTCTGGGGGAGTAGCGGCACGCAGAGGCTTGCCACCGACTGGGTTCTTAAAAAGGATCGATGAATCAAGCGAAGCTGTTGCCGAAGGAGAAGCTGGTAGTGGTTTCGCGCTTGGTTTGGGTATCGCTTTCGGCCTGGGTCTTTCTTTCTGGAGCACAGGATGGAGCGGCTTCTTCTCTAATGCCTTCTCTTTTCCCTTCGCTCTAGACTTGCCCTTTGGATCGGGTGCATCAAGAACTGAGCTTTCGCTGTCGATGTACCCTGATCCACCATGACCATCCCCTTCACTGCCAATCTTTGTCGTTACTTTGGATTTGGCAGCGAGACGTGATCGGGATGATGATTTCAACGGTTTGGACAAAAATGACGAAGAGGGACGCGGAGTATTTGATAAATTAGGGCTCTTTGGCTCAAGAACGCCGGTCGCTGGCTCTCGGGTTCTTGTGGAGACAGCATTGTGATTTTCGGAATTGTTTTTCCTGAATCGCAGGGATTTAAGCGCACCAGAAGTCGATTGTAATCGGTCCTGGCTGAATGGCGCGGCAGAGAGGTGACTCGGGGTTTCTCTCTCTTGAGTGAGCTCGTCATCCGATCCAGCTGCACTGGACAAAAAGTCGATCTCATCTGCTTCTTCCTCGTCGCTGTCTGAGATATCGATGGGTGGTTTTGCGCGTTTGACGCGCTCCTGATCTTCTCTTGACAAAACTGAAGAACTTCGGGAGCGTTGGGAGCTTTGCAACGCGAAACCGGATGTGCCCAAATCCTCTGCAAGCTGGCCAGACCCGTGCCCATTAGGATTTCTTTTCATTCGTAGGGATTCGTCGGTGTCAAAGGTTTTGCCTTTCCGTAGCATCTTGTTATTCAAACCTTCCATGTCCAGGATACAGCATGAGCCGCGATATCTGAGAAAGGAAAGGCGCAGTCGTGGTCGCCGCAAGCAGGAAATTGCGGCTCACGTGATGTTGGCGCGCCTGCCTCAGTGTACCACGGGGGGGGGGGGGTCAAGCGATGCCAGCTAAGCCTATGCAAAAAAATGAGAGTATTCGACTGCATAGCCCACCGCGAGGGTCGAACTCGCAGCCTTCAGATGTTTCTCCCGCCGTAAAAGTCTGACGCTCTATCCGATTGAGCTAGGCGGGCCGATCCTCAATGGGTACTTTCTGCGTATATGACCATCACTCGCGAGAAGAGAAGCATCCACACATGGGCACGAGTACGTATATCATTGTCCCGCATGCTTGCAATACATTGGAACAGAACTGTTCCCGGGGCTGACTCAGGCAGCAGGCTCCTGCTCTGATACATTGAAGTACCCAGGCAGAATGCCCTCAACTCTCGTCATCTCTCGCGCCGACGAAACAGACATTGATGGGATTCTCGGACTCATCTACTCCGCATTCAAAGGCAACGATCTTCGAGAGGCGTTCTTTGGTCATGATACGCCGGAAAGTAGGGCAAGTGCGAAGGAACGCATTGCTGCGTCTATGCGGACGGGACAGCAGAATGTATGGTTGAAAGTTGTAGAGCAGGAAACGGGGAGAATGGTCTCTGGATCGTGGTGGATGGTATAATATCGAATTCGTTGTGGCTCTTTGCAATTGCTCATCCCAATTTGTGTTCACAAAAACCAGGTCTATCCCAATTTGGATTCATCGGAAAACCTCTCCGAAAGTGCAGCTGCGAAACGGAACGTTGACTATCTTTATGGAGAAGATAAGGTCAAAGGAGAGTTATTCGTCAGAGATTGGATGACTCGACGAGCTAGGTATATGTATGGTCATGCTCACATTTGTTAGTACTTTTTCTTCTTCTTTTTTTCCGTTACCGGACTCCACTGAGAAAGGATCGATTACCCAGTGCTTGTTTTGCTCTTCACCGACCCGACACACCAGCAACGGGAGCCGGAAGTTTACAAGTTGAATGGGAGTGACATTAGCCGATCAACTCTTTTACCTTGGTATGTAGAAGGAACGCCAGCAGGGCACCATTTATATTCTAAATATGGAGCGCGAGACCTGAGAAGGTGCGGTTGAGGCTAAGAGTGCTAAGGAACCGAGTGGGAGAGGATGGATCAGCGAGTATACTATGATGAGGAGGGATCCGTCTAGAATATTATTGAGGACACAAGCTAGATCCAGTTCGAATGACCAATGAATGTATGCGTAGAATAGATATGAAGAAATTGACCCAATCTCAATAACTCGGTATTTCGCGTTTTGCTGCTGCAGCTGCTTCAGCGGAAAGTGACCATGACCATTGGGAACAGTTGGGTATGTACCGGAGAGAGTAGAAGCGTGGATCCTATGGCTCGCTGAGCTCGGACTAGAGATCTATGTATAATGCTCTTCCTGCATCCGTGTGTAAGAAAGGAAGAGTATATTTCGCTTTGACCGGTCCGAAAAAGGCATTTCAATTTCTGCTTTCCACTTCCATCATGCTACGCACTCTCTCCCGCACCAGCAGCGGGAGGTCGCGTCAGCCTACATCTCAGTCTCCGTCTCTCTTTATCGTCGCAGTCAAACCGAATAACCGACGCAGTCCTCGAATTCCAATCGAGCTTGTCGAAATCATTGTCGCTTTTCTCATTCACGACTACCGCACAATAAACTCCAGAACTGCTTTTTCTTTGATTTTATCCTTTTCTCTAGCCTCAAAAGCCTTTCGTCAAATTGCTTTCCGAAACTGTCTCCGATTACTCTGCATAAACCATGATTCTGCTTCCTGGGACGGTATACATGCGATGATATCCAATTTTCAATCGTGGAAGGATCTCAATGTGTTCAGTCTGATAAAGCAAGTATCTTTTTTCTTTCTTATTGATTACTGTATCAGACTCTCGGTATCCCACAGAGCCCTCGATACGAGCTCAGCCTCCATTGTCAAAGACGCTACCAGGCTCAGATCCTTGACCAACCTCCAGGGCCTCCGTCTCGTCTTCGACAAAGAAGGTCTAAGCACCCAACGCTCAACATGCAATATTCTCTTCCCCAATCTCTCAATCCCTTCATCCCGCCAATCATTATCCGTCCTCATCATCGACATGCTCCCCCGGATCGATCGTTCTTTGCTCTCTCACATCTCCACCACCTTCCCCTCGCTCAAGAAACTCTTTCTGTCGGTAACGGATCGTCTATCGTCATGCGAATTTCCGATCCTCCTTCAAAGTACTCAAAGATTACTGCTTTATTATCATCATCCCGAATGGGATCGTTTCATGGATACTCTGGAATGTTGTTTGCATTCCCCGATTCCGCATAGTCACGGAGATTTGCATTTACTTGTTGTAAGCAAAAAAAGGCGCATATAACGATCTACATACTCTTCATGCTTCTCTCTTTCAATTTCTAGGAAGCGTTCAGTAACGCCCTCCAACCCCTCACTCACCTAAACGAGCTCCATCTTGGCGTCTTTCTTTCGAACGAAGAAATGATATCCAACCATATTCTCTCACACTTAAACGAGAAAATATCTGCAGTCACAGCAGCAACAACGACGGCTAGGAGTCTATCCGACTGTAGGCAATGTCAAGAGACTTTTCGGGCTGGAGTACGAGAGAGAGAAGAGCTCGCTAGTAGGCTGATGTTCAGACGACTACCCAGTCTTTGTCTGATCAGCTGGAGCACCCTTTTCCTGGACTCTACTAGTATTACTACTCCGAAATCGACTTTAATGTCTTTCGATAATTCTGATGCTCCGGACTCAGCGCCGCGAGTTCCTCAGGATATCGCTACGGGTTTTGCACTGATTCGGATCGGTACTGTACAGCTTGTTTTGGTGGATATGGTGGATCAAGATGATGATATCGATATCGATGACTCAAGCGGAGGAGGCTCAGGAGAGGGGAGAATCTTGCGTCGGGAGATGGCGCATTATCGGCCGGGTTGAGCAGTATTGGCTTCTTCCTTTCAAGCCGTGGATCGTCGTACATGCATACTTCATTCTCTCTTTTTCTTTGGCCCACTCTTCGTTATCACAGTCACGGACCAGATCCTCTATATTATATTAAACTTATTCATGCCAAACCATTTCCGATCTCCGATTCCGGTCGCATATTCTTTTGCATTGTAAACAAACTGCTATTAGTCGATTATTTCTCGACCATTGTCTGGATTAGACCGGACAGGGATTGGCTAAATCCGGTGTACAATAAAAAAGAAAAGATGGAAGCCACAACTTGACAGCCTGTTTGTACCCCAGACACAGACGATGCTGAACAATAACAATAA
Source organism: Collybiopsis confluens (assembly GCA_013368555.1). Lineage (NCBI taxonomy): Eukaryota > Fungi > Basidiomycota > Agaricomycetes > Agaricales > Omphalotaceae > Collybiopsis > Collybiopsis confluens. The sequence continues at coordinate 252,553 of JAACJN010000042.1, read as the reverse complement.
CAGTATAGGATGGCACCGGATAAGGAAAGACTAACGGTTCGAATCCTGAGCGCCTGAACAGTAGACACACGCCCACAGTGACACACAGACAAGGGCACAAGGCGTGACCAGCCTTTGAGCGATTGGAATATATAGGTGGCCTTTAGCCCCCCCCTCCTCACAACATCATCAACAAGTAACCCCCCACACTCCCCTACTCCTCCGCTCACATCATGTCAACTACAACCACCACCACCACCACCACCATCGCCTCGCAAAACCCTACCAAAAACTCAGAATTTGCTCATCTCTTTGAGCTATTCGAAAAGCTCGCTTCTCGTCGTCCGCGCGTGGGAGCAACATCAGCAGTAACAGCGAAAACGACAGCCGCACACAAGTCTTTGGGATCATCATCATCACCCGCGGCGAGGGTGATGGTGACGGAGCCTTCGGCAGAGGAGAAGACGAAGAGGCTGTCGACCGACAAAGGCTTGTGACAGAGAACGAGCTAGGATTCAGACTCCATGATGGCACCGACTGGGACACCGACACCCTCTCAGTTCCAGCAGGTCTTTATCCCGTATTCCGCAACCTAGCGACTCTAGTCACCCCACGAAACACTAACAGCAGCCGCCAGCGAAACACGTCTAGCAGCTCCAGTCTCAGATCCCATCGAGCAGTCTCTTCATCTTCCTCTAGCATTGATCCACGTTCGGAGGACATTGCTACTAGAGCCGAGATCGAGTCGACGAAGTTCCCACTGGGCGGCGAACGCCAGTACCAATTCAGATTCAAGATGATGATTCACAAACTTTACGAGCTCGACGACTGGCACAGGAAGGTCAAGGATGTTTTGGAGAGGTCGAAGAAAGAGTTCAAGTCTTTGGCAGAGAAGGAGCAGGAGCAGGATAAGCAGAAGGAGGGTCAAAGTGGAAGTGGAAGTGGAAGCGATCTGAGCGGCGACGTTGGGTCACTATCTCGATATAGGCTTAAGAGGCCTGCGAAGATGACCGTGATGACGAAGAAACAAGATAAGAGGCGAGAGGACTTGAACAGGGAAGTCGCATCGCCTGGTAGCGGTCGTAATCGCGTCAATTTCCAGAATGCCTTCGTCCAATCTGGCATGTCTCCTACTGCAAAGCGTGCCGGTCGTCCTCGCAGTCATACTGTGGCTTCTTCCGGAGGCTATAGAGCCAAGGAGTCTGCGCAACGTAGTATCTATATAGGCGCTCCACCTCCCCTCCCTAGCCCTCGAGACGACGAACGGGCGGTGAAGAAGCGCTGCGTAGGGAGACGACAGTCGATGAGCGGAGTTGAAACCGGCGAGAGGGCCTGGTTCTACAACGCAGCTGTAGCTTCCAGCGAGATCAACGAGCGTCTCAGTATATTCGACAACAACGCGGTCACGGGTACGACTTCTCGCTACGGCGCGTTACAGCAAGACGGACGTAGGAGGGCACCGGCGCATCGTCGAGTGAGTTCGGTCGGGGTGGGCGATCCGATCTATGAAGAGAGGAAGGTTCATCAGACAGAAAGCATTAGAAAGCGACGGGCGACGAGTGTAGCTCTCGTCAGGCGCGTCTAGAGTAGTACCAATAATGCTCCGTGTCGAAAACCTTTTTTCTTGTGCCAGTTTCCGACATTCTGTGGACACTATCATAAAACACTGTATTAGTTCTACCATTTTACATACGCATTAAGTTTTGTATAAAGTACACACTTTGCAGAAAATGAAGTCCACCCGTTGAGCAACCTTGAAAGGTATCGCAGGTCGAAGGCAACCAAATGGTGACCGGTCATCGTCTGATCACAAGCAATCCAAACCTTTGATGCGTACTTTCCACATCCGGGATGCACTGGGCGCAGAAAAATCGGGCTAAGCTCGTTTCGGTAATGATTTGAAACCCCGCCTCGTGACAGGCGAGGACAAATGAAGGTGATACATAGAGCGCTTCATTGTTTTTTTCGTCGCTACCATGGGCAGAAACGTAATTCGATGAGAAAAAGATGAAAGCAGACCTGACTGCTTGGAAGTCGTTCCCGTATGAGATGGGGATATAACCAGTGCTATTTTTGAATCGATCATCTTCCCGGTACCTTGACCATGCTGTGAGTCTGAGGTGAGAGCGGGAATGATTGGCCTACAAACAAAACGTCGGAGCAAAGTCTTTTAAATTTGAAGGCGGGAGGCGTGGCTCCTGCGAAGATTTTTTTTTGAGCAAAATTGATGTGAAAAAAGCATTTCAATGGTGTCGCAGGCGTAAGCGAACCGCGTTTTTAGATGCTCGAGATTCGGGGTCCAGATACGCATCATAGAATCCTGCAATAAATTCTTCAGACTTGAAACCGAAGCGATTATACAACAACTGAAAAAAAGAAGGGTAAGCAATCAAAAAATTTGAACGTTTCAACCGAGGAGGAAAGAATGGATACCATAGCAGGATTGTTCGCGGATACATGTAAGGTAATGTCTTTTCCCGGGTTCAACGTTACGAGATGATAAAGCATTGTGCTAGCGAGATATCAGACCAAATAGTCGAACGGAAAGGAAAACCAATAGACTTGCGTGGCAATGTTGGAATTATCCCAGCCATGTCTGACGGCTAAGTACGTAATATACGTTTCCCTTGGGGAGCTCATAATAGCCACACCAACGACAAGCTTGTTATAGGACGCGACCACGGTACATTTTTCCGGGAGAATGCTCCAATGAGTCACTGACTGGAAAACAACCGTCAGCCGCCATATGCCTTTGCAAACAATGTTTTCGACATTTTACTCACCATCTATGCCTTGCCAAAAGGATCGAGTGAGAAGGTCGTGAACCTGATCTAGATGTGCACTCTGTAGAGAAGTATACATGATGGCGGAGCGTGTCTCATTCACTGGATCGCGATTTGGACTAAAGGTAGACATGAGGAAAGATTTGTATGACTGTCTTTTTTTATTTTCGCGTGGAAAACGCGGACTCACTGCAGCAGTTGATAATGTTCACGGATATCTTCCATCAAGTCCATCCATGGGGTCTTGGTGTCCCAATCCACGTAAATAACCCCGAGAGTACGGGCATGAAGGCCATACAGTCGAGATGCAAAAGAGCTCTCATAAGGGGTTTTGCGTATCGCCGCCAGAGCATCGACAGTTTCCGGGTCGGGTGGTGCTGAGGAGATATTTTCAATGCCTTCCACTACACCCTCAGGCGGTGCCAATATTTTTGGACTAGGCAATGATGCGCGGCGTCGTTCCTATACAACAATAGCCACGTCAATGAACAGCGGATTTGTTAACGCGCAGGAGAAAGATGATTTACGCACACGCTCTACTTTGAGTTTTCGTAACGCAATGGCCTCTGGAACGGTCATAGAACCGGTATCGGCTCTCTCTGAATGAGAATCAATGATCGACGTTATTTCTGACCGAGTGAGTCGTCTTAGTAAAACCCCCTGCAATAGATTTAAATAAAAAAAACCAAAATCAGCCAACGCGGCTTGGAGAATACGGGAAAGGTACGTACAAAGTCATCTCTCTCTAAATCCTCCATTGACCGATCTTTGCGGGTCTGAAGGTACTCCGGTAAGAGCTCAGAAACGACACTCTCGAATCCATAATCTGATTCAGCCGATCCGTCCTCGTCCTCCACCAAATCTTCAATCTCATCTAATAAAGGCTCAAATGAAACCTCGGGAACAACAATTTCTTCAGATGACGAATCATCTTGGATTTCGGTTTTTCTACGTTTGGAGTGGCGTGAATTGCGGAGAGACTGTAGTTGAAATTTTCGTTAAAATTGGATGGCGGCACGAGTGTTACACATACCCTCTGCAACCTGGTTTGTTCAACGTATTCGTCAGAATCGTCCTCGATATCCATGCTCTTTAACAATGGAATGCGTAAATCGTGGGTACTTGGGAGAAAGATAGAGAGTGTTGAGCACGTTGATGGAGAAGGCCAAGCGGTCACCCGATTGATCATTACGGGCCGCGTCTTCGAATAGGATGATGCTTATACATCGTACGACTAAGGCTACAGATATTTGCTCTAGACGATACAGCGAAAACCAAGAAAGTAAGATTACAACAACAAAAGAAGAATGAACTGGCAGCAATATAAGAATATCAAGTGTCAGACCTATCCTCGCTTCCCTCTGACGATGAGGCCCCCATCCCAGGTGCTGACAGCCCACCCTTCCTCGACAAGGGCTTTCTGAAGAGCGGGTTTGAGGATGGATATCTGGTTAGCTGAATGCGTACCCCGACCTGTGATCACTTTCAGCGGTTTCGCTAGGAAGGAAAGGGGGGGGACATGAGCTGAATACCCGAAGACGGAGAACCACAATCCAGACGTACAAGGTGAGCATCGCATAGAAACCAAGGTTTCCAGCGCGATGACGGCGGCTTCGGAGGCTAAAAAAATTCATCAAGTCAGACCGGGTGTAATGTACTGACAACAGCGAGAATTCAACCTGTCGTTCCATGCAGGTCTACGGTATCATCCTCTCGCGACGTCAAGCTGAGTGAAAAAAGTTGCGTGAGTCATCGCTTGTTGAAATTGTGCATATTTTACGTGACTCACCGTTTTGATTCTACCATCATCCGAGCCGCCTCCAATGCGTCCTTCTTGGCGAGTTCCTGGAACTCCCTCGCCTATCAAACAACGGTCAAAACCAACTCTTAATCATAGCATTGCAACACAATAACAGACCCGTTCCGCAAAATACAATGCAACCTCCCCTCCCCTTGATTTTGCATTACCCTTCTGCCACATCCGCGACGCCTCACGCAACATCTCATTTCGCCGACGGTGACTGTCTTGAATCCGTTTCCTGAATTCGCCTAGTTCTCCCACATCTCCTTTGCCTCCTTTTCCGAGCCCATTCCCGGATCCTCGGACTTTGATACCGTTTACGTCTCTGGTATACGCGGGTACGAAAGCCGAGTGGGTGTACGGAGTCTTGCGACGTTGACGTTGCGGTACAATCTGCCATTGATAAGGACTCGGCCGGTTTTTCGAACGCGACGGGGAATCGCGTTTCAATGGTGGAGGCGGAGGTACTGGAGGTGGTGCAGGCGGTAATTGTGGTATCTTTACAGCATTCTCTGGTGTCCTTTTAGAGGGAGCGGTATCGACCGGGAATGGGATGGTACCAACAGGCTGATGATAAATGCCCATCTCGAGATACCCGGATGAATCATCATCGAGATCGCGGAGAAGCCGTACAAGGTCTAATGCTTCGTCCGCACGTCCTTGAGTGGCACAGAGCGATAGCTCAATGTCTGATACCAGACGAGAGCTCTGCTCAGGATCTAAATAATCATATGATGGCAGAAGTATGTCTAAAAGTGATAAAAGAATTGGGCTATAATCGGCTTCATCACCAGCGAGGCTTTTGGTGATCGTACGGAGTGCATCAATGAGAGCGGCATAAGGTGTAGAGTATTTTGGCGAGTGGAAGTAAGTTGAGAAGAAGGACGATTGCTGGGAAGGTAACAGCGAGGCCAGGTGGGAGGAGAGTGAAGAAATCTGGGTCCACGGATCGGGTGCAGGGAGAGACGAGGAGCGTTTATCGGCGATGGCTGCAGGTGGTTGAGCGTGCTGTTTTTGGCGAACGTCAACTAATGTTATTTTACGGCCTTTATTTTTCTTCCGTTCAGGAGATTTCTTGCCAACAGTCTCCCAACGCTGCTCCTTCACAACGTATCCATCAGTATCATCTAGTCCCTCGAATCCACGCTCTTGCATTTCCCTGATAGTTTCCTCGCTCAAGATACGGGCTACGGTGTCTGCCATATCGAGACCACCGCCTTGAAGATCTAAATCAAGAATAATACGATGGAGGCGCTCATTAGGGATATGAGGCAGTGCAGCCTGCAAAAATCCAAGAGGCGTGCTGAACGGTTGATTTAAAAAATCAGCGCTATTGGACGTGGAAGTGTCGCCGTTGGTGAAGCTAAGGCTGGGAGTACTGTCGTCAGTAACCACATCCTCTGACACCGATAGGATGTCGGCCTGAATGGCGAGCTCTGACAGCGTAGCATGCATAACCTCTAGATCTGCTGCTGACGGCTCCCGATCCCGCAAGTCCAGTAAAATGGCCGCTACAAGGGCGCTATCGAGTTGAGGATATTGGCACTGTATACGATTGGATTCAATAGAAGCGATCTAACAGTAGAACCGACCTGGATTTTATCGAATAATTTTGCTTGTGAGTCCATAATAATAATGTACAAGGGGGACGGGAAGCAAGAGCAGAAAGCAGAGTCATATTACTCATTTCTGATCACGTGAGTCACTCTACACGTTGACTTTGTACTATATTCTTGACGAATAACCATGCTCTTTTACCTATCTCTCTTCGCCCTCGTTGCACTGTTTATTCTGGGTGAGCCACGACTGGGTGCATTTGGCTTCATTGTTTGACATTCTTCTCCAGTCTTGCACCGGTATCGCGCTTCAATTGCCCCACACATTCCTAACCGCGTCAAGTCTCTTTTTCCTCGGTTCAACAATTACGTTCCACTCTCGACATTTGCTGATCAAGCAGATGCTGGAATGTCTTCTTCCAATTTCGATATCGAAGCCAACATGACAGATGGAGATTCCAGAACTGGATTGGACGAAAGAGGAACTCGAGAAGTTATGGAAATAATGCACCGGGAAAGAGTAAAGTGAGCTCACTTGCTTTTTTACCTCAGAAATGTCAAGATTCTTACCCGTGTTCCAGCTTCGATCAGGCTCGTTTGATTCGCCACAACCGAATTCTCGCAAGCAATGGAATCGATCCTTCCGGTACGATCTTATCTGTTTTAATTGTTTGGACTATGTACCCTGAATTCGGCTTTTCACATCAGGAATGCCATTGGATTCAAAGGCCATCACTCGTCTGTAAATTGGTGTTCATGCGCGCGCGGTTACTATCACTCTCTTACTCCCGAACTTTCTCTTGTGTCGCTCCCTCCATCTGTGTGTGTATTTCTGCTGTAATCTATCCGCTTGATTGTTTGCCACTGTGTCCGGGAGGGAATTTTTCTATTGTCTTCATCAACAAAAAGCAGAGGACATCCACAAGTCATGTTCGACATGTACTTAAGATGTGTTCGCGCGCCCAATCCATCTCGAGGAGATCTTCCTCTGACCGGAGACCTCCGTCACAACCTGTCGATTTTTTCCGCTCTGCACAGGTTCTGCTCAAACCAGAAGTTCTTTTTTTTACATTCATACATCTACACGCTCCTCATGTCAGCTTCAGATTCGTGGAAAATCGATGATCATCTCGATATGTATCACTTTCCTCCTTCGGACTTGCTTCGAACTCGATAAAGGATCTGTTCTACGTACACGGGAAAGGAGCGGGGCAGAGCTGAATAGAGGCAGTGGTTTCGACAAATCAGTCACAGGTGCGCCATACTATCTTATACTGTGGATGAAGTTCGGACTAGTGTCAAACCAGGCCGAATTTCTCATGTGGACCACGGGCTTTGTTAAAGAGCATATGTTGCCTTCAGGCAATTCAACGTCTCAGGAAAGGCAGCTTGGTTGGAACGAAGATCTCCCGACTTTTTTGTGATCCATCAACATCATCATCAACAACAACTTGTGGAGGGCAGGACGTAATTCGGATGCGATATATGTATGGCCCTATATTTTTTGTTCTTATCAGATTACTGCCTCATTCATGCATAATAGTATGAGATTACTTCCTGTGCCGTCGGATTTCTGAGCCCGTTTGCCTTACAGATTGCGTGTGTGCAGACGAAAAATTAGAAAACTTCTTTCAAACGGAGCTGACTAGGGATTACGAAGTCATTCACTTCTTTTTTCTTTATTTTTTGTCCAATTTATCGGTGTATTCCGATGACAGTACGCCGTCCGACGACTCGTGGCAGCCTGGCATTGAGCAAATACAAGCCAAGCCTGTCATCGACACGCATACATAGAGCCGTGGAGGACGCCATTTCCCTACCTGCGCAAAACATTTCGGTCAGTTGCGTGAATCACCCCTCATCCAAAAAGAAAAACACCTCGAAATGACCTCGTATCCTACCAACACTGTCCCTTGTTTCATTATATAGGCCTTGCTTAACGATTACGCTCGTAAGTACAGTAATACATTCATCGCGGCCCCGAAAAAGAGCTCGCCGGCATATCTTGTCACACATGCCCTCGCCGGCGACTCAATCGCGGGATGTCCTGTCGGGGGATTATGAGGACCCCGAAACTCCCCTTGTGGTCAAGATTTGACTCTATAGCATCTGGAAGACTGGAAAGAAAAGAAGAAGCCTGAAGGGAAAATAAAATATAAAGTTCAACAGCTTAGTTCCATATTTAGTGGAAACGTTTATACACACATAATCAAATCATCACGACGCTGCCTCAGTTACCTATTACACGCTCAGGCTCTTTCAAACCTCGGAAAAATCCTGACAGGAAGGGGGGGAGACAGAGGGGAAAGGGGAGATTTCGAGATTCAGTCAAATGAATTCCATGTTCAGAACAGAATTGAAAAGCGTCTTTCTTTGGGCCAATGAAACAGCCTCTTCCTTTGCCCAGAATTAAATATCTTTTTCTACACGCTATGCCACTCGATTTCAATGAAAAGCACTGGCAAACATCAACAGGTGATCAAATTCGTTTTGTTTTTTTCCCCCTGAGGTCCCCCAATCCCAAAGCTTTCCGAATGGATCTATAGGTTATTGAGTGGAACCTGAAGGTGTTTGCTATCAGCTAAACTTTAAACCAGATACAATAATAAGCACGTGTTTCTTTCTAAACATTGAATAAGGCGCCGGAGCTCGTTGGATAAAAACCCTTTTCCTGATTGTTCTAGTGCTGAATATTCGGAATGGACGTATTAGGGTTCAGTCATTAGAGCCATTGAAGTGGATGGAAGAGCGACACCGATTAGAAAAATAGTATTTATTTTTTCACGAGCGTGTGTGCTCATGGGAGGACCACGCCCGCCACTGTATGCCCGGGACTTATCCCTAACTGCGTCAGTCCTGGGAGGGATCTCGAAAAAAACAGCCTCAAGATAAAGAAGCCAATTCGGCAGCTGAAGGAAAGAATACCTGACGGAACGCCGGAGAAGAAAAAAAGAAACCGCATCCAAGTTCCGCTATATATAAATTGGATAATCTACAGCAGCTAATTACGCATTTGCACCGGGGAGCTTCCTAGCCAATCAAGGATGCGAAGGCTGCGATGCAACGAGGACGAGGACGATGACGGAAGGATTGTGGAAATACAGTGTTCTGTTCTGGTACTTGGACCAAGATGGGTATCAACCACTGGAACACGATCGAAAACCCAAGAAAAACGGTCGCCCAAAAATACCTCTTATGTAAGAAACACAGAGTAATTACTAGAGTAATGACAGAAAGGAACGACGACGACAGCTTGTATGTTGAACCTGAAAGACGATGAGGGTAGCGACGAGGTATGTAATGGAGGGGAGTGTGAAACATGAAGAGAGGCTCTCTCAAAAGTAACAGGGTGAATCAGTGGTAAAAACGCGGTCGTAATAATTGTTCGAAAGCCACGCCCTCGAAACGAGGCGTAAGATCGATAACAATGCCTCAAAAAAGTTGGCTTCGGGAGAAACGAATAAGAGAAAATAGTCGATGAACACTCGGGAGAAAAATGTACAGAAACGGCGAGAAGCTTGTCTTTGTGGGGAGAAGAAGGAGGAGAGAAAAGGACAGACACGAGGCGGGGTGGGGAACACTTCTGGGGTACACCTCAGATAGGGGATGTAAAACAGAGTGAGAAAAAAAACCACTTGGCGTTCGAAAAAAAGTTTCCACGGCGAAGGGATGAGGATGCAGTTGGTACAGATACCTTTGCAGACTAGAGGTAGGGGATCTTCTGTAAAGATTAAAAAAATCGTAAGTTGAAGTCTTGAAGCGTCGGGCAATGAAAGGGCCGATTAGTAAAGGTTGGGCGTCGAAGAAAAGGACTAATGTATGTAGAGACCCCACTAGAACAATAGAAAACTATTTCCCATCCGGGGAAAAACAAACATTGTTCACTTCAACAACAGCTCATCGTCCGAGAAATCGTCTTTATCGTCGTCATCATGCCACTTTTCTTCGGCAGTCCTAACCTTGAATCGCGCAAGCGCAGCTGCACCAGCTTCAGCTCCAGTCAAGATACCTTTCCCTTTCGTTCCGCCCTTGCTGGCTAAAGCTTTACTGAGCTCCTTGGCCTTGGAAGCGGCAGCTTTAGCGTGAGCGCGGAAACCGTTGGAAGAGCGAGCGTTGGAGGCAGTGTTTGTGTCAGTAGCGAGGTCCAAGGAGCCCATAGGAGAGCCGTGGTATCTGGGGTCAGAGAGGGTCATGGGTCCATCGAAAATGTTAAGTGGATCATCGCCGCCATCTTCATCTTCCTCATCTTGTTTGGGACCAGAGAAGACTGGGCCAAGAGAAGACCTATTGCGGTTGCTTAAAGGTGATTTAGAGGGGGCTATCTCGATATCTTGATCCTGAGGAATGGTAAGTGGATCCTGGGCCGTTTGTCTCGCTTCCGCAGTATTCGCACTGGGTTCGACAATTGGGGCAGGAGGAGCTCGTGCCACTTGAACTACTGTACCGCTACGGCTACGCCTCATCATTCCCGCGGCCTGACTAGGAAATTGAGCCAGAGTGTTTCCAACCTGGGATACGATACTCCCGCTTCGGATTCGAGTTCGAGAGGACGTGGCGGCGGCCCCTTCCGGTACAGGAGCTGGAAGGACAATACTACCGGCGCGCCGGATAGAAGTGGCCCCCGCCGAACTTCGCTCTTCGACTATAGGCAGGGATGGTGCAAGGCTTGAGGCACCAGAAATAACGCTTCCGCTGCGAGAACGAGGCGCAGGAGCATATGAACCGCGTCCACCAGCGTTTCTGTCACTGTTATCGGTCGAAGTGGAACCGAAAGAGCCAAAATTGCTTGGAACGACTGTTCCGCTTCTGGTCCTCCTTGAGAGTACTGTGGGTGCTGCGATAGCAGTGCTGGAAGAGACCCCGGGAACGATAGTCCCGCTCCTAGTTCTTCTGGGTAAGGGAGCCGCTGGGATAGCGGGTTGAAGCTCGGAAGCGGAAGAAGGAAGGGCCGTATCCATAGATCGGGTTCGAAGAGGTAGCCAGGTGCATTGGTTTTCTGGGTCGTCGGCAACAGAGCAGATAGTTTCGTCTGAACCCACAAGGAACGATTAAGTTTAAATCAAGTTCGCCAGAGGAAGCGCATTACTCACCTATCATCAAATTGTCAAGTAGTCTCTCAAGAATGGGCTCCGGAAGGCGTTGATCTTCGTCTACCTCCATGTCGTCACTAGATTCTTCGGCGTTTACCTTCTTGTATGCGCTATCTTCCGGATTTCCTTGTATCAAATTCCACTCGCAAGTCTTTGGAGGAGAGATGAGGGAGTCATTGATCCAAGGTGATCGTGGGCGCATCTCTTCGTCAGAGTCTTCTGCAGGAGTAATGTATCCACTGCGGGCTTTGGACTTTTTCTTCCAGGCGAGCTGCAAGAGTTGGAAGGGTCGCGTAGCGTCCGCATCTTCATCGGAGCATCCATCTGGGTCACTATCCGTGTCCGTATCTGGACAGAGGGCAGTGGACGACAAAATGCGAGAGGAAGCGGAGAGAGCAGAAGGGTCAACAGTTCCTCCAAAACGGCGTTCTGTGGCGCCAAGAGAGCCAAGATGATTGAAGGGCGTCGAGGTGCCACGTACGTCTGCAAAGAACGGATCCTCGTTGTCGGCGCCGTCTACGGCCATTGAATCCAGAGTTCCGCTGCAATTGTAGTCGTACAAAGAGAGTTGAGAAGGCGGACGATTAAAGTCCATCTGTGAATGATTTGGAGAAGGTCGTACAACAGGATAAAAGGCATTGGGAGAAGTGTCGATGCGAGATTCAGGATTGTTGCTTGGAGCTGCGTGCAAATCGACGGCCGATACGGTATGACTTGAGATGTAATTCCAGCTGGATATTCTAGGCGGCGTAGGAACAGAAGGCCGGCGGACTCTGGTGGGGGATCCTGGGACTGGAGAGCTGGCCGTCGAATGTGAAACGATGCGAGAACTGTGGGTCAAGGTGTGAATATCCTGACAAGAATCTGGGCTAGAAGTTGACGATGGAGAGCTTGAGCAGCTATTGAACGGACTTTCAAGTGTCAAAGGGCGTCTTTTGGAAGATTTGCCATATTTCTTGATTCGATGCTGACGAGGCTTTGATTGCGGAAAAGGCGAATTCTGCGGAACTAGAACATTTTCCTTCAGATTCGTCGAGCTAGTTCTGCGATGAGGACGTCTTGCTGAAGGTATTGGAGAAAACTTGGACGGTGATTCTACAGAACCGACAGAAGAAGGCAATTTGTACAAAGAATCAGAACCTAGACCCGAAGGGTAAGGCGTTTCGTAGCGCGTATCCAAAGGCTTTCGCAATCTGGGCTTCTTCGGAGGTTCTTTGGTCGCATCTAGCGATACGTTTCGTTTCAGCAGGCGAGTCTTCATTATGGTCCAACGTCAAGACGCGAAGTTGCAAAAGCTTCGATCACAATATCGGCCACTGGTAAGCTGTACATAGGTTGTTACACTCATTATACAGGTATGTCCGACCTTAGCTCAGCTGGAAGTAGCGCAAGACTGTAATGGTTACATAACTTATCTTGAGGTCGCCTGTTCGAACCAGGCAGGTCGGATTCTAGAAAAAATGTACTTTTTGACCTTCTGCCAGCCACCGAAACTTAATCAAGCCTTTTTTTTTGGTGCTGAATTAGTCAAACACCCACTGCACCAGTCATTCCTCTGCCTACTCTACTCTGCCTCAAGGCCCACTTCGATGAGAAAGCATACTGACAGAACTTTCCTTGGCTGGTATACACAGTAAGTAATCCCGAAATGTAAACTGAAAATTTTGACCTGAACGATTGCGAAAGGACACCATGGGCTTCACCTTGAGCCGGCAACGATGTTTAGTCGGTACCGCCATTGTATGCATGGACGCCTGACAGAAAATCAATTCTGTATAATCATACAGACTCGGAGCAGAAAAGAGGAGAATTTCGAGAGTATTCTTCCTATAAAATTTTCCGGAAAAAAAAATCAAAAAAATCAATAAGTAACCCCCCGAACGGCAACCGCGCAGCGTTTCACCTTGACTTCATATATCGTATCGTCGCTCGTGCATCAGGGACTCAGCGTTGAGCACATGTCCCAAAAATAAGGACACTCCGTACATAAACACTTGTTGTAGAGTAGGTATCTATCAATTCAATGCTTCCAACAGGCGATGGAGTGAGAGTATAAACTGAACTAGACTGCCAGATGGTTCGCGGAGGCACTAGAGAGGTAACAACAAAAATTTCAGCCGCATATGAGTCGTAATTTTATGCAAAGTAATTCACCGACATCTTTGATGAACATCCTATTGAGATTCACCAGTCGGTCTTGGATACTTACCTGAATGCATATAAGGCAAGTACCACGTCGCTTGAGAAGGCATACTTATATTAGACGGCCTGAATAAACCCGCTGAGACGGATGTATGGGCCGACCGGCGCACACACCTGTGTTCAGGTGCGATGCCACGATTTCAACGAGATGCTTGTAAGTACGTACAGTGCCATATGATGACCATGACCGCAGTTCTCAATTATGGACTGCGAAGTGCTAAATCTAGTTTGGCCAATCTCGTGTCATCATGAAGGTGGATATCCGAGTCGGTCAATCGGGACAACTCGTAACAAAAACCATTACCGACCCCAGTCTCGGACTAGTTTCGGCTGAACGGAGTTTACATTGAGCCTCTGTGGCGTGGTGACGGGGGCGGCCAAAGCTGGTCCTATTGGTCGCTTTAAGGGTGGGACAAAGTGAGGAAGCAAAGCAAGATTTTACGAGGAGTTCAAAATGATCTGTGGAGCGGAACAGCCTGACAGTGGAAATGCTTGGCCGAAAGTTGAGAGCCGGTGGATGATAGAGCCAATGTAGGATGGGTACCCGTACTGAAGGTCACATACACTGCGGAATGTTCGTATTTAGATAACACTTAAACCTCCCAGCTTGTTGATCAGGGGCCATTGGCAAGTGGCAAAGACTCGGACTCTAAGCGTTGTCAATGGACCCGGGCGAATAAACTAGGGGGTTGCTCAGCTTTCATTCGTCACGGTAAATCAATATGCTAAATTAGATACATACTTGATTTTATAGTGAGGAAGAGCAAGAAGACAGGCAATTTAACAAATGCAGTGCAATAATCACGTGAAGCACAGCAGGGTTGCTCATCACCCACGTCAGTTGCTGGTTTACATTTTGTTTCTAAACCTCTATGATACAACTTCGACGATGGTGGTGAACAGAAAGCAGAATTTGACAGGAGCTCCCAACATGGTAAACTCAAGGTCCAATTCCACCCAGTCACTCCCTCGCACCAAACCCACCTCTAATTCCAAATCAATCTCAACGGCTGGCCCTTCTATCTCGACCCTAAAAAAATCCAAACATAAAAAGTCACCCAAGGCCTCAAAATCGTCCAAGTCATCCTCAATAGTGGATAGACTGATTGTATACTTGCTTGCACTCTCTTCAATCTATGCTTTATGGATATGTCCATCAGATACCCACCTGTCCAATCCTCTTTGCCGGTCACTTTCGCAGTACAGAACTCATGTTCTCGATCCATACGTGATACCTCCAATACAACAGGCCCTTTCACACCCATCCATTGCTCCAGCTGTCGCCCACTTACAGTCAGTAGAACGCGTCGTAACCCCGGTCATACTCCGCACTCACGCGGCCGCCCAGCCCTACATCTCCAAAGCCACTCACGTCATTCAGGCAACAGCTGCCATCGCATATGGTCGAGTTTTCGTCCCCGTATACAACAGGCACATTCAGCCGTCGTTTCAGAGATACATTTACCCCCAATACGCCAAATACGTCCTTCCTCGTGTGCAGCTCGTACAATCACGCATCATCGACCCATACCTGGGCCCACTGACATTCCAGGCCCATTTCTACACACACAAAGCATTGCACGCCATTCGCCGGTTATACGTTGCCATAGCGCCTCGCGTACAGCTTGCCTACGTCCAAGCTCGTCCTCACATTCAGCGCCTTTGGGAGACGTTGAGGCCGCACGTCCTAAAGGCTGTGGAGAGCGGTACAGCAGCTCTTGGACTCGCCTGGGAAAAGTTTGGAGAGTCCAGGAGACAGCTTGTCGATCCACACGTTATCAGGATTTGGGCAAAAGTTGTTGAGCTGAGCGGTTCCAGTGCGACCCCTTCTGCCTTTGCTGCTACTGTCTCTGAGACAGTATGGTCCTCCACTGCCTCTGTTTCCGATGCGAGCACACTTTCTGCGAGCGTGTCGGAGACCAAGGCCACATCATCCGAGGCAAAATCCGAGACACCTGCACCGATTACGCCTGTTGTTGAATCTGTTGCAGCTTCGACGAGTTCTACCGTTGTAGCGGTCATTACCGCTTCCATATCAGAAGCTGCTATTCCAGAGGAGCCGGCTCTTCCAGTTGAGACTCTGGTCTCGGAAGAGATACTTGTAGAACCTGTCGCAGAAACCACCACCCCATCTCCTCTTGCTACGGAAAACCCCGCATCTGAAATAGTCGACTCTGAGACTTATGACGATGCAGAAGTCGTGCCCGAGATGGAAGCGAAAGTGGAGGTTGAGGTTCCAGCGCAGGACGAGGATCTCGATGACTTTTTCGCCGAGCTGGGAATCGAAGAAGATGAACCAGTAGAAGCTGACAACGACATTCTCTACAACGACGACGACGAAGTCGATGAAACAACGACATCTCTCACTCCTGAAGAATCAGCCGAAGCTCAAAAGATAGCCACCGCCAAAAAACGCGCCGAACTTGAGCGGCGGTTGGAAAAGTGGCAACTTGATCTGAATGATTTGATCAAACGTCGCACCAAGGCGTTTAGGAAGGAACTTGTCCGGGTTCGCAAGGGCGCTGTGAGATCTCTGTTCCCTGATCCGGAAAAGGACAATGGTGATTTGGAGAACACGTTGACTCATATTCGGGGAGAAGACGTCGCCGGCATTCTCGGTCGGTTCGAGAAGGATTCCGAGAAGCTACTCAGGGGCCTTGAGTCCTACTTGAAGAAAGAGGAGAAGGCTGTGGGCGGTTCGTGTTTTTTTTTCCATCTGATGGTAAGGCGCTAATTTTTTTTCTCTTTGCTTCAGACGCCTCGGCCATAGACTTTGATGATCGAATGAGACGCTGGTACAATGTCGTCGGTAAAGTTGAGGAACGATTCAAAGAACGTTTATCCGAGCTGCAAGAGAAAGTTCATTGGTGGTATTTGGAGGTCCGCGAGCTCGAAGTTCAGGAGGTGAGTTTCATTCATTTGATCCTCTGCAACCTATGCAAAAGGTTAATCTACCCTTTTAAAGTACCATCGAGCTACTGCAGAGATCAAAGTTTTCGCCCAGAAAGCCCAGGGTGAGATGGGTATGCCCATGGCGTGGCTTGACGATATCACATATAATGATTGGCAGAAATACCACGATTTGATGCGATGTATGGAAAAACAAAGTTCCTTCCGTTGAATTTTTTTCTCCTTCCGCTGACTCGTTCTCTGTTAAATTTTGTAGCGCATGAAAAGTTCGATGAACAAATCCGCATTATCCAGAACGGCACGCATCCCTCGCCGCCGATAGATCCTCTAGTCCCTGCTCTTGACAAGCTCCAAATGGATCTAGGAGACATACAGAATGGATTCAACTCGCGAATAAGGGCGTTGGGTCTTCAGATACATGATATCCTCGCGCCGAGACCAGCGGAGCAAAAGAGGACAGGAGACGTACCTGTTACAGAGGAAGATGAATCAGAGCAGGTTAGCATCCTGCCCCTCGATCCCTCATCCACGGCACCTGCGGACCAGCAAGACTTTGATGCGAGTAATATCATTATTGGGAAGAGCAAGGAACAGATGGAGGAGGCCCTGTCCATAGCCCAAGAGCCTGTTCACGAGGAACTATAGTAGAGGATTTTTGGTTTTGGCTGGCCGGGGTGAATGGGCATTTCTTGTGTGGGAAATTTAATCATTGTAGAGGCTTCTCCCTCCACCGTATGCGATGCGATTTCGCCTCCGATTTGGGATATATTCTATCAACGTACTGGGTGTTTTTTTTCGCTGATATGCCATTCACTGTTCACCCTTTCATATTTTCACACTCAGACCGCCACTCGGGAATGATGTTTCTGTCTGACACGACCTACTCTTGAGAATGACAAGATGCGACCGATACGAAGCAAAGTATAGCACCCGTCGGCGCCAATCCTTGAAATTTCCCCGCTATCACCGGGAAGGGGTTGGAGCTTGGTTTAATGAGTGGTTCGATTTCTATTGAGAGCTGTTCTTTGCTCCTATGTAGCCACTAGGAAACCATAGCTATTGATTACAGGTTGCCGTTTTGCCTCAGCAATCACTGGGTAAGCCATGAGGCTCGAATTGTTTCAAATTAATCGAAAAATGGACGTGTGATCTTTCTTCTTCTTTTTCTGGGTATGAGGGACCCCCCGGAGACTGGTAGTAGGAACGCTTCCGGTGTAGATGGAAATTATTATCCAGAGTTTTTTCAAGCAGTTGTATTCCTTTTTTTTTCGTGAGCAATCCGGGGGAAATTGAATATGATGGAGCGTTGACATCATTTCTGGAATCTGAATGTCTGTTTACTAAGTAGTGGGAGTGCAAGGATCTGCAACTTGGAAATGATTTGATAAATAGTATCAATCAAAGAATATTTAGCGTTAGTATTACTAACTGCGGTTATCCAACCAAACCGTGACCTACTACATGGTACAAATGCTAGAAATTCACACAAAGTTATCCCAAAGAGTTTATGCTGGTTTAGAAGCCCTTCTAACCTTGACTAGCTTGACTCACAGTGGCTACAAAAAAAAAAAAAAAAAAAAAGGCCCCATGATATCTCAAACCAAAGGCGGTAAACAGGAAAACGATATCGATTCAAAATACCACTGACAGACGAAAATCACTGGATTAAGAGTACTAGGCCGAGCTGTTATATGAGAAATGGGGGACCTGCGGTAAGTCAGCGATGTGGCGATTCCAGTGGCGGGATTATTGCCATGATGAGAGCAAGAGGTCCGACTGCTCGATGATAGTAAGTACGACTCGGATCTGTCGAATTGTTTCGTTGGAATGTTGCCATTATTTTGTGCTGGGCTCGGACTGACCGTAGCCTTGGTTTGAGGACGGGACGGGTGAAGCGAAAAACCCTCATTCACGGTGCCTTCTGGTTATACCACTTGTAGCTGGCCGCCTACTTACGGCTCTGTCCTGCTTACATTGCCCGAGCGAAAAACAGGGTTAACCCAGGGTACGTATCAACTCGACGGTGGCAAAAAAGATCCCGTCGTCGATCCTTGCAGCCCCGCGTCGCTGACAATCATGTAGTCAGTCAACATAACATCACAGACAGAAGGTAACTAAGGACGATAGGGATACTAAATACTAATAAAGATTATGTATCCGATTAGCTCGTCTGTGTCGAAAACCGTCTGAACCGAGCGAGGCTCATTTTGCGTGTGTAAATGGAGATGCGCCTGTACTTTTGCCTCCATTTGTCCCTTCGGGCGCGTGTCGGGATCTGGGTTATTATTGAGAGCGATTTAGAAGAACCAGCCTGGGAACCAAGCGAGCGAGGACCCCGCATTAAGCGGGCTGAGAATTGAATTTCGGATAAATGTTCGACGACAGATTAGACGGGGACGAACCCCAAAATGTTTTAGCTATCGAGAAATCAGAAAAAAAGAAGCAAAAAAAAAAAAAAGGAAAGAAAAAAGAAGAAATATTCGATCTCAGCGTCTGTACGTACACTGTGTGCGACCTTCTCCAGTAAAAAAAGCGTGGCCATCCCCATCATTCACGCGCAACTCGGTACCAATAAGTACTCACGGATTTCTCGGGATGAATCATAGAATATCTTTAGAAAGAAAAAAAAAAAAACCAAGGTAGATGCACCGGCGATTCTGTGGTCTAAAGTTCAGATCAAACGCTGTGTCTTTAGACCCGCTCAAACACATCGTTACAAGTCCGAGGTATAACATTCTGGCGAGCCTCACAAGCATACATCTAACAAGCCTCTAACTCGAAAAGATTTTCTTCGGGGTCTGCAGTCTGAACGCCATTTTAATGTCAGGAGTCAAGACCACCGTGTAAAACACGTTGCACATCTGAGGCATGTATTTTTTTGGCTTTTGAGGGTTGGCGTTTAGAGGGTGCATCCACAGTAGCGGGCTGAACTTCAAGTTATGTATAGAGTATATGGTGATCCGAACAGATAAACGAATCTGCATACACAAGTGAGCACTTGCGATTACGTAAACAAGTAAGAATGATATTTTGGCGAATAAAGCAAGGAACGATTGTGGCCACAAGAAATATCAGTTACGAAGATTGCATATCATCCACTTCGGTTTCTTTCCACTTTAAATTCGACTCGTAGAAGTTGAGCAACTGAACAATCATCAGAACCTCTGCTAACAATTGGATTCCAGAAGGAAACCTACCGCCTGGGGGAATTTTTCCTTGCATATCTTCGAAGGTAACCTAATGCGCTTGCCATCCTTTTTCCTGCACGAGATCAGCAGTCAGTTTAGCAATATATATATAAAATGATAGGGAAAACCGACAGTCTGAAATATACAATCAATTGATCGTGACTGCTTGACTTTTCGACCGTGTCGACTCTGGAAACCAGCTTCTCCCAACTCGGCTGCTTCATGAAACGTTGCATAAAGCTCTCTCCATGCACAAGGTCATCTTGCTTGCTGCTGTCCGCAACGGCATTATCCTCTGATTCCGGCTCCATGGACTCTGCTTTCTTCTTCGTTGCGGTCTTCTTTCTTTTAACGGAAACGGCTTTCTCCTCGTCCTCATCGTCTTTCGCAGTGGATTTGCGACGTTTCTTGGCGGGTGGTTCTGGGCTCTCCGTCGCGATAGATTTACGACCTTTACGCGCTGAAGCGGAAGCAGCCTTTTTATTCTTTTTCTTTGCCCAATACGTAGCGATGAGCTCTTCTGCGTTGCTAAGAAAAAAGAAAGAAAAATTAATACGCATCGCGGACACTGCCTCTAAAGAAGTTGCACCCTGCGTCTTCTTCGTCCACCCAGCTATTCTGGTCCGGTGGGTAATTTTTCCATTTTACCAAGTAACCTGTTCTTCCCTAGACAGGCCAAAAGATTCAATGCGCGTTCTGCAAGGCGCGTTTTCAAGTACTAACCTGGGCGAAACGGCCCGGCTGGTGATCAAGAATTTCCTCAATTTCGTACTCTTCTTCTTCTTCCTCTTCTCCTCCCTCCTCAGCATCTTCTCCATCCACTTCTATACCATTCATAGCATCGTCTTCGACCTCCGCGTTTTCAGGTTTTCCTTCGCTGTCGGCGACCTCAGAAATGGCACGAGCCATGGTGGTGGTGGTGGTGTTCGGACAAGAGACAAAATTTGGTTGCTGTTTCGTGACCATTCAACGATGAGGCTTATATAAGCACATCCAATTGGCCGAACAATCTACCTAAGCTTTACAAACGAACAAAACATTGTGTGTAGATTCAACGCCGGTTTTTTGGACTTGCGCTACGGCCTCTGTTTCCTCTGCCCTTCTTAGGACCCGTTGGTGGGGGTCGCACGAACGCATAATCGCACTGAATGTTTTGTTCGAGCAAGGCCGTTCCAGAAGCACCGTCAATGGCAGCTTGGGCTTCGGTCATGGTCTCGTATTCCACTAGGGCATATCCCTAAGGCGGAGCGTTGTCAGTAATATGAATATATAGCCAGAGATTAACACCCACTTTCACGTAGCCCGTCCGACGGTCCAGATTGAGATGAAGATTTTTTATTTCGCCAAATTCGGCAAATTTTTCAGTAACTTCCTCCTCGGTAGCTTCCTCATGAACATTGGTTACTAGCACGATCCATCCTTCAACCGCTGCATGAGCCCAGTTTAGGTCAGAAAAGAAAAGGGATTAAAGATCATTTCACGTACATCGAGCCGCTCGTGTATCCGTATGCGATGATTCAACCGTATCATACGTCAGTTCTGCACTCGCGCTTCCTTCGTTTCCTCCTGCAGCCCCAGAACGAGATTAGCGAACATTCAAGATGAAGGGTGCAGCTCGGATACTTGCCTGAATTAAAACCACGGCCTTTTCTTCGTACAGACCCTCCTGCAGCCACTGGGGGCGTGTGCGTTAGTTTATTGCAACAAATACTTTTCGGGCAACATGCACCTTCGTCGATGTTCATCTCCTCGTCTGACATGATGAAGGAGGATTGAGAGCGCGATGTCACACCGTCACGCTGAGCCACGAGCGCATCCGAGTCGGGCCATTTGCCGGCCAATTTTCGGAGCCGGGTGACTGGGGTCCTTTGCCATTAAGCCTTTGAGATACATCGCGTCAATCTATGTACAAACGCTTGATTCCCGGTACAGAAAACGCGGCATAAATCGCTGATCACCTCTTTAAGCAATATTTCCCGCACTACAGGGCCCATCTACGCGTGTTTAAAAAAGAAATCTGTGGGCATGCCATGCAATGGAAGCGTAAGAGAATGTGCAAGGTCGCGGAGATGTAATAATAAAAAAACAAATAAGAAAAAATACTGTGACATTCACAGTTCCTGAACTCACATTTCTGGAGATTTGATCGAGATCTCATTTCTTTGGTTATTCTTAAATACCCAGGTGAATGTCCGTCCGCATCTTCCCCCGCCCTCGTTTCCGCATAACCCCTCCTGCCTTCTCACCTCAAAAATGCAAGGCCAGATAACCCTCAACGAGGCCTGCACTCTGTGCGGGAGGCCCACCTCGATGTGGTGCAGCCGTTGCCAGAACGCCTTTTACTGCTGCCCCGAGCACCTCTCAACTGTCAGTTCAAAATCGATAATATCCCCTTCACACCGTCACCTAATTCTTGCACTACCCAGGATTGGCCCCGCCACCGTGGCGAATGCTTTCCTCCTCGTCAAAATGTCTCAACCTCCGCGTACAACGTTAACATGATCGCGACGCCACCTCCTGCAGAACCACAATATAGCACCGTGACTGCCATTCTTTTTGCCCCTGAAGCTGGTGAGTAGTAGATTTATTTGTCTTCGTGTTCAAGCGCCAATACTCTCCGGTAGACAGGTGGACTACAACTCAAGTTCATTGCCATCCCGCCTCGCGATCCGCACAAGGAGCCTGCCCCGTACCCGTTCTCCAAATGTTCTTTCCTGACGGCGTCACCGAGGGTATCGTTCTTACCCAAGGTTTAAACGGGGAAAGCCTCCGGTTCCCCCTCCATCTTTGGTATTCGCCCACTGCGCTCCAGCGAAACGCTCCTGTGAACAGATCAATCTACAACATCACCTGCGGCTCGGCTTCGAAAGCTTGGTGTGGCGCCGTGGTCGTTTTAAAGTTCAACGGATCGAGGCGTCAAGGGTACACGGATGCTAGTCCCAACGATCTTCCTGCTCTCTCTGCTTACTTTTTGGCGTACAAGTAAAATTGGTTAGCAGACCCCTTCGGCACGCCGGTGTTTCACGATATCTAATATTCTCCCTCTCTCCCTTCCCTACAGCCGCATGTGTCTCATCTAGATATTGCATTGCTCATCCTCCATCCCGTCTGTATCAAATACTCAGTTTTTTTTTGGAACGTTGTTAACCCGCTATCGTTATTGCTCAAATTTCACTCTTTTGGTCCACTCTTCCTCTTCTCGTTATAGAATTGTAGATACGATTAATGCAGTTGTCCGGCGTTTTGGACTTGACATCTGCTCAGTTGGACTGATCATCTATTTTCCTCCGTACAAACTTGCAAAAAAAAAAAGTATATTAACAGCACCGCCGTAGTATGAGTAAATAGGTGCCATATTCTGTCTATAAATCTCCCGATTTCATCCGCGCTGTTTTTTTTTTTCTTTTTGGGCTGTCGGGTTTGACGAACCATGCCTCCATGGCTAGATATTTATCTTGTTAATAGCAATTGTCGAAATTGTCGACAGCAAATACCCATCATACTTGGATATGATACAACTTGGGCGTGTGCGTTTTGGTATCACTGTGGCTTGATGCGTTTCCTGATTGAGTTCATACATACCTGTGCGTCATTTGTATCCGAGGAGGTTACAGCTCTGAGTTACCAAACCTGCCATCCGAATCTGGCCGGCCTTCAGCTCGGACACGTTGGAGACGCGATATATGCATGGGACACGGCGAGAAGACGCGTAGATACGCGTGAAATAATGGCCTTCCAACAGGCGGTGGAGTACATCCATCTAAATCGAGTAATTTGTCAGTTCGAGTCATTGAGCCAA
The DNA here is from genome assembly GCA_013368555.1 of Collybiopsis confluens. Lineage (NCBI taxonomy): Eukaryota > Fungi > Basidiomycota > Agaricomycetes > Agaricales > Omphalotaceae > Collybiopsis > Collybiopsis confluens. The sequence goes on along the minus strand of JAACJN010000042.1, from coordinate 229,245 downwards.
ATACACGCACGGGAGACGGAATCTATACCGCGAATGAAGCAGACAAGAAAAAAATCTCTGGACAAGGTTCCAACAAGCTTCAACTAGCGAGCAGAAAATTTCAGAACGCCGTAACGTTCAAGCTGTATTGAGTTGTGGCCGACAGTGAAGTCTATGCCGGTCATTCGATCTGCACGCTATACAAACCCTCGTTATTCCATTGAATTATTGCGGTACCTCGACTATACAGTGATCCGTTTTGTTTGGACTGCGTCTTGAAAGAAGTCCCTTTGCTTCACTCAATCGTGTGCCACAAAGGAAGCAGTAGTCCTTTGAATGGATCTTCGAAGATCATCTGCCGATCTTCTATATTCCTAGGCTCGACATGTGCTTCGAGACAAAATTATCATCAAGACAGGTAGAACTACGCTAATGTCTAGGAACTCTTATCACTCTCGTACGAGTCTAGAGGGAAATCCGAGTGCGATGCCAAGAAGTAGAAAAAAAGAAAAAGTTGTAATTCAAGTTCAATGTTCACCGCCCAGAATTCTCCCGGACGTCAGTCAGTCAGTCATCGACTCTATTGGACCTTGGACTCTTCCCGACCCAGCCAGCTCAAACAAAGTCCCTGACAGAAAGTTTCGATGATGCAAAAAAAAAAAAAGTGAATGAAACCTTTTGAATGAACGATAAAAGACCAGAAGAGGACGTACTACTCAAGGAGTCACTTTCCAGACTGCAACACACTTGGAGAAGGATGAATTATGAACCTTCCCTTTGAAAATGCAAATGGAATTCGATCACATGGGCCTGCAGCTTTACCTCGTGGTGAAGAGCGGTGAAACACAGTTATTGAATCCTGTAGGAGATACTTACTCTCAGTACGGCAGCACTCAGCCGTCGAGTCGCAGCGAAAAGTTTGGATTAGGCAGCGGACTCAGTCAGAGCCACAGGAACAGCAAAATAGTTCTTGCGTTGAAAGAGATACAAACAAACATCAAAAGGGTACTAGGCGGCTTACCTAAAGGAGAGCAGCGGCCAAAGGTTTTATTGGACTACGGCCAAGATAAAATTGATTGCCTATGAATCTGCATTTTTTTCAGATCAAGACGTCAAGGAAAACAACGGTGGTACAAAGATACTAGTATGTAGTTGATAGATTCGTCTTAGGTGGTCTCCGGCCTCTTCAAATTACCCGAACTCGAAGGGGTACTATCGCAAGCAGCTCGAGATCTCACAAATCCCTGATCAAGAAAAAAACACCCAGAAGAGGAATTTTGGACCCACCGCTGAGTCCTTGGAAGATTATCCGCAGTTGCTACTAGTCAGGCATGAGGTTGCTAAGTGCCGTGACAATCCACAAATAGATGCATCTTCATAGTAGTTCGAGGATAAGACCGGTACCGTAGCAACCGGAGTAATCGCATTGCAAGAAACAGCGCATGCTAGAACCTCCAGTCGAAGCGACCCAAGCTGTGTTCTAGCGAATCCCGGCTCTCACTACGAAAAACAGAATCAATTGTTTTTGCTGATCGTCATTCCTACGAAGATCGGGGATAGCAGGGAATACCACCATTTAACGTTCAACAGCTTTGGGCCCCAAACGCAGCCAGCACTGTCCTGAGTCCTTATTCTCAAGGTTTCAAGGTTTCATGAAAATTTTTTGCCGAGGTTAGAGGGATCAGAGTATCAAAAACAAAGGATGATATACGTACCCTTCTGTAACGTTTCAAAACATTGTCAGGATGCTCCTACGTATTGCACACGGTGTCGATAGAACTCCTCGGAAGCCATTGCAAGCGATTCAGTTGTGTTTGTAAGTAAGCGACCTTTAATTTATTTCCGAAGACCCAAGCCTGGTGCTGCAGAAAGAGAATGAAAAGACCAGTACTCAAGTAGGGACGAGTGTACAGACAAGAATGCAAAAGTCTACCTCACATCTTACTTACAGAAATATTTCTCTCCATCTTCTCCATAACTCCAAGAGTATCCTGTCACCACATAGGATTTCGTAACGACGCCACTTGCGGGCGTCTTGCAGAACCTTATTTGGCACGTAAAGAAGAACGTGAATTGCCAGCGGAATAGGAAAGGCATATCCATGATCCTGGCTTAATCTCGATGGGCACAAAATGTCTAATAGCACGGTTTCGGGGCGTCATCGTTGAGAACCGGTTTTTAGTTAGCCATATGTGGTGACAAGCTCCGTTTTGTAATGGTTGAACGAGCCGAAAGCGAAAAACGAATGCACTAGCGCCCCCGCGTGGATGCTGGTGGAGATGTAGGTGTCAGTGTACTAAACCGGAAAGAGAAGGACCGGACCTGAAGACCTAAAGTCACGGCCTGTGCTCATTCCACGAGCGTTTGGGGATGTCGGGGACTCGCTGAAAAAGAAAAGAATTCGAAACATGGACGTTCTCAGTAGGGCGCTACCCCGCATTTACTTATCCAGGTACTACGTACCTTCATGGACAGCGAATGAGCCGCCGGAAATGCATATGAAGAATAGGCGCAAAAGCCTTTTGTTGCGTTTTCCCAGCCTATGCGCCACAGCTCGTGGGGTTGCTCCAAATGCCGGAGGTGCTGTGACTTCGGCACTGAATCCTGCCTCTCCTCAACTGGAATAACTCTGATGCTTAGGGGGTTCCGAGAATGTAGAGACAAAGGCGGGAGTGTCATCTTCCTGTCGGCAGTATCAATTTTACCAAGCTGGAACCATCCTGACGCCGCATGGAGGCAGCGAGAATTCTAGGGAAAGGAAGGGATAGCGCTGAGGCTGAAACTCCCTTCAATTCGCGACCAGCGCGGAGGGGCAGGAATATTCGGTGAAGAAGAAAAAACGGATCGATATGTGGCTAGAGCCTAGCGAGATGTTTGATAAGAATTTTTTTTTGATACAGACATGTCTGTTTACTAGTCGACCTTGCCCAATGCTTGCTCACGCAGCATCAAGATTTCGTTCTCCAAATCTCTGATGCGATCCACTTTTTCCTGTAACTGCGCATCCTTTTCCTGGCGGAATTTCAGCAATACCGGAAGCAGCGTCCGAACAGCTTCCCACTCTGTCTTCCACTCTCCCAAAATGTATGGAGAGATCGACGCGATCTGTTGCCATCTCTGCTGAGTAGAAGGCAGAGCCGCTGAGGGTGATGGTAAAATCTGTGATAACACGGAGGCCACTCGCGCGGAGTCGTCAAGGGGAGAAAAGCCGATATCTAGCTGCTTCAAGTTCTCCAGATTTTTGGCCGGAACGGTAGCGGGAAGATTCTGAGGAATGTAAGGGGTAGTAGCGTCAAGATATAGACCGATACTTTCCAATTCCGGACACCACTGCGCTAATTGAACCAAGGAGAGTAGTGTCAGGCGTTTAGATCTATCTGGTTCAAGACATCCGGGGTCTGAGCTCAGACGAAGCCGCTTGAGCTTGGGCCAGCTACAGGCTAGGATCCGCAAATCTTCGTCATTCATGAGGATGGGCCGGCCTGTGGATAATGAGAACAATTTCATATCGTGGCGTGATAGCAGGGGCTCGATATCAGAGAGCGTAGTTCTATCGGGGGACGTCGTTTTCAGAGACTCGACGACAAGATAATGCCGATCCGTGAAATCCAAGTCAAGGCTTTGGATTTCCGTGCAAGTTTGGGAAATGAACGAAATAAGACTCTGAACATCTTTTGGGGAGGCTGGGGTCGAGGAAGCTATGCGAATATAGGTGACAGGTAATGGTGCTTTGAATAAACGCGCAGCGGCGCTATAAGTGCAGTTGATGTCGAGGACTTGGAGAGTTCGAGACCAGGTATTACCACTCAGATTTAACGTTTCCACGATGCCCACATTACAATGTATCTGTTCGATTTGCGACTTTGATACGGCTTCCATGATCAAGGAAGAGTCGGAAAATGCAGGAAACCGGACGCGTTTCAAGTTTGGAAGGTTTTGGAGGACAGCGGCGATGTGAGACTGATGGTGGCGGGTCCAAATTTCGAACGTCGAGAGATTCGGGACTCTATGGGGAATGGCTTCGAGGAAAAGGCCTATATCAGACGCTCCTTCCGAGATCCGGGCCATGAAGCATCGAACCTCTGAATGCATGAACATCACAGCTGGCTCACCCAAGCCAGATCCGAAAGTTCCAACCCAGTCAATAGTGTGAAGATTAGGCAGTAGAGCACCTTGCGGTTTGGAGAGGGAAAGAACGATAAGAGGCTCTTTCAGAGCTTGTGCGGTTCTTTCAGAGGGGCAACGAAGGACGCGAATTCTGCGTTGATAGCAATGTTCAAAACGCTGCCAATTCTTTATCGTTGGTGTCGTCCGGTAGCTCTATTCTATCACTTAGAGAGAGATTTCGATCCAGCTTTCCACTCACCAGGTCCTTGGTTGATATTCCAGTACGTTCCAGCTCGCCAAAGAGACCGAGGAACGGTCTCAGTGAGCATTCATACCAGAGAACGTCAAGACTGATATCCGACCACAGTTTACAGACTCGAGCATTCGATGCGTTTGTACGATCGTTGCAATGAAGACATATCTCGTGTACGATTTCAGGAATTTCAAGGACTTGATGCATGTAAGTAATGGTTTAGGTTGGTAAAGATTAGGCTGTGACGCATCACATCACGTGAACGGTCCCGGCTTCCATCATCGTTGGGCACGACCCACAGCTTCTTTTCGTCAACGTTCATCTTCTCTGAACGAAGTCTTTCATCCAATTCGCTCATGCAAGAGGCTGAAGAGCAAGGTAGGGAATTCTGGCTCCAATTCCTTCTAAATATTGGGCTCAAGTCTAGCTTCAGATACTTGTCGTATTTGCAGTGCACCAGCAGAACCTGATCAACCTCTATTTCATCCCTGCAAATGCTCCGGAACAATTCGATACATTCACCAGGACTGGTTGGTCTACAGTCTTAACTTTTATGTTGCTCTATTTTCATCTTTGGTTTTTTCCTCTTACAAGTTTGACCACATGGCTCGCTCATAGCAAAAAGAAGACCTGTGATGTATGCAAGTACCAATATTCTTTCACGAAAGGTAGCGTAGCCTGATTCTACCCGCTGGAAGAGTTTATTCAAATTACCGCCTTTCCAGTCTATGCCGCCGACATGCCGTCGCGTTTGCCTGTTTTACTGGTGCTTCGGCGGCTCGTGCAGCAGGGCCTTTTCGCTGTACTCATGCTCGTCAGAGCAATTGTAGTGTCACTAGTTTGGCTCTCTATCGTGCCTCTCTTGACGGTCTGGTCTTGGCGGGTGTATTTTTCAATGGGAGATTCAACGTGAGTTTTAACCCCGGTTTTGCTTCATCAACTGCCCTAACCGATGAAACAGTGCATGGTGGATCAGCAACAGACAATTGGAGCATCCTGAAAATGAAACAAGAAGTGTAACCCTTAGCCTTCTGCCTCAGCTTGTCGAGTTTGCGCACAATTACTTCAACGAGCCCAATCCTCCCCCCTCCAGTATTGCCTTCTTGAACTTAATAGGTCGAATTGTGAGGTCCCCTGCATGGATATCCCTCTCCGCAGACGTATTCACTGGTCAAATCATCGCTGCGCTCATTGTCATCACATTTGTGGCAATTTTCCTTCTTCGAGAGTGGATCGCTCAAAATGCCAGACCTGGGTTGTTTGACGAAGATGATAACCCTGCGCCACCGCAACAGCAACAGCCACAACCCGATATTCTACAGGTCCCGCCAGCCCTCCAACAGCCAGGACCTCCTCCTGCCGTTGCGCTCCGTGCAGCCGGTCAGCGTATGGATGTGAACGCTCGCCTCGCTTTGGCTCATCGTCAGATGGAAGCTGTCCGGGCTATGGACGCTCTCAGAGCCTTTGACAGGGAGCTGACAGAAGAACAAGAAAGGATACGGGCAGCCGATCTACAAAATGGCAACGCGGACGAAGAAGAATCGGATCGATTTGCGAATATGCGAGCGAGGAAACGTCGAGTGGACAAAGGCAAAGAGAAGGAGAATTTTAACATCGAAGATGTGCATGATGCTCTCAGGGTTCGAAATACCAGAATGGAGAGGGTGAGAAGGCGGAATTTCAACAAAAGATTAGCCGCTGCGAGGCAGAACAACAAACGCAGATACAATGAAGATCAAAAACTCGGTCCAGATCCGTTTGATATCCCTCCTGAATCCGAGACACCTTCTGCCTCTCGAAGTGCATCCGAACCAGCATCCTTCTTCCCTTCCGTCTCCCTTGAACGCCAGAACGGGAGCATACCATTTTCGTTCGTATATCCCCCTCCCAAAGCAGATGAGGACTCGACATCCAGTCTTTCTTCCAACGGCGCTAGCTTTGGCAGCCAAGACTCGAATTCTCCTGAGGCATCCACGTCTCCAGCCCCCGATTCTCCTGCTTTAGGTGAAGAAGAAATTCCCTTCTCGGAAACCATTAGTGCCTTTGATTATAACACCACAAGACCTATTTCACCTCTTCGTCGCCCTCCTCTTCCCACAACCTTGCCTAGTACCCCGGTGGTTCTGCTTCACCGATGTCAGGATCTTTTTCACCAAAGACTAAAACTCCGCTCGCATCACCTAGTCTTGCTACGTACCGAGCACCAGAAGAATTGGGTAGTATGGAAAATCAAGATTACTTTGGAGGCACTTCTAGCGCTCTGCACAGTGATTTAGTTGAGGGCGGTGTGGTGGAAGCAGAGGAAGAGGAGGAGGAAGACGATACTGAGACTCTCGACGGACACGATGTTGATGAGGAACCTTATAATTCGTCCATAATTCCGCCTGATCAGGATATGCAGCATTACTTCCGTGATGAAGAAGAAACAGAAGCTAACGCTGCTGAAGAAGATAATGAAGAAGGCGTCGAGGAAGAGGTTATTGACCTCGCTCGACATCAGCCTGAGCCCCTACCTCTTGCTCTTGCTGCACCTGCCGTTTTAGTGGTGGACGAAGAAGACGAGGAAGACGAGGACGAAGAAGACGAAGAAGACGATGATGATGATGATGGCGATGAACCGGAAGATGGTGATGAATTTCAGGGCGAACGACGCCGAAACCGACCGCTTGTGCCCAGAGTCGTAGCGTTCGAAGGAGGTCCTGGCGGTAGGAGGGTTATCGAGGTTGGCGATAACATCGTGGCTGTCCCTGCCCAGGGAGCGGGTGCTCAACTTCAACCAGCGCTTGGCAAGGTCCTGCCAGAAATGGTGACGATGAGGCCGCGGCTCTGATGGAGGATATTGAGGCTGGCGTCGAGGATGACATGGATGGTGCCATGGAAGGTATTAATCCTCTGAACGCTTTTCCTTTACTCCTTCTCTGACTGCCTTACTCTCCTTCAGCAATTGGCTTAAGGGGTCCTATACACGGGCTTGTACAGAACGCTGGTTTGATGGTGTTCATTATGGATTCTATCATTGGAGTCGGGATTTGGATACCCTACACACTTGGAAAATCAGTGGCCTTACTGATGGTTGGTCTTGTTGCCTCATCTGATAATTGACATGTACCCTAACAGATGTTCTGACAATTAGCTTAAGCCTCGGCAATTGTTCTTCATTCTGCATCTTCCGATACGAGCCATTCGTGTTGTGACAGATCCGGCGGTAGATTTTGCGGCTTATCTTTTCACCGACGTATTGGTCCCATCTTATCTAAAGGTCGCAGTGATGCTTGGCGGACGGATTCTACAGCTTTCGTTGTGGGTCGTCACTGAATCTCTCGGAGAAGCCACAGCTGCAAGGGCCCGGGAAGCTTGTTTGGCTACTGTGCGTACAGTTCTTGGTATCACTTTTTCACTGCTTCTCACGTCTTTCGACCAGTTTTCCAACTTGGAAAATTACATGGAACCGGTTCTCCGCGTGCTCGGTGTCGTAGAGGTTCCTGTAGAGGAACTGACTGTGGCTACTCTGGAGACCGTACCTGAACCTACCTTCTTATCCCAAACCAGTTTAGCAATCGTTGACTACGCCGAGCCCTATTTCGCGGTACTTGGAAACGAAGTACGCCAATTCTGGATTAAATTCGGTGACATCTGGATTCAGCTTGCCACTGGAGACGGACCGGTCGAACGAATCTTCTCCGTCGTTCTTGGATATTGCATATTAGGGTCGGTCCTGGCTGTATACCTGAATGTTCTCACTGTCGGAAATGTGAAGACCGCTGGCAGGGCAGTCAGAGGCGCCGTCAAACAACAGCTTCTTGTACTCAAGGTGAGCGTATGCCCTTAGCGCCCTTTCAACGTCCTGATCGTGCTCTCTAAGGTTGCGACCTTCATTTTCATCGAACTCGTGACATTCCCTCTGGGATGCGGTGTTGTTCTGGATTTCTGCACTCTTTGGCTCTTCCCAACTGCTTCATACACTTCAAGAATGGAATTCCTTCATCAAGCGCCGCTTACGACGGTATTCTACCATTGGGTGGCTGGGACGATGTTCATGTCAGTCATCGTACACGTTATTGGCCAGGCTGCTAAATTGTTTTTTTTTCTTGGCTTTCAGGTATTCTTTCGCGGTCTTACTCTCTGGGTGTCGAAGTGTAATGCGACCCGGAGCAATGTGGTTCATCAAGGACCCGCAGGACCAAAACTCACATCCTATACGCGACATCCTCGACCGAGACGCTTTTGTGCAATTCCGCAAAATATGCATCAGTGGCATCATGTACAGTTTTATTGTTGCCTGTGCAGTTGCCACTGTAGCATCCCTCCTTTTCTTTGGTCGGCAGGTTGTGCTTCCCTTCCGGTGGAAAGCTAGGTAAGTCTTGATTTTGCTTGGTTTTTGAATGTATACTAAGTCAGATGTGCAGGGAACCTTTATCTAGCGTACCGATTGATCTTCTCTTCCTTAATTTGACCTTGCCATACACAATGGCTTACTTCCGACCTCGCAAAGCCTTGAAGAGGCTTACAATTATGGTGTGGAAAGCGTTAGCCAGGCGACTGCGCCTCACCTCGTATTTTTTCGGGAAACGACACGGAGAAGAGGAGTACACCCCCAAGGCGTGGTCGCTGTCCCGCATCATACAAGGACCAACTCAAGATGCCACTATACTCGCTGATGACTATGATGGCTCTTTCAGACGTGTTCCCAACACAGACGATATTGCTATTCCTAGGGAGATGCGCGCCACCGTTGCAGTCATCGCCACTGGCGAACCGGTCGACGATGCTTCCAGAGATCTCATGATCCAACAGGACAAAGCAACGGTCAAGGCAAGGCGGAATATCCAACAAGATTTCACTGTGGTATACTTGCCGCCTCATTTCCGCTACCGAATGATCCTCTTTGTCACGCTTTTGTGGAGCTTTGGCGCTCTTTGCTCTGGTTTATCGCTGGCGTTACCGATTCTCTTAGGTCGAGGGTTTTTCGGCATTATCTTCAAGGGTAAACGCGAAGTCCACGATGGCTATTCCGTTCTGACAGGATTTTACATGCTTTGGGCATGCTGGATTGCTGGCAGAGCTGTAGACCGCCTTGACAAGAGAAGGCAACGATGGGGAAGCGAGGGGCCTCGTGCGTCTCTGTGGTGGCTAGCCGTCAAGCGTGGATTGTTATGGGCTGTTAAGGCATCCTATATGGCCCTCCTCCTGGGAGTCGTCATTCCCACCCTTGTCGGCGGTGTCGTCGAGTTGTATATCATACTTCCTTTCAAGCTCAACATGAACCAGGATATCGTCGTGCCAAAGATCCGAGTATTGGACTGCTGGGCGACAGGTCTTCTATACATGAAAATCGCTATGCGAGTCACTCGCCGACAAGGTCAGAACCCGATATCAAGAGGCATACAAGCGGTACGCATTAGGTGCTTGATTCACACCGCACTCGTATTAACGCACTTCTGCCTAGATCAAGCGAAATGGCTGGACTCATCCAGATCCTATCGCTGCAACTAGAGATGTTATTGGACCTGTAGCCGGTGGCCTGATGTTGATGATTCTGTTCCCCGCCGTCATTTTCCGTGCTGTAGATCATTACTTCCCCCTGGTAGGTCCCCATGTGGATGAGAAATTCCTTTGTACGTATTCGCTTTCTCCCGCTTGCCGTTTTAGGGACTAACCACTGATTACAGTCGCCTACGTCTATTCTGGCATTTTCTGTATCGCTGGTTTGACCCATACATTCATTCTGGTTCGCGAGATGCTGGCGTCATGGTCGCAGGCCGTCAGAGACAAGGAGTTTTTGGTGGAGATGAGATTGAAGAATCACGATCCGGCGTCAAGGTCACAAAGTCGGACCCCAACTCCGACGGATTCACTGGAAGCTGAGCCTCAACAGATAGCGGACGAGGAGATCATTATTGGCGAGGTACCAGATCTTGTACAACCTAATAGAAACTTGTAATTTTAGAAGAAAGAAATGCGTAATTTATCATACAAGCATGTACCAAGAATTCTCCACCACGTGCCTTTGCTGGCAGGCAATCCTCTTTGAATCACAACGCTCTTCTGCACAGCGAGAATGAGTATTGGCTACGGGAATCCACCTTCGACATCATCCCTTGCTGGCATACCCAGATTTCATGGTTGGTCACAGATTGGCCGGTTTTTGGTTCCTTAAATTCTTATCGTTGTTCAGGACCTTTTGACGATGGCAGTAAAAAGCGGAAAAGAGACCTATACGGCCGAGTTGGAAAGGAAATTACTGATAGAGCTGATAGAAGAGACGAGTATGTTTTGAGGGTCGCATTGGTTTTGACACAAAACTAACGGATCTCGCCTCCAACAGCTCGCTTCACTACCAGAACACTATCAACATGTTCATGAACTCTGCAATGGGTCTAGCAACAAAACCAGACACGATGTCAATGTACAACCTTCGCCTGCTGCCTTTTTCTATCGAACGTTCTGCGCTGCTATATCAGTCTGAACTCGAAGAGACTTACAGTCTCGAACGAGCACAGACAGCGTATGACGAGGAGCGAATCAGGGTTGAAGACGAATGGAAGAAAGGGAGAGACCGCGTTCGAGAACGACTGATGGAAGGCATTGAAGAACGACGGCGTAAAGCGAGGGACGACAAAGAAGGAGAGGGAACTTCTGCCGGTTCGTTTTGTCTTTCAACTATTGCTAGCCCCGCTTCCTAAATTCCGATTACAGACGCCACACTCGATTCTCAATCCAGACCACACATTACTCGAAAACTGCGAAATAAAATTGGAACTTCTCCTCCACCGACACCCGGCGGTTCGGGCACCGCATTTCCCAATGCGACACCAGGAGCTATCAGTAGTCTCCCCATAACCTCCGGGCCCTTCTTAAACCCACATTCACTTTCTGTCGACGAAATTCCTTCACCATTCCCGCTTCCCCTCACGGCTACCGTGATACCTTCAGGCTCAGGAGGTGCTTCTGGATCTGCTGGTACTACGAATGCAAACGGGAGACGGAAACCCAAAGGCAGCGGAACACACCAGAGTCAGGCTATTGGAGGCCTAGGAAAGAGTTTAGTGATGCTCGGTATGTCAAGAGAGCAGGAGATTGAGGCGGATCTGGGGGAGATTAGGCGAGGAAACAAACGGAGGCGAGCCGCTGTGGCGGGAGGATCTAAATGATTCAAGTGGTACGTCGGTCACTCATTCAGTAGCATGATCACTAATATCGAAATCGTGTAGGGCGTTTCGCGTCATATGTGACTGCGGACCATAGTGTTTTTCTTACAGCCTTTTCATGACGTACGCGTTCGGACCCGATGAATATATCCTCTACTTGCTGCGCGAGTATGTCGAGACACCGGAGCGCCCCCAAAGGTTCCCTTGCAGGCATGAAACTCTTCGTTCTCTCGCTGTCGTCTTTTTTTTAGCGTTGAGCCGGCAATAAGCCTCTGCCCAATTTCACGCACAAACAATCATCATTGGGCCTCAATTGTCATTTTATACGGCAAGACCTCCTCGCCGCGGTCATCCCCTCGCAGATGAAGATAGTCCTCGACGTGGCGCCGGATATCATTTCATTTTTCGCTCTTTCTCGTCTTTTTTTGATCTCTTTCTCGTCTCGCCAACTTCACTCGAGGCTCAACGGCAACTTAATCTCAATGCCCAGGAGAACAGGGCACGGGGATCGTCATTCTACAGATGGCGGCGTGTTTGGCTTTAAATGATTAGTACGGGCAGCTGGGACGATCTCCTATTTGGTACGAGTATTATCCCTATTTACTTCCGTTCGGTACACGGCTAATCATCACAGTTTACCCATCATAGTATATTACGGACTCGACGGGCTACTCCACCTCAGTTGTAGTGAATACAACTGAGGTGACTACTCACGCTACTCCTCGTACTTACCTCTTACTGACTGTGTTGCAGACTAGTATATTTAACAGGTAGAATATAGACAACTGAGACTTATTATTCTTAACAGATTCATGATAATGATTACTTGGTGTAACTGAGACTCGGCTGTCTCTTGATAATTCTCAAAAAAAGTCCCCAGTGAAAACCCTCCGAAGAAGAATTTACTCCAGAATACACAAAATGAAATGTCCTTGTCGCAGAGCTTAGTAACCGCGCCGAGGTTCCATGAAGCAAAACAGCTAGTCGCGGAAGGCAACTGGAGAGAGTACAGTGGCTCGCAGTACAGTCTTTAGGCCTGATATCATACCCCATCTGGAAGAAACTAGTCGACATGTTGAATAACAAAACGAACAAAAGAAACACCTTGCGGACTCTGCACTCAGGAAGCATATGTACGACACGAAGACGTCGATGGAGGAGCATGAGCAGAAGATGCGGAATCTGCTGAAGAAACTCCACAATGCGGATGGAACGCAGTTTCGTCTCATCATCCTTTCCTCACTCCCCAAGGAATGGAAGCCCAATGCCCAAAATGTCTCCGGGACCAACAGCGAGGCAGCCTTCACATTCCTGCATGCCCTATACCTAGAGAAACAGGAAGAACTTGAGGAGTCAAGAATACGCGCGGCCACATATATTTCGCTAATGCCCGCCTAGCTCAATCGGATAGAGCGTCAGACTTTTACGGTGGGAATTGATCTGAAGGCTGCGAGTTCGACCCTCGCGGTGGGCTATCACAATACATCGCACACCCTTTTAGTTGGACAAGCTCTTTGGCTTCTATCCATTCTAACTGAGCTAACTGAGAATCCATAAAATTCATTTTTTCTCACCAAACTCGCTACATATTTCGGATACTTTTCAGCCTCACGAAGTCCGGTGTCCCCAGACCGGTCACCTACGCCTTTTGTGAGCTTTTCGGCACAAGGAATCAAGGTGAAAATTGCGTACCGGATCCCATCCACTCGTTGCAGGAAAACCTTTTGAACCGCATCCGGGGTTGCTCCCGCTTGTGATGTCGTTGAGCGCACTGGGATTAGCGTACAGAAGCGGGTTAAGGAAACCGAGCGTGCTTCCCTCCGTAGCAAGTTTAAAATCATTCAAATATGCAACTATACTGGCAAATGTTGGCGATGAGCAGGATGTACCCCCAACGGACACAACGCCCCCGTTAACAATGACTTGGTACTTTTGGCCCTGTGCGGATACATCTGGGTAAGCGCGCCCGGAAGCGCTATACAGTCCAGAATACGTAGAACCAAGGTTGGACAAGTAGGTGGAAACCGCGGCGGATTGATAAGACGGCTGGGAGAACAGTCGAGAGAAACCACCCCCTGAGAACGCGGAAGCGGTTTCGGGGGAGATACCCGTGGTAGAGCCAACAGCTGTGACATAAGGGCAGCTAGTAAAGGTAGTCGCAATGAGGTTGGATGTTCAAGTTGCATAAAAGAAACCGCAACATAACTAACCTGGCTGGAAATATTGGCTGGAATAGAACCTCGCTTTTGCCGTCGTTAGTCTGGCAGTCACCCCCGCCAACACTGATTGGTTATGTTAGAAAGTAGTTTTGTACACCAAAGGACCAAACAACGCACCCGGCGTCTCCCGAAGATACCATGACCGAAGTACCTCTAGATCCAAGTAGAGCGAACAAATTGCATACCTCGACTGCGTAATCTGCAGGGACCGTCTGCTCATCGTCGCCATATGAGATGCTGATTGTCTTTGGAAGTTCGTCAAGGCCAAGTACATAATTGAGCCAATCGAGATATGGCTCGTTTGTGTCGTCTGGTGAATTACTGTCTGGATTGAACGGAGGTGAGCCTCCGGTGCTAGGTAGGTTTAATGACAACGGCCCATATCTTCACAGGATAGATGAATACTTACCTGTAGTAAGTTAGCGGGATAGGCCACGCCATTGCTGCGTACTGAACATCCAAGTTTGCCTCTACACCAGGATCACTCTGATCGTCCAATCCACCATTGACCTTCACAACATCAAACGTAGCATTGGTAGCATTGGGCAGGTAGTTCTGGGTAAAGCTTTTGAAGTCGGAAATGCTTGCAAACTCTTCCAGAAAACCGACTATACCAATTTTGGCAGAAGTGGTAAGGGATGGCGAGTAATCACCGGTCTGCCATAAATTTATGTTAAAATTTTTTCAATCGGTTTACGTGGAAATGATAGTCACGCGGTAGAGATCCTTCAGACAAGCCGGAGTTATGGCTGAAGTGCATTCGTTCGAGTTCGAAGTAGCATCATATTCGATCCGAATAGGCTCCAAGAAGTTTGTCTTCTTCATTTCACGTGTGCTACCGAAGTAGGTTGTCGGAGAAACCACGCTAATGTGAGCATGAAGATGGCGAGGAAGAGAATACTCCGTGGTACGAAGTATCTGGTTTTGAGTATCAGACACATGAACGTATATGCCGTATGTCGTATTCAAGAGCGTCTCAGCGACAGAGACTGGAATAGTCAAGGTGATACCTTGACTATTGTTCGAAAAAACGATACCGTCTGCGATTCCGTGCCACTTGAACCACTCTTGAACCTCCATGACTGTCTGTTCTGTAGGTCTCGTGAGCTCATCCGCCTGTGTTTTCGATAAATGCTTTCCATATCGTTCATGGAAGTGATCAGAGGTCTGCGAAAGGTTGCCTAGCAATTGGTCGAAGTTGGAGGGCTTAAGGCGAAAATGAAGTGTTAACAGAGTAGTTGGATCCGGACTTGAATGGTATATCCACGACGAGGGAATTGAATTACCCCAGGAGTGCTTTACGGAGAAGTCTTGGTAAAGGGTGGAGAGGGAGGTGGCTGGGATAGCGAAAACTGCCACATGCACGGGAAGGAAGAGAATAGTGACCAACGAAAGCAACATTGAGGAGGGACGACAGGCTCAACCCAAGCTACAATTGTGGATATTGCTTTATATGCAGGCATATCTGCGAAATGAACGTAATCGGTTGACTTTCATTATGGACGGACTTTTCTTTGACAGGAATCAAGAAATCTCCTTCGGATCGCAAGCGCGGCGGTACAAGTGGAGACAAATTTGAATGAGCTACAGTGTGTCAATTCATTCTCCAAGCGACGTCCAGCTGGTCATTTGTTCTGGTCCCAGTCATTCGCGGAGAGATGTCTAGTGTAGTATCTATCATGGCTTGAATCTAATTCAGCATGCCTATGCGAACTGAGGCCTCTGGAATAGTGTACTCTATAAGGCTTGCGCTCTTTTTTATTTGCTTCTACATATATGTTCAGATCTGAGCGCGGCCCTGGAGAGCAGTTTGATTTCACCTCATTCGGCTCGCCAAGTGGTATTTGGGCTTGTATGTGACTGGAATAGGGCTGATTACTGGCATAAATGTAAATGGCTACAGCTTTTGCTATAGTGATGGATGTTAAGAGAAAGAAAAAGATAAAAACACATGCGTCCGTTGCGATCAATTATTATTCGCGAGCCGTTTAAAGAATTTGGTACCATGACCTACACCACAAATACCTACACTCGATAAATTATATACAGCGCTAGTAGATACACATATACATAAAAATGTCTTTCGAGTAACAGCATCACCGCTTTCTCCAGAAAAAGAATATCCTACTTATCCACCGCCTCTTGGGCAGTTTTCTTTGCTCTTCGACATCAACAAGCTCTTGCCACCGCTTATTCAGAGGGTGAATAACTTTACTTTGGTTGTTGAATCCCGATGCCTAGATAAAGAGTAAACGTCAATCAACTGGGCGGGATAGAAAGAAAACCGCCAGAAAACCCGAGCCTTACATGCGCCCATATTATGGCCTTTTTCACGTCGTCTCTGGTCTGTATAGCAGATAGGTTCTTCAATAAAGCTTGAAGAACCTCGTTGGCCTCCGAAGATTCATGCGGAAACTTGACTAAAAGGTGATGGATCCACTGGAATTTAGCATAAATTATCACATCTTTTGTACTCTGAGACGGTTCTCGAAGAATACCCAGACACTGTAGTCCAATCTGCTTGTGGATCTCTGCAAATTCGATGAGATCAGTCTCAGAATGGTGCCACGCCAACCCAGCGCCATTCTGATTGCTACTCGCGCTGCCATTAGTCCACCCCGAATCAAAGGGCAGGATGAGTGGACAGGGCCAGCGAGAGCGTAAAATATGACCGACTTGGTCAGAACTTAGACGATTATTCAGGAGAGCAGATATTACTGCCCACATATTCGGTCGGTAAAGGCAGAAGTCATACTTGAGTACCGAGATTGCCACCGTCAGGTACTCCCTGTCGTTCTCTCCGAGAGTAGATGCTATTTGCACTTGGAACCCTTGTTTAAATACGGAGTATTGTTTGGCCAGTGCAGCGGTTATTGGAAGATAACTTGGGTTCCGAGATCGAGATTGCTCATGGGCCTAGATAGAGTCGCGTCAGCATCAGCCAGAATCAAGCAAGAGAGGAAGACAAACAAACGCAGCCCAACTTGAGATACTCTCGACGTTGTTTAGGCATTTCCTAAGTGAGGAAACACATGCCTCCAGACTCGTACTTCGGCGTCTTGCCGCGGCATTTAGAAGACCGGGAACGTCGAGCTGTTCCAATATACTCAGAAGCCTGCGACTAAGCAGCTTCGCAACCTTCCGAGTATGGTAGTTCCAGAAGTCCCAAGCATATACATCAAACTCCTGGTTCATGCTTGTACGATTTCAGTATACACAAGTCGCGCGAAAACATGAGAGGTAACACTCACGAATTGAGGTTTCGGACATCTTTGATTGAATAGGAAATCCGTTTCAATAGATAGAAAGCTAACTGCTCGTTTCGCGCTTCCGGCGTCGTGTTAACAAAATAACTTCCCGATCGTTTTCTGTCCAATAAAAAATCGACAAAAGACGCATGACGAACGGTAATAATATCGTAGTCATTATCTGGGATGTTCAACACCGAGTGTAATCCAAAAAATAAAGTCCACACTTTTCCTTTGGAGAGGAAGAAAAGGCCTTCGATGCAGTGCTGTGATGGTCTCTCGTAGTGAGCATCGAACAGAATTCCGGGCCCGCTCAAAAGATGAGCCAAGACGTCGATGAGAAGTTCCTTATGTTTGCAGGTAGAAAGAATTTGAAGATACAGCAAATCGAGGTCAGGGTAAGGCGAGTCAAAGTCCTCAGGGACTGTGATGTTTAAAATGACCTCCAGCCGCTCAGTGGGCAGACCATGGTAGTCCCCGACATACTTGAGGACAGTACTGGCATAGATAAATTGGCCGCATGCTCTCTGGACGAGCGCCTGCACGATCCCACTGCTAGGCCAGTCTGCAGGAACATGAGCCATAGTTTGCCTATGATCTCGTCGAATCTTGCTGAACTCTTGGCAAAAGTACCTGGTCATGTCTTTGCCGGATTCGAAAGATTCGCCCAGATCATTGCGGGCCAACAACGACCGAAAGCCTTCATAATCGAACGCATTACGAATGCGCGGTTCAGGCCTACTGCAAATAAGAAACTCGAATGGAACGGTTGAGTTCGTTTTGGCGTCGCGTATGATGGAAAGAAGTCGTTCCTGGGATGGAATGTCAATGCATTCGTCCAGTCCGTCAATAACAATCAAACGAGGGAGGCTAGCCCATTGTCTCGAGGGTACTTCCTTGCATGGCTTCACTATAAGTTCTTGAAACTGGAGCTCCAGATTTGCGTGAACGATGTTACGCTTCCGACGAATGGTAACATCGATGAAGTCTTTGAGGAGTGGGCCAAGGGTATGAGAGGTGGCCAGTTGAAGAGCGATCGTAGTGAAGAAGGATTGTAAATGGTTCCTTGCAGGATCTGATCGTGAAAAGAAGAAGCTAGCAGCTAGATGGGTTCCGGCAAACTCTTCGGCGATTGTTTGAGCGACAGCACTTTTGCCGACTCCTGCACTACCATATAGCCAATACACAGGTTCTTCTGTTCTACGGTGGACCCAACGCCGTAGGATTTCGAGTACCTCAGTACGAGTTCCTGGATAGACGTTTGGAGGTGGGAAACGCTGCTCGGCGTCATGAGAAGCACTGGTCACAGCGCTTTGATACAAAAGTTCAAGACCTTTATCAGCTGTGTAAAAATAAAAGTTGATTCCAGAGTTTAGGAACAAAAAAAGAAATACGGACGGGCATCCTGATCATCCCGCTCTCCTCCTCGACCGAATTGGATGTTATAATTCAAGTCTCCCTTGACGTTTGTGAAAGATCCATCGTTAACAGCAAAGTCATTCGCATTCTGGAAGAAGGACATGCATCAAGAATGAGAAAGAGCTATACTACGAGCGCCTGCGCACTCTTATCTTATCAGTGATAAACGGTTCAGATTAGATTGCATACACGTGATTCATCGAGTTCAAAGACTCAGTGAGTCTCTTTTCTGCTCAGTCATTGCCAAATGCACATCCACAACCTTTGGTTGTGTTTTCCTGCGACTTCATTCCTCTGATGTATTTTATTTCTGGAACATGGGCGAAAGGTTTTCACTCTCACGCCTCCCATCTCTAGGATGTTGCATTAAGATGGCAGCTTGGTGGAATGCCGTATATCTTTGCGCCGCTCGAGTCTGGAGTCGCTTCAGGTGATTCAACGTACCTCTTTTTCTTGTCCGACGCCACGACCAATATCACCTCACTAAACCAGCTTTATTTTTGAATCTGCTTGCAACCGGGCGCCGATTGAAGTGGGTATTCCTATCTGCTTCGTTCTTGACTCGGTAAACTATTCAGCTATGATCATTCAAGAACGTACTCACTGCTCAGCGCTCAGGCTCTGAACCTCCCAATATCTCTTGAAATATTTTATGGTGAGGTAAAAAAAAATTGGATCTACGGCGCGATTTAGAGATTTAAATATTTTCGCGGTCAAACCTGCGATATTCTATGAGTAAGTGAAGGTCGGGGTTGGGGTACGAGACTAAATGGCCCATCCCTGCTCGCAACCTTTTCCTACTACCTCCCCTTTTATTCCGTTTCATGTTTCTCTTCATCGTGACCTCTTCTGCTCCTCGATCTCTCCACGTCTTCTTGCTCACTTTAACCTCCACTCTCCCTCGTGCCCTTGATATTGACTGGATCAGAATGATTTTTCAATTGACTGCACTTGGACCAATATGTTGGTCGTCGCATTGTTAAGGTCACCCTAGCACAGCACACAATCGTGGTAGTGTTTAACCTGATTGATAAGCTAGACTTCTATTTTCTGCGCGAGCTACTCGTGGCGGCCCACTCTCGCAAGTACGACGTTGCAGCGGACACGATGTATGGATGAAGTATGTCCAGAAATAACACCTAGTCAGCCGTCGATGGTCCAGTGGCATCGTGTAATGATTCATTCTTGTGATGAACTACCCTACCATATGCACCAACGGACGCTGTCCAGAACCATAGCCTATTTTTTCTTTATCGGAGTTTCATCCCAAGGCTTAATTTTTCAAAAACAAATCTGCTCCGTGTCTTTGTCACACGGTTTCTCGTCTTAGGTCTCTCAATCGTACTCTTATCCAGTACCAAATTTTCGCAATAGACTGGTAAGCAACGTAGTTGCTTTTAAATGTCATTGGAGTCGGTCTAGTGGAGACAGCTCAACTGGGGATCTGCTGTATAATTTTGGCTCTCATCGCTGACGCTAATCACTCAAAACCTTTTATCAAGGCTTCAACAACTGAGAATTCTCGCTTGGAGTGGCCGTTATCAACGACTACAACGGACTAGTCCTTTTCTTTTTTTCAGTTAATTGGTCAGGTCATTTAATCTGGTTTCAATCCATGAAAAATCTAGCATTCATCCAGCCTCACTTGCATGGTGCTTTCGAGAGACTCTTAAAGACCTCTTTGTCTTTACAAGGAGTCTATTGCGCAAACGACTCATCGAACATTCATCCGGCCAACTTCGGACAATTCCATTTGAAACCGTCTCTTTGTGCTGAGCCTTCTTCTCCTTTTGACTTTTTTTAATCGATATCGCCGCCATTGTTCCCTTCAAGGCAATCTACGGTCTATTTATCTCACAGTGAAAATTGGAGGCGCAGCATATAGGTAAATACACGCCCTTCATCGTCATCCCACTAGTTCGCCGACTAAATTTTGCCTTGACTAGGTGAAAAATGCGCTGGTGGCCCCGTACCAAATCAGTCGCAGAGGATAATGTCTTCCACTTCAAGAAACCAAGAAAATCGGATCACTCTGACGCCCTAGTTCTCAAAAGTCAAATCTCAGAAAAAACGCCACCCGGAGAGACGAAAGAAGTCCTCTTTTCGACCATCTCTGGTGCATTCGGCTTGACTCTTAATATACTCCACGACGCCGCATCCTTCACACCCATTCCCTATTTAGGCGAAGCAGCGGGACTGGCAATTACAATCTGGGAGGCTGTTCAAGTACGTTACAACTTGTCGATAAAACTGTCCACTAGGTTTGAACCACTCCCAACAGACTACCCAGGACAACAAAAATTCTCTGCGGTCGCTAGCGGAAGAGGCCTGTGCATTGGTAATCACAGTCTGGACGACATGCGACGAGGTTTTGAAGCGGTCAAGTCTCGAGGGTCAAAACGAGCGACCGTACTCCGACAGGGAGGATACAGAGGATCGACGAGATCGAGCTGGAAAAAAACGCGGAAGACGTAGTAGGGATATCCGAAGTCCGCCAAATACGGCAAAACCCAGAGACCCTAAGCCCTATCCTCCAATCTCAGCTCCAAAAACTGTGCAGGTATGTCTCGTCTCATACCTTTCCTAACAAGAAAAAAAAATGACCACGATTCTTACACTTCAACTGCTTTCCCTCCCAAATAGCATGTTACATGAAATCTCTGGCTTCGCCACACACACGGCTTCTCAGAATGTCTTTATAAGATTTCTTAGGGCCAAGTCTGACGCAGGTAAAGTGGCGGGGTATCAAGCCAAGATAAAAGGTGCATTGGATATCTTTGCCGTACGTTCATTGGACTCTGTATACATTTACTTCGTGTTAACTTTCAAGAGTGTAGCTACAATCGAATATCACTGTTCAGCAGGTTCTGTCGCGCATCGAAGCTCAACAACAGACGGTATTAAAGACGGCTCAGGCAGCCACAATACCCAGCGGAGAAGCAGGCGTGCTCACAAGCACACGTGCCGCCGGAACTTCTGCGCCAGCACATCCCAGCACGCGAGAACCTGCAGAGGAACCTAAACTTGGAGCCGTTGCATTCCCCACTATTTTCTCTTTCGCGGGGGCCACCTTCAAAATCCAAAATTCTGTGGGCACAAACAACAAGCCCGGTAAAGCTCATAGTCCTAAATCTCAAGAACCACAAGGTTCTTCGGAGAACACACTCCGATTAAATGGCAGACAATCAGCTAATGAATCAACAGGCCGTCCGGGCTCACAGGAGAATGACGGAGGTATAAAGAATGCCACAGGTGCAGAGGACGTTCGTGTTTCCGACGATCTGGGCGACTCTAGTCTTGGCTTGAGCGGAGACAGTTTAGGCGGCCAGAGCGCTCTCATGAAGTTCACCGCGATTTCCGGAGACCAGAACATTACCCAAATGAATGATCACTCCCAGAGATGGAATTATGGCAATGTCTATAGTGACAACCACAGCCGCTCATCTCTGGGTAGAGATTACAGGGCCCGAGAAAAAACCTTCCCTGCATCAGAATTGAGAGGAGATGAAACACAGAGGCGAGGATGGGAAGGAGATGGGAGAGGAAATTCACAGAGGTGAGTCAGACATTCCTTTGATGATTTCAAAGACATTTTCTTATAGGTACACAGAGAGAAGAGACACGGGGATGCACCTACATTCTCGAACTACAACTTTGATGCCACAGCAGACGCATACGCTGCTCCAGGTCCTCCTCGGGCCCACCACGACGATAGAAGCAGCCGGCATTTTCGACAAGAATACGGTCCACAGCGGGAAGTCAGACCTCATCAAGTTTATTATGATGAAAACGGCGTTCCAGCAATGGCTCGAGGTGGAGGCCGGTCTAGACGTCGTCAGGAAAGGTAAACAATTGACACAGACCTCGCTATCCATACGTGATGATGCCATTGTAATAATTTTATAGCACCGCTTTTACATTTAACTATTTTTTTATCGAACAAGGATCGAGGGCCACAGTAGTGCTGCTTCCAGCATTACCTTCGCTTGGGAGTACTATATTCACAGGGTTCCGATCGCCCTCGGTGTGAATGCAGCTCTGAGATGGAGGGTGAATGCCAACATCCACAGAGTGGAGAGTTTGAGAAGGATTCGAGACAGTGAGAATATTCTCGATAAAATTCCATACCAGCGCAACGTTCCCATTGACAGACAACGTCCACTCCGAATTGGAATTGGAATCGCCAAAGGAAAATGATAAAGACCCTCCCTTCGCACTCCAAAACACTGACATGATCACCCCGTGTTCGCTATCTAGCAACGCAGACACCTCATCGTCATTTCGGATAGTTATCAAGTATCGATCGATGTCCACAGCTTTCGCCGCAAATGCGGAATGATTGAATCCGAGAAATGCAGTATATTCGACCGGCGTATAGCGAGAGTCAACGATCGAAGAATGTTCGAGCCAAGCGGAAAAAAGATTAACTTTGGGAGGAGGTTGTGTGGATATACCGATTAAGGACCAGTTTCCCACCCGCGTACTACTTTGAACACTCAATTGAATCCCAGCATTGGAGCCAATCTTGTATCCAATACTGTCGTGCCAGAGAGTTATATTCGCCGCGGTAGCAATCGTACGCATGCCAGCCTCGCCTGTTCCGAACGACAGATTATTTTCGTTCGAACCAGTAATGATGATGATGTCCCCGGAACGCTTCTTCTGATCCAGCACGCTATATACTGGATGTCCACTTTCTGATCGTATGGCGGAAACCATAACGTGCTGAACGCCGTTCGGAAGCATGAACCAAGCTTTCTGCCAAGTGAGCTGGCGAGTAAGCGGATTCGTATATCGCATTACCCCGATGCCCACCGTGCCGTTTGAGACCCCGCCAACGAACGATTCAACCCCTGTGAAACTCGTGAGAGCACAGGTGAGCTGAGTGGCGTTATAGTCGACAGTGATGCCAGGAATAAGACTCCAGTCCCAAGATGCGGCGATATCTTCGTATTCGTTACCGCGAAGGTAATTGTAAACGACCCCGTCGGAGAGGTGGAAGCCGAAAGGCTGAAGAAGAAGGCGGTAAGCGCAGCAAATTGAAAAACCGCGGAAGAGAGAGAGAGGTAACTTGCGTTTTGCGAGTTGGTACATTCAGTATTGTTAGTTCTGGTAGAGTACATCTTCAATGTAGAGACATAATTGTTCCCTCTGTGAACCTAAGATTCGTCAACCGCAGAATTTACGAAAAAAAAAAGGTACTAATCAGCTCACCATATAATCATTGGCGAAAAACATCTTGTTTCCTTCCAAAGCTCCAGCATTAGCGCTAGTACCGTTCGCACCAGCAAGACTGGATGCAAACTGCATCATTTCCTGAGATGATCGCACGTCGCCCAGCTCTGCAATCTCAGAGAGATTAAGTTTGATACCAGACGTCGCTCTGAAATTGATTTCCACATCATGAAATCGGCGGAACCAATCTGTAAATGAAAGACTTACTGTTTGTCTGCAATGGGAAAACTGATAAAGCGGCCGAGAACTGACTGAAAAAAATGAAACAGCGGTCAATACGACATTTCTAAAATATGGATACGGGGGGGAGGGGGACTCACGAAATCCCAGTGCAGAGTACCAGTCAGAGTGTTTTGGAATATCATCCAAGCATCACCGCTAAAAATGGTCTCCAGGGTGTCAATGGCAGTTTCGTTGCCCGCAAACCCAGTTCCAGCTGCGATCAACTCGAGGTCGAGAGCGTCACTAGAGCTAGAAGAAAAACATTTAAGTTTTCATTGGACAATCCGCCTCCTGCCAAAGAATTCACGTACTAAACCTGGCCGTAGTTCCCATTGTACAGTAACCCTTCATGCTGCCCGAAACTTCCATCAGGCCTTACACCGTCTGCTTTTACACCATTTCTGATTTGAAGTTCTCCGTGTATCCTATCGTACGCATCGGCCACCATGGAGGCATTTGGACTCAAGAGCCCGCTATCGATTCCAACTTTTGCGATGTCGAGGGTATTTGCTCCAGCGATGATACCGTTCGGTGCCAATCCATTGATGGATGGTAAATCAAATGCACCGAATCCACGAGCAGTCATCCTAGTACAATTGCCGAGCTGAAGTACGGTCAGAGAGCCGTTCATAAGGAGGCACGTTGGGCCAACGAGTGCCGGAACACCTATGATCTATAGTGTGTGTGTGTGTGTTCATTCACATATAGGGACTACCATAAAGAGGGCACGAGAAGGCTTACGTTACTGAACCAATTCGTATTCCACATGGTGTCGTCGGTGGGGTCGCAGGGACATGCAGGGGTACCTCCAGAATCCAGACAGGCAGGATTAGAAAAGTCGTGTGAAAACCACCAGTCCATTCCTGTGGATATTTTTGATTGAAGAGCGCCAGAGCATGGCTGAGGGACTGTTGTGCCGTCGTTCTGACTGGTGTACCATATCCCGGCCATAGTTTCTTCAATGAATAATTCAACCATAAATAAATAAAAATAAAAAAGGACTCTAATAATCGTACCGAGGCGAGACCAATGACTTTCAGCGGGCCAATTCGCTCTCTGGGCAGCACATCCGGTCGTATAATCAACGTCATCCCAAGTCCCGTTACTGTTCAAGGTAGTACACCTAAAAAACCGTCAGCGGGGACGGCAATGTTGAAATAAGAATCTGCCTTGCCATTCCTCGACTTCAGAGGCAGTCTCATTGGTCAAAGCGAGACCGTTAATGATTATACCAACTCGACGCTGTTGGACAACTTCGATCTCCGAAGAATTAGCAGGATTATCAACACGGATTGAGGCTAAAGCTATCCACAGCTGTTCGGCGTAGAATAGAGCTTGAAAAAGCCGCATTTCGAGCTAACCTCGGATGAAAGAGCGGTTCAAGAGGTGCAGGATCGCTTTTGAATTATTTTTTTCATGTTGACAGTTTGACGGTAAAAGGCAAAACAATGATGATAAGATAAGATAAACTGATGGTTGAAAACCACATGGTTACATGACGGATCGCTTCGACAACATTTTCCAGTAAAACTTACCCGCCCGCCTTTGCTGACGTCCAGCCAGGCTCTCAGGGATGTAAAAGATTTACCTGAACGAAAATAGATATTCTCCCAGGGAATCATCAACCCAGCGAATGACGAACGAGAGCAATTTGGGGTCATGCGCACCAAATCAACCGGTAACATATATACCAGCAACTCCTGCAAGGTTAAAGAAAAAAAATTTGGAACGCTTCAAGCTTCGCAGGGCTTCCATATACTTGACAGTATGACAACCAATCGAGTTCTCGCAGGCCCGTTGGGCGATTGTTGTTTCGACCCTGGCTTCAAGCATGAAGGTACGCCGGCGAGTACCAAAATCACGATCGCCGGTGTTCCTACCTATCTTTCGGAACCTCCAAAGAGTCAAGAAGGCTCTGGTGACGATCCTCCAAAGGTCTTTATCTTCTTAGCAGACGTAAATGGAGCATCTTGGCCCAACAACCTGCTCTTGATGGATACATTTGCTCAGTACGGTAAAGTGTTTTTTTTTTTTTTTCCTTCCTCATTTATCTATCTCGTCCGTTCTGACACTTATCGGCCCTTCATAAACAGGGTTTACCGTTCTGGCGGTCGACTACTTTCTTGGAGATGGAGTGTATCTCCATACCGAATCCGACTTTGACCGGGACAAGTGGAAGGATGACATGCACACCTTGGCACGAGGGATCATGCCCGGGTGGTGGGAAGCTGTGAAAAAAGAATACGGTGCGTGAGAAGGCGGCCGCTACTTGTAGGTTCAATGACTGTTATATAGGTAGGGAAGCAAAGTACTGTGTAGCAGGTGAATTACTTCTTGATGTCCGGTTAGCTAGCTAATATTATTTTTTTTTTGACACCCATCGCAACAAAGGGTATTGTTTTGGCGCTCCGTACACAATGCAACTTGCTGCAGACGATGTGGTCGTCGCGGGTATGTATCAATCCCACCCCCCCTGTTTTCAGCCACGGTTCACCGGCTTTTCAGCGGCATTGGCACACCCCGCATTCCTAAACGAAGACCATTTCCGGAATATCAAAAGCAAGTTTTATTTTTCCCAGTCCGATCCGTTACTACTAAAATCTCTATTAGAACCTCTTTTACTTTCATGTGCCGGTAACTACCACTTACTCTTCTAACCATGCAAGGCTGATCAACCCGCCCAGAAACGGACCACACGTTTCCTACAGAAAGTCGTCGGATCGCAGAAGATATTCTTATCTCTAACAAAGCCAATTACTACTTCCAAGTATTTTCCGGCGTTGTTCACGGCTTTGCCAATCGCGGAGATCCATCGATTCCCGATTATCGTGAGTTTAGATGGTCTTTGCCTTGAATGGGTGTGACTTGATACATGACTCTTAGGTTGGGCAAAGGAACAATCTGCTCAGGGTATAAGCCAGTGGTTTCACCGATTTTTGGACGTCTCGCTTGCAAAGCCCCAGGGGGATTAACCATTCTGGAGTGCCACTTTCACGGAGTTTGAATTTGACTATAAAATAACATATCAGTTTCCGTGAACGGCTTGATGATCCCTGTATTCCTAATTCGTCCGCAATGAGCAGCCACATGAATGTATTAGGAACGCCCGAGTTACCCGCGAAAGCCCGACAGCGTGGCTCGGAGTAATTCACTTTGAATCGATCATGGCTCCGGATCGAGAAAAATGACCGAAACGCAAGTTCTTCCTGTCAACACGTTCCCGTTCCATTTGGCAGAATTATTGTATATAGGAACAAATAAACAGAGCAGGACAACATATACATGGCATAGTACGAGAAAAAGATTCCAGCCGAGGCAGAGGATCTTGATCCAGTGTGATGAGTGAGGAGATGAATCTCGAGTGTGTGTGGTGGAGAAAGCAGGGACACTTTCAAAACTCCATACAGAAACAGACCGTAAAAAACACGCGTCATAGTTAGATGTAGAAAAAAATTCCGAGGATGGAAAAAACAACCCAAGAAACGGCGTTCCGTTGAATAAATATAGTTTGTAATATATCAGTTGTATACGACGAGAGAGAGACCATGAAAAAATTAAAAAAAGCCTGACAATGGCACTACCACCGAATACTTTCGAAATTACCTCTCAAGTAATACCACTCCCGTTTGAACTGCTCCAGGATCGTTTCAATGAAAAAGAGGATGTCACTGGAAGAGGAGAAATGTCCACCGCCGACACAGAGCCGGGCGGTGGAACATAGGGCATCTGCATCGATATCGCAGTCGAAGCAGCAGGGTTCATCCACTGCGACGACGACGGCACCTGAGGTTGAAAATGAAAATGCGACTGAGAGCGCGACTGAGCATGGGTCAGCTGTCGATATGATGGCGCATCAAGGACATTATACATCATCGAGCTCGGATTGGCGGCCGCGGGCTGAGTTTGAAAACTCGGGTGACCCTGCCCAGCGACTTGATGGAGGTGATGATCGAGCCCGCTATACCTAATGCCGCTGGTGGGCAACAACGCATTTGCCGTGTTTCCCATCTTCCCATTCTCTTCCCCAACCTCTTCCTCCAAACTCCTGATTTCGTCCCTCAACCGTTCATTCTGAATCCTCAGCTGCTGCAATTCGTACTGCCACGGTTCATGTCTTGATATCTCAAGCTCTTGAAACATGCTCTCCCCAAGCGGATGGGAGATCGGCGTCGCGTTCGAGCTGGAATTATCCGTCCAGAGCTTGATCTGATAAATCACCGGCGCAGGTGAGATCTCCTGCCTACTCTCCAACACCCTCATATCCACTGCAGTGGGATACAACACCAACTCGACCGGTACCCCACTCAAAGTGTCATCAGCGCCCTTCATCAACATCCTAGCCCAAATCTTCCTCGGTAAACTCCCCTGGCTGTCTCGCCCACCCATTGCACACCCCATACTCGCCAACTCCTGCGCAACCTGCACCTTCGTCTTCTCATCAACCAAATACTCAAAGATAGGCCGCCCCATCAGCTCCGTCTCAT
Organism: Collybiopsis confluens; assembly: GCA_013368555.1. Lineage (NCBI taxonomy): Eukaryota > Fungi > Basidiomycota > Agaricomycetes > Agaricales > Omphalotaceae > Collybiopsis > Collybiopsis confluens. Next base: position 200,931 of record JAACJN010000042.1, on the reverse strand, counting down.
CAAACCCCAGTAGATCCTTCACACCCTTCCCAACAACGAGCAGGGTCCCAGCGCGGGTAACAGTCCCCCAGAATTCTGTAGCAGAATCTACAAACTCTGCGCTTCCGGTCGAACTGACACTTTGAGCACTCGTCCCATCCTCCATCGTATTCCCAAACATCATCAACCTAGGTCTGGGCGCACTCAACCCCCCAGCAGCAGCAACCGCACTCCACTTGATCCCCATCCCCATCTCCTTCACTCTCCCGCTCAACATGATCGCCTTCCTCCCCTTCCCTGGCTCAACGTGCAATCGTCCCCTACACTCCATCCAGACGTACATCCCAGATTTCGTGATCGCCCGGAAGAGCAAATCAACCAGACGAGGCTTATGCAGCACAGAATCTTCCGATCCCGCATTCACATTGCCTGATTTAGCACCAGCGTTGGCGTTCGCTGTCGAATTGGATGAGGCAGGAGAAGTGTTGGTGTTGTTCCCAGAAGTAGGTCCACTTCCGCCTCCACCTCCATTCCCAGTCGCACTGCTTTCCTTCAACTCCCTCATGACAGGTGTTTGATCTGCAGGATGACAGATATCCACCAAACCCTTCCCGACTAGCTCTTCAGGCTCGTACCCCAACACCCTCCTCACCGAAGGACCGACGTACAAAAACGTTCCCTTGAGCGAAACGATGTGTAGAAAGTCAGGGGCATACTCGAGTAGGAGCATGTTGACCGCCTGGTTGGACGGCATCGGATGGGCCGGATTGGACGGGTTAACGGGGACAAGGTCATGCGGAGTAGCAGGTGATGCGGACGAGGAAGAGGAAGAAGACGAGGAAGAAAAGGTAGAGGTTGGCATCGCAGAAGAAGGTGGCGGCAGCGCATCCGCATTTGTGGACGTTGTGATCGGATGCCCCCTCATGAAAACGGGATCTTCAATGAGCTGCTTCAGTTCCTTCGACACCGCAGGAGGAGGGATACTGTGCGACTTGCGGTCTCTGGATAAAAGACCACCCGCGGATATCAAAGAAGCCGCACCCAGTCCGCCACCCAACACCCCGAGCCCATTCGCACCAGAGCCGACAATAGGTGGAACAATACTGACAGGGTTATTGGCCGCGTAGTTACTAATGTAACTCCCATCTTCCAACTTTGCCAAAATGGCATTTGGCTGCTCCGTTAAATCGACTTGAAAGCCCACATGGTAAATCACTTTGTCGTCCTCCTGCGGACTACCAATATCCCCGCCCTTTATCGGAATGACAGTGACGAGATTGATAAACGCATCTCCGCCTTTACGATAGTTGATGATACTCGTCTGACACTCTTTATCCGCAACGAGGTTCTTCTTTAGGTACGAGACTGCCTCGTTGGAAGTGTATTGACGGTATTCGCCCCGGGGCTGATGGCCCGCTGGGCTCTGGAGGAAACGGCAGTTTTTACCTACGACTTCGTGTTCTGCATAGCCTGTGAGACGACAAAAACTAGGCGAGCAGTAAATGATCGGGTTATCGAATCGGCGGACATCGACGACGAGGAAGCTGCTGCTGAGATCGACTGGGCCGAGATGGATCTTGGGGTCCGGACGGGCAGCAACGCGAGCTAAGACAGAAAGAAGATCGAAGCCTGAGCGTGAGTAGACGGGTAGCCCGAGCGGGGAGGGCGCATTGAGTGACGATGAACCTCCGAGGGACACACCGGCGGATGCACCGATAGCATCCAGCTGGCGAGAAGTGAGACGATTTTGAGGATTTATGAGACCGGACGATATGTGCAAGCTGAGAATGTTAGGAGGCGAAGGATTATCATAGTCGAATGGACTCGAATGTGAGGATTCAGTATTGCTCGTCTCGGCATGTTCAGGCGAGGACCGATGGGTGGGGGTAGGGTACACAAAACACCTGGTATATAAAAGTTAGAAAGCAGAGACAATTATTTATTGTAGTTGGACACGCTCACGAATTGCTCGTAATTCCATTATTGACGTACCAAGAATTGGCGGGACTCGTCACTCGATTGAACAGGCCGGCAGGTAAGACTTCGGCTCCACCGCCAGGCGCGAGGATGGGTGCAGCTCCAGCCTGCATGTATTGCGGAATATGGAGCTTGACTTGATGAGCAGCATGGGCAGCATGCTGTTGGTGTTGACGCTGATGGCTGCTGGCTGCCGTTGTTGTCGCCGACGTCCGTTCGGCGTTGTTAATGAGCATATCCAAATCCGAAAATTCCGACGAAAATGGGTCCTCCTGAATATATCTTTCAAACGGCATTTTTGGGTGAAGCCCCAGTGAACTGAAAGGAAAGAGAGGCGAGAGAGACTGGGAGAGATGGATGAAAGAACTCAAAAAGGGACGGAGCAGGTCACGGACGATCAGGTGGAAATCTCAGACACCATGCCACACTAAACCGTAAACCGAACGAAACAGGATAATTCAATCTAATCGAACATAGTCTATTCTGGCAAAATGTACACTTGAACTACGGGTCATAACCCAAACCTAAAAGTCCACGTCTCTCGTAGAATGAACCCTAAAATCGAGGCTCCAAGTACTTCAATCTATGCCCCCTTTCCCCCGGACTCACCCACTCGTACAAGAGTGGTCCAGTGAATAAAAGGGCAGGAATAAAACGACACAGGCAGGCAGAGAGCCGAGGCGAAAACACCGGCTTTTAGAAGGTATGTATGACCTCGGTGGCGCCGCAATGAGTGGAAACTTGCATTCAAAAGATATCAATAGCTGTCACAAACCTCTTTCACTTGATTCGGATAGATCAGCGGCAGAAGGTCAGGGTCACATCGCATAGCTTCCACGTTCTTTTAGTAAATTCGGGCTAGCAAGCTAACATGTAGAAAAAAAACCGGAAGCAGAAGCAATGTGGCGAAAGTGACAAGGTAAATGACCGAACCAAAAGGAGCTCAAGCACGGAGAGAATTGCGCAAGTTTTGCTCCAGTGGGCCCTTATTCTTGATAAACTGAACATATGCTCCATCCCTGAACAACAAATGTTGATCAAAAAGCCAAGGATGAAAAAGAGCAAAGACACTCACTGCACCACTTTCTTATCCTCCTTCAACTGCAGATAATCCTCCTTGTTCACGTTCGTGAATCCCCACTTCTTGGAAACGATGATCTTTTGCCTTCCTGGGAACTTGTAACGAGCCCTCCTCAAAGCCTCCATGATGACAGGAGCGTTCTGCTCTTTGCAGCGGATACTGAGGATGATCTGTCCAATGTTCACACGAGCGACAGTTCCGTAGGGCTTGCCCCAGGCACCTCGCATGCCAGTTTGGAGACTAAGAAGTGTTAACAGGAATGAGAGAAATGACGCTGGAGGTCGGCTTACCGATCAGCGCCTGCGCAACTCAACATCTTGTTGATCCTGATAACATGGAAAGGATGTACTCGCACACGAAGATGGAAGGAATCCTTTCCAGAGGTCTTGGTAACGTATTTGTTGGCACAGATACGGGCGGCTGCCAACGATACTTTCAGCCCCGCTATGCTTCAGTCGCAGAAAACCGACTCATACCTTCGAGAGCCTCAGACGAGAGCTGCTCGTACTCGTCAGAGACAAGATGACAGCAGAAGGGGAATTCGTCGACAGATGCGCGCTTTCGGCCGAGGTCGAAGATACGGATCTGTCAGCAACCGAGGTCAGCCCGATTTCTTGCACCCCTCAATCCATTGGTATCGCACCTTGGGATCGGGGACACCACGGTTATACCTCGACTTGGGGTATGGCTTGTTCTTGCAGTAACGATAGCAGCGAGCTGGACGACGACCCATTGTGATTTGATTTAAAAAATGTGGTGTGCTGTCAAGATACCCAGGAGTCAGTTTTTGACCTAGTTTTGAGATGAAAACCTCCGCCGGCTCCCCCCTCTCTCTCGAAATTCGAAATCCAGCTCGAAACAAAAAAAACATCATCCGGATCCACTTGACTGAATCCAGCTCGCCTGAGACCAAACTTCCTCTCAAATCCTTCGAATACCATGCAAAATGGCCAGCAAAGACAGACAAAACAGAGACTCACATAGATACGGTTTTGAAGGGGGGGATGAGGGAAAGAAACCGGTTTCTTATATGGCCGCTTCACCTTTGGCTGACTGAGCAAAAGTAAAACCCGAATGAGTCAGAAAGCTCAGTCAGCCAGAAACCGTGAGATAGTTTTACCACATTTGGTCTTCGGCGGGCGGCTGGCCTTGACTCTTGACTCTCTCGGGAGCGTGTATGCTCCAATCTACTCATTTGTTAACAAAATTATTTTCTACGAAATCAACTCGACGACTGAGCGCAATCATGGCCGAATCAAATAATCGCGGCGGCTCAGCTCGCGGACGAGGAAGATCATCCAAGCTGCGAGGCCTGCCAAAAGACTCTCCGGCCACCCGTCTTTCCAAAACTTTATCGTGGATTTTGCGCCATGGCGCACAGAGTGAAGGACTTGCTATGCGTCCAGATGGATATGTTCGGGTTACAGATTTGGTTAGCGATAAACACCACTGGAAATGCATTCAAGTTTCTAATGTGACGCGTCAGCTCGACAACCCGAAAATCAAATCTACCTCGTTAACTCTCTCGAACATACAAGAAATTGTTAATGACGATGCGAAGCAGCGGTATAGTCTCGTACATGACCCTGAAGCTAGCAATGGTACAGAAGCTAGTGAATGGTGGATAAAAGCCAATCAAGGTCATTCAATAAAGGTGACAATCTTTTCATGTCCATTCGGATAACTTTTCTCTCGACTTAAACCAAAAAAGAATGTACAGTTATCCCTTAAACCAATCCTCACGATTGACGACATACCCTCTCGGATCGCAGTACATGGAACTACTCAACACGCGTGGAAACTAATAGGTGGGTGACCGTCTGACACGATCGTTCTGTCCCCTTCTTTCATCCCGCCTTCAATTTTGCTTCTACTTTATTGTACATTTACTTTCAAATGTTCATCTCGCTTACGGTGGCCACGGAACGCGTTCTCCATGCCATACTACGCCCGCCAAGCTATGCTATGTCGTTGGACGTACTCCGGCTCTTCTACTCGCATCGAGCCAAGCGCATTTTGGCATTTCCTAATCTGGAATCATCAACTAGGTTCTTCGTTCCTGTGTCCTGTGTCGCCTTCATTCCTCTTCCATTTCCTTCGCCAATGGTCAAATTATCATGGCTTCGATTAATTTCTTTGGTGCATAGCCTAGTCGTGGCCTCGCGTTTGCTCCCGTTTCATTTCATTTTGGTCTTTGGTTGATTCAGCCAGACAGCCACTGGGCACCCAATTAACTTAACTAACATTGGATCCTCATCTTCCATATTATCACTGTGCCTCGCGCCCTTACGTTTACTCGCCCACTAATCTACTAAAACAGCAACCCAGGGTCTCTCAAAAATGTCACGCAACCATATTCATCTCGCTCAAGGTGTATCCGGGGATAGTGGGCATACTGTAATAAGTGGCAAGTCTGTTTCTCTCGTTATTTCATTGGGCCCCTTGAAACCTGCTCTCGGGTCAGATGGACGGATGGATGGATGGATGAGTTTTTCTAGTTCATAACCATCAAATGATTCCCGTCGTACCGTTCTTGGTACCTGGTTTCATTTTCTTGATCGGGGGTCTGTCCGTTTATCCTTGAGCCTTTCTTTTGGAGAATGCCGATCCCTCGCCTACCCCCGCCGATTATGGTTATGGTTTTGGGGCGCCCGTCGATGGAATAACCCAATTCTGAATAGTCTTCTCATGAGTGTCGGCGTTTGCCGTCAAGTGTTCCTTTTTCCTTCCTTCTTGATATTTGGTTCTTCTTTCGATTTTTTCTTTTCGTTTCGTACGCGAGACGATAATAGCCTGTTATCATCTTGATCCATCGCATCCATCACCTCAGCTCTGAGTAAGCATTGTGGGGGGATGGTGAATTTAGCTTTGACTTGAATTCAAGTTGGATGAAAGCGGAGTGGAAAAGATCTACAGGGATTGGTGTGGTTCTGAAGACGGATTTTTGCTTTGCTTGATTTCTTTTCTTTCTTTGGATATGGCCAATCATCTAACTTTCCGTTGATTTTCGCTTCGTATCTGGGTTTTCTCTTATTACCTTCGTCGTCTGCTCTCGGCAGATGGGCAGGAATAGGAAGGCGAAAGGGAAACATGGACGGAACGTCGACACGATAACTCGCTCTAGCTCTGCCTTTGGGCCTTTTTCCTTGTCTCTCCGTTGTTCAAGGACTCCAGGAGTTTAGGCATTTTACTTTCTTTTCGCCTAGAATCCCACTTTTACCACTCGGAAAAAATGGGATTGTATTTTGGACGGCGCATCTCATTATCCGATATTAAGGAAACACCTATCGCTCTTCGAGTTTTTCTTCGTTGTCGGGGTCTTGGCGGGGATCTATTACTAACTTCTCCTCTCTTCCTCTTCCTCTTCCCGTCTGCACTTCTACAGGTATGCGCTCCACATGCGACGTCTTGATATACATCGACATCCCTCTGGTCCTTGCCTCAACTATCAAGCTCTATCTCTCAGATAACGGAGTTGTGTTAACGGAGGGAAATGAGAAAGGTTCGGGTCAGCCTTGTCCGCCTTCCCGCTGTTCCATCTTCCCTTCTGGAACATAGTAACTGATCGCCAACATCTCAGGTTTCTTGGAGCCTAAATTTTTCCTATATGTCGAACAGATAAGAAGAGGACGGGATACAGGTGGCGGATGGGGTAAGGGAAAGGGAGTCGCGGTTCCAAGTAAACGAGAGGTTATACCTGGGTGGGAGATGGAACGGGAACGGGCTTGGCTGGGATACTTGGAGGAAGAAGTGAGAACAACTGGTACTGAAGTGCCCGCCACGTCTACATTGGTAGCTGGAAGTAATCCCGATTCGAAGAATAGTAAAGTGTCGGGTCTAGAGACGAAATTAGGTGAAGTGGATATTGGGAAATGATCTTTTGTACTTGATCAGCATATACCATTGGATCAATATCACTGCTGATAATTACATGGCAATTTAGCCAAAATACAAGCATTACTGGTATTTCGACGCGTCCGGCGGACCAGCGCCTCAGCCATCATTAGTCACATGCTCCTTTAATTACATCATCTTAGTCTTTGACCTCGGGCTCGAGCATTTCTCAGAATCTTACGACCAACATGTTCCGAGCATCCCTACGTTCTCCGGTCAGTTGTCCAAGACACCCTCAATGAACCTGATGTCCAAATGCTCTTAATTTTTCAGTTAATCTCTCTCCGGCCTTCAGCTGCAAAATCTCTCACAGGCGGTCGACTCATCGCCGCCCGTTTTCTTACGCAGCAAGCCCGGGCCCAAATCCAAAATGCTATCACGTCTACCCCCGTCGTTTTATTCATGAAAGGGACACCTGATTATCCAGAGTGTGGATTTTCAAGAGCTACGGTGCAAGTGCTGGATCTGCACGGGGTTCCGGCGGAGAAAATGAAGACGTATAATGTGCTTCAAGACAATGAGCTTCGACAAGGAATCAAAGAGTTTTCGTGAGTTGCTTTACTTCCTCGTATCCAGCATGTGGATGTCTAACGCTTTCTTTAGGGATTGGCCAACAATACCGCAGCTGTATGTGAACGGGGAGTTCGTTGGTGGGTGTGATATCATATTAAGCAGTGAGTAGTGAGGTTCCATATGACAATATTGTGGTGGCTAATTTACAGTCCAATGTTCTAGTGCATCAATCCGGGGAGTTGCATACTCTACTCGAAAGCAACCAAATCGTTCCGAAGGCGGAAGAAGCTCAGGCTCAGGCTGCGTGAGACAGGCCAGGTGTTTCGACTATCACTTAGAGGAATTTATCAGCTATCAAAGCCATGTTTTCTTAGTATCGCAATGGAATTGTATTAATCGATGGTACTGACCTTTGAACTCATCAAGACGATTCTATCGGCGTTCACTCCGGAACGTACTCGACGACTCCCCCGTGTTCGTCTAGATGACCCCGTCTGACTTTTTCTCCTCGTGCACGTAGTAGATCCTCTACCGTTTTGAGTTTGCCCTCTTCTGTGCTGTCCTTGAACCAACCCAAGTGGTCCGCAATCAAATGTCTGGAATAATAAGCATCAGAATAAGAATAACTCAGTAGCCTGACCGACTGGCCTGTTGTGACATCCAGGACATTCGACGAGAACGATCCCACGTTCATAAGATCTCTTTGAAAACTCGTGCGTAGACCTAGTCCCGCAGTCTGGCACCGTGCAAGTAAAAGTGATAGATAACCGAGGCTCTATTTTCCCAGGTAAAGCCTGCGATGTGACGGTCTCGGATGAAGAAGACTGTTCTGAAGAGCCTGAAGACGGAGGAGCTGATCCAGCGATAGGTTCAGGCTCAAATTGTTCAGTTCGAGCTGGACGGCTATTATATTTCGAAGAAGGAGCCGTAGAATAGGCATTCGAGCCTGACAGCAACAGCCTGGACGCCGCCGAATTCGAAAAGAGTCCGAGACGGAATCGAAGCTGGACGCGAATGCTAGGAGGAAGGGTCGGATTTGGGTGTAAGAGACTCCGGAGAGGTGGAGGAATTCCTACATTGCGGTGTAATCTTGAGGGTAGCATAAAGTAGTGGTAATCGGAGGGTAAGTGCCAAGCAACTAATTTTTTTTTTTCACGCGTTGACATGAGTCATCACTGTCTAATTTACTTCTACCGTTGCATTGAACGTAGAGTCTAGAGTACAGCCTGCCTGTGCTACAGCGTATCATTAGAAAAAAATTGACCAAAAGATTCGATGATCAGTTATTCCAAACCCTTCAGCTTGTCCTTCAGATGATTAACCTCGTATTATATCTGGTATCATCCATCTGAGACAAGTTCAATGGCCCTAGACTAAGACTAGTAGTCTCTCCTAGTCCGTGCATCGGCTCATCTTGTCGAGTCTTCTCCGTACGCAACGGTATTTTGGCCTCATGCAACCGCAATTTCAACTTTCCAGCTTCCTTCACCCTCCGCAGAATGTCAATTTCGTTCGAATGATCCGTCCACAACCGTGGCGCACAGAGGAACACGTCGCATGAGTCTAGAGCGTTGGCTTCTGACCGAAGTGCGATAAAATCCGCTAGGGCGCGCATTGACCAGGCGTGCTCCCCAGAGAATAAGGTGTTCCCTGAAGTCCGATTTATCATACGGAAATGGCGAAGGTTCGGGCACAGTGGAAGGGGGTTGCTTGCAGAGGGCGTTAGACTCGCCAGGTGAGTATCCCCCAAAGTGGCCGTTCTGTGCGGGGAGAGCGTATCACCGGCATCCACGAAATCGAGGGATATCAGGTTTGGAGTGAGCGAGAGACACTCAGCCAGTGCGTCAGGCGTCATGGGAACATCCAACCCCAGAGATTCCAACGAGTGCAGTGGAAAACCGAGAACGGGAGCCTGCCAGAAGGTCACAGATATATTGTACCAGGAGATATGTAATTTCCTCAGCGAAGGCAAAACCAGACGTGAGGTTATGGCGCACACGGTGGCGATGAGCTCGGAAAGGTGGCTTTTGGCTTCTTCCACGGATAGGTCGGCCGGGTTTAGATTCATTAATGAAAACGCCTGGATATCCAAACGAAGAGCGGTCAAATGGTCCAGCTGCATCATACCAGTAAATGGTAGTGCGGATGAATCGAAGGATGAGTCGAAGGTCATTCCAATTTTGAGCGACTTTAGAGCACGACTTTTAGATAACACGGCAAGTAGATCAGCAGGACTCAACAACTCCTGAAATGACAGATCCGTCAATAGCTCCCACTGGAAGTGAAGTGATGGATAGTGGACCCTCCCTAGGGCATTTAACCTCCTGATCTCGAGGTTCCGCAACTTGGGCATCAAGGAAAGAAGTGCATTATAATCTTCAGTTCCTTCCGAGTCTTCACCACCCTGAGGAGTCGGGCCATGCATATTGAAGCGAACGCGGGGAAGAGCCATCTAGTTCGAGCGAGACCAGCGAGGTAAAAGATGAGCTGGGTGGTAATAAGTCAAATAATGTTTTTAAGCCTATGTAGCGCAGGACAAGACGCAAGTGCTGAATCCTTCCGTGGAACGACAGTAGCGATGTCACAAGTGGCGCAAACAGCTGATTTTCAAAGTGCACTGGATCCCAGTCTCTGTCAACATTGTAGTTGGACGAGCTTACAGAGAGGGATATAGGCAAGCCGCCGGAGCGCTGTAACCATAGCTCTACGCCAGCAATCCGCCGACAACATGCGGAAGAACTGAGATAAAGGGGGATGTGAATGTGAAGCGAGGTCCACACATTGGCCGTATTGATGGCGACGTGTCTCCAGTCCCGACAGATGGTCGTTAACAGGAGTGGCGCACGCTCTACACTCCGAACCCCATATCCTACATCGAGTGGCATACACCAGTAAAATATTTCGGCAAGGATTTCGGAGGGAATCTGGCGAATAGGCGCCATCAGAGCCCTATGAGCGTCGATGTACGACTTGACCTGTTGTTTCTGGGCAAGCAGCTCGTCGAGCATAGTCTGAACACGAGCGATCTCGGAATCTAGACGGCCAATTTCCTGCTGGGGTTCAATTAGTACATCATTCAGCTCAAGTAGCTCTCTGGAAGTGGGAACATGGTTTGTTCCTAGAACTAGCACGAAGGGTGAACCCGCTGTATCCCAAGTTTGAGCGGACATGAAAGAAGAAGGGGTAGGACTATTATGTAATTGACGCGCGAGGGCAGCGCCGATCAATCTATCGCGTCGGTTTACGCACTACCGCCATGGCGAAAATGACTTCTTCTCTGGCCTGGGATGTAACTGATTCCTCATTCTCTATGAGGCTTGGGACCAATTATGCGCCTTCTTCGGATGAGCTACTCGAGCTGAATCGCATTCTTGTCAAACCCCAGCAGGAACTCGATCGCTTGAATTCCGAAATCGCTCGTGTCCAAGCCATCTTCGACACCCTGCACTCCCAGAAACGGCGGGTCAAGTCGTATATCAATGCTCATAGGGCTCTTATGGCACCCATTCGCCAGATTCCCTCTGAAACCCTCGCCGAAATATTTTACTGGTGTTTGCCACTCGATTCTGATGTAAGGTCTGGGGCTCATGGTGTAGCGCGTGCACCTCTGCTTCTAACAACTATCTGTTGGGACTGGAGACGCATTGCTCTTGATACTCCTCGACTTTGGAGCTCATTACACTCCCAGTTCCTTCCTGACCTCCCCGAATCTCAATCTCGGCGTGTCGCTGAAGATGATGTTCAATCTCGGCGCATTGCCGGAATGGAGACATGGCTACGACGCTCTGGCAGGCTTCCCATAACAATATCGTTATACAGTAGTCGATTTTCTTCCTATTCATTCGGGGGGGTGTCAAGTTTCAAAACCATGGCACAGCTCATGAAATCTCTGCTAGGTTTTGGCGAGAGAGTACAGAACTTGTCTCTTTTCGTTAATGGTGGAGAACTGAAAGCATTCGATCAAGAGATCTTGCCATCCGGCTTGTCTTTCTCCTCTCTCTTATCATTCAGGCTCGAGGACGCCTTTGCTGCCTTTGGAGGCGGAATGGAGAATGTTATACGATCCGACAATATTTCTCCTCTTCTTTCTAGGATGCCTGTACTGAGAAATCTGGAGATACCGCAGCAGACATGGAAAGGAAATCTTCCATTCCACTTGCTTCAATGTCATTGGGGTATACTAACGAAGCTCTCGCTACTCCCATTCCTGCTTCCCGCCGAATTGTTTAGTATCTTAACAAAAAGCCGAGCTTTGAAAGAGCTTTCAGTGGGTATTTTACTTGAGACAGGTCTTTTCGATGCTTCTGCATTATTGCCGACTACCTTGCTTGATTTAAACTCCTTGAAATTGATTATACAAGTCAACGATCCTCCACCCTTCTTTGATTTTGGGCTCAGCCGAGAAGACCAAGATCGCGAGGACAAACGTAGGCGGACGCACCACATCGCTTGCTTATCTGCTATCACCTCCCGAATCATCTGCCCTGCTTTGATCAGTCTACATGTCTCCCTGCCCAACTTTCACGAATCTATCTCGCGACTTCCGATCCTTGATTTTCCACTCCACGCACTGGTGACACTCAGACTGGAGATTCCTATGACGCCGGAAGCATTCACAGAATGTCTGTCGCTTGTCCCGAACTTGATCTCTCTTGACTTTGTCGATGCTGGCAATACACTCGGGGATCCCTTGTTTGGAAGGCGAAGCACGAGCACATTGCAAGATACACATCTTGCAAGGTTAACACCCTCGACCGACAATCCGTTTCCGTTCTGTCAAAGACTTCGTGATCTTCGCGTGAAAGATCGCTCGACAGGATCGAGCTATTCACCGCGGCGTGACTGGTCAACACATGCGCTCGTTGAGCTTATCACGGCTCGTGCGAATACGAGTAAATTGGACTGTTTCGACTTTTCTGTGACCGATGCACTTTCGGATGAAGAAATACAAACTTTGCGGGCAGTGGATGAAGGCGAAAGGTCTAGGTTGCGCTTGCATGAAAGCTATGTACCATCACCTCCGTCACACAGCGCCTTCGGACAGCCAGGCGGGGGGTCTCAGACTGGCGGACGAAGCTTTCGGTATGTTAGATGGTCGGGTTGAATGTGATGCGAGAGCAATAAAATCCCTGTACAATGTTCAAACCGGTAAAACTAGCTAGCAGTGATGCCGTTCCGGTACAGAGTTCGAGTTTCTAAGTATCTGTCGATAATCGGTGATAGGATAGGATCGGATATATGAACCATGTAACAATCCATTTCGAAAAGACGAGATAAAAGTTATGGATTTTTTTTTTTTTTGCAAAACATACTCCGCCGAAAAACCTTTTGACTATTCATTCATGATGAAAAGTTCTTCCTTTAGTCCTGCCTTTCAGCCGATTCTTGCTGGCAGCGGCTGCTGTGATGTTCACTGGAATTGGGGATGAAGGCTCAAGTTGAGCGCGAGGCAGCATTAGGCGCCGAAAATAAGCGCCGAAACACTAACGAGCCCTGTAAAGTTGAGCTGCCTTCGACGGATGCATCAGGTGTGTCCGAAGGCTCGAGGTAACGAGGAAACAAAGCAGTCTTTGTTTCGTTATACTCTCAAATATCAATACAAAGCGATTGACGTGCAGGAGCTAGGACAACGCTGACAGCGTCAATCTATCAGGTCAGTTTGCGCAGTGCGGGCATCTCGAAAATGTCCTCTTCTCTGGTCTGGAATATGGCAGACTCCCCGTTCTCTCTGAGGCTCGGAACCAACTATGCACCTTCTTCAGAAGAGCTATTCGAGCTAGACCGCATTCTTGTTGAGCCCCAGCAAGTACTCGATCGCTTGGATTCCGAGATCGCTCGTGTTCAACCTATTTTCGACCGTAGCCTGCTCTCCCAGAAACAGCAGGTCGAGTCGTATATCGATGCTCATAGGGCCCTGATGGCCCCATTCGCCAGGTTCCCTCCGAAACCCTCGCCGAAATATTCTCCTGGTGTTTGCCACTCGATCACGACCGTGCCTGAACTTCTGGGTGTCGCACATGCACCTCTGCTTCTAACCACTGTCTCTCAGCACTGGAGATGTCTTGCTCTCAATACTCCTCGACTTTGGAGCTCACTACGCATCCAGCTCCTTCCTGACTTCCCCGAATCTCTTCAATCTCAGCGTGTTGCTGAAGATGTTCGATCTCGGCGCATTGCTGTAATGGAAAGATGGCTTCGACGCTCTGGTGTGCTTCCAATCACGATATCATTGTACAGCAATGTATCTTCTTCCTCTCCGTTCGGAGTGTCAAACTTCAAAACCATGGCACAGATGATGAGATCTCTGCTAGGCTTTGAGGACAGAGTACAGAACCTGTCTTTTATGTACACTCTCGTCGGAGACTTGGATGTATTGCGAGAGATGTTGCCATCCGGTTCATCTTTACCCTCGCTCCTCTCATTCAAGCTCGAGAAATATAGAACCGGTGTCATCCGTGGAAGGCTGGATGAAGCGTGGATACTAAGTGACCAAATATCTCCTCTTCTCTCCCGGATGCCTGCATTGAAGAATCTGAAGATACCGCAGCAGATTGAGAGAGGCAACATTTCGTTTCATATGCTTCATTGCCGGTGGGATATGTTAACGAATCTTTCGCTACTTCCGCTCCTGGCTCCTAATGAACTGTTCATTATCTTGACGAAAAGCCCAACTTTGAAAGAACTCTCGGTGGGTATTTCACTCAAGATGGATCTCTTCGATGCCTCTGCATCATCTTCGATTACCTTGACTCATTTGGTCTCCCTGAAATTGGTTATGCAAGTCATGTATCCCCGGACACACTTTAATTTCAGGCTCGGCCAACAGGAACAACATCGCTTGAAGGAGCGAGAGCAGGATCACTGTGTTGCTTGCATATCTGCTATCATTTCTCGAGTTATCTGCCCTACCCTGATCAGTCTACATGTCTCCTTGCATGGCCTTCGTGAATCTATGTCGGGAGTTCCGATCCCTAAATTTCCACTGCATGCCCTGGAAACACTTGGACTAGACATTCCCTTGACGCCATATGGGTTCACATCCTGTCTCTCGCGTTTCCCAAATTTGATCTCTCTTGACTTTGTCGATGCCGGCAATATACCTAGGACTCTGGGTGCTATATCGACTAGAATTCCAAATAGCAGTACTTTGCAGGATACCCATCTTGCACATCTAACACCCTCCACCGACAATCCATCCCTGTATTGTCGACGACTTCGCAATCTTTATGTGGTAGACCACTCAACAGGATTTTATCGTTCGCCGCAGTGTAACTGGTCGCCGCGTGCTCTAGTCAAGCTTATCACGGCTCGTGCGATTGCCAATACATTAGACTGTGTCGACTTGTCTTTTACCAGGGAACCTTCAGATGAAGCAATACAAAGTTTGCGCGCAGTAGATGATGGTGGAGGGATGCGCTTGTTTGAAAGCACTCTACCACCGCCTCCGTCACAAAAGCCAGGCGGGGAATCTCGGACTGGTGGACGACGCTTCCGGTACGTTAGATGGTCGGGTTGAATAGGACGCGAGAGCAATCAAATAAATCCCTGTACGACGTTCGAACCGGTAAGCTAGCTCGTAGTGATGGTTCCATGTCGGTATATTCGAAACTACTTTGTATGAATATTGTTATGCCTTCAGCTTTGCTTTCACGCCTGGATCCAGTGATGTGTTGTCTGTCTGATAGCGAACCGTGGCCTCACTTCAGCAGAGCAAGTTATATAAATGAAACAACACCCTATTTGGAGCAAGGTAACACCGATTCCATTTCATAACGCAGCAGGTACTCTGAGCCCTCCTGTCAGCTTGTACGTTTCCCCATTGATATACGGGCACTCTACAACCCATTTCACAGTTGACGCAAATTCTTCTGGGGCGCCGTATCTTTTTGGAAACAATACAGCTTCGTTCTCCAGTTTGTCCGTCCATATCTTTGTGAATTGACCTGAGTGAATAAGAACTGGCATCAGTAATCTGGTACGAAGAAACAAATACTGCTCTTGTGTTCTACGAACCTGTCATGGGCGTTTTGAACGGTCCGGGAGCGAGAGAAACCACTCGCACGCCGTATCGGGCCATATCCCTCGCCATGGGTAGCGTCATTGACCGGATGGCTCCCTTCGCCGCAGCATAGGCGATTTGACCTGGCTGACCTTCGTACTGTAATTTTCGCGCGGGGCGTCCATCAGAGCTGGCTCAAATAACGAACAAGATCTGACACTAACCGCAACAGTACTGGAAACCATGATGATGACTCCGCGCTCTCCATCGGGCCCTTCTGGTGGTACAAGAACAAGATGCTTTGCCACGAAACGGGTTAGGTGAAAAGTTCCGTTCAGATTGATCGTAATTATTCGATTCCACAGTTCGACTGAATGGGGTTGCCCTCGACGTGTGACTGTCTGCCAAGGGAGAAATATCAGTGACGGATGGGGTAGTGGCCAGAAGGGAGGTGGGAGGCAAAGTGATAGTGATCCTCGAAACGGCTCTAGAAGGGCATTACACACCTGCTCTGCCTCAGCGATTCCAGCACAGTTCACCACTCCGCCTAGATGAGCCCCAGTGGATTTGCTCCATGCGACTACTCTCTCCACTGCATCGCTGATTCCTTCAACATGCTCGAGGTCTATTTGGAGACACAACAATCGAGGATGGTCCGAGTTTGAGATTGATTCGTCTAGTGCTGGTACAGACGATCGGTCGAGTATAGCAACGTACGCATCAGCTTGTAGAAAATGTCTGGCAGTCGCCAACCCGAGCCCCGATGCCCTATATAATGTGAATATATATATACAATCGGAATAAATCAAGGACTAGAATCACAGAGAGATGGAGATCCACTCACCCTCCCGACAGGACAAACGTACGATTCGCAATCTTCATCCTCTATGGGTTCTGACTGAGACGTGTCTCGTACTAGGGGACGAGAAAATGAAAAATATTTACAAATAATTTGCACCAGCAGTGATCCGATGACGCTGGGTCAGTTTATGCAGTGCTCACTGGTTCAACTCGCCAAACACTAATGCGTAACGACTGGGGTTTTTTTCCAGGGAGATTCCCAGCCAGTCTTGTGCAGATGGCCTACTTAAATAAAAGGCTGGTACGGAGGCACGAGAACATGTGGACCTGGCGCTCGGAGGCTAATAAGCCCCGACACGAGAAGCCCTGAATATATGCACGTATGTGACGGGAGCATGGTACTCACCCGCATTTAGTATTGACTCTGTTTTTGCTCCCCCCCCCCCCCCCCCCCCCGGCGGACATACTGAATCCGTAGAAAGCGCTTGGAGATCCCCCGCACACAAAAATTGCGAACTCGAAGAACAACCAGGGGGAAATTTCTACATTTTCATTGGTACAGATGGAGTAAACTGGTAACAAAGCTGCTACATCTTAGCTGGCATTCTGCTCGCACCTATGACCGGGAAATGGAGTGACATGAACAGCTGGAAACCCAGAAATGTAAAGAGGCAAACTCACCGCTCAATCGGACCGTTTCCCCATTAACATAAACACACTCGACAATCCATTTCACCGTTTCAGCAAACTCGACAGGTACTCCGAATCGTCTGGGGTAGACAAGAGCGTCTTCAAGACTTTTGCGAGCCTTCATAGGCAACTTGTCGGTCATGCTACTGATGAACATGTTGGGTGCTATAGCCATAACCCGTATCGCGTGCCGACCAAGATCACGAGCGAGAGGCATGGCCATAGAGCGTAGGGCGCCTTTCGTGGCAGAATAGGCTACCTGTCCTGATTGACAACGTACGTTAGCAGATGGAAGGATATGAGGGGCGTCAATGTGTGTACCTGGTTGAGCTTCATACTAAAATAGGGCTCATTAGGACTCGAGACGGCGCTCTTTTAGAGAGAAGCTCACCGCAGCCGAACTCGACACGAGAATAATCACACCTCGTTCACCATCCGGTCCTTCTTCAGGCTCGTTACGGACCATGTGCTTGAGAGCAAGACGTGTAAGATTGAACGTCCCGGTTAAATTCACAGCCAGAACAAAGTCCCATAAATCCAAAGGGTGAGGTTCATTTTGACCGTCAATGATTTTCGCTCCAGCGGCGATACCTGCACAGTTGACAACACCTCTAAGAATGGCTCCTGTTTGCTTCGTCCAGTTGACAGTTTCTTCGACTGCTTTCTCTATTTGGCTTACGACAGTGATATCGGTTTCCAAGAACTTGACCTGGGGGGTAGTACTGAGTTGTGATGGTGGGGGTGCTCGATCAAGAATGGAGACGCAAGCTTTCGACTGGACGAGCATTTCAACAGTTGCTAGACCCAGTCCAGAGGAACTATGTAGACGATAGATGTTTCAGTTTTTGCTTCATAGACGAGACTTTGGCAGACGCACCCACCAGACACGATGAACGTCCGATTTTCCAGCTTCATAATGGTCAACAATCAACTGTTATTGAAGAGTATGATGGTGGACACGGTCAAAGGGCCTATCGGGTAAGCGGTCGGCGACCCGGGGCTGCGAGCGGCAGTCACGTTGTACACGCGATCACGCGATCGCTCATCACCGCGTTTTATTATTTATAATGATTAATCCATTACTATCGCATTGCCCAGCGCATTCACCCTCGAATTTTGAAATCTAAGTGATCGCTACATCAACTGACTCACATGCTACTTTCACGAACACTAAACGACCCCAGCCGTTTTATATAAGTACGACCGCAGCGGCAGATGGTCCGAGTCGGTCTACTGTAACCTATGATTGGGCCCATCTCAGTATTCACCACCTATAAACAAAGAAATATGACGATGTACATCCCCGCCTAACGTGCAGATGACAATTCCTATGCAGTACAACAGCGAAATCCATTTTACATATTGAATAAATACTTCTGCACACCGAGAGATCCCAAAGTCCGAACCAGACACCTATACTCCATACACGGACTTCATAGTCATACGCCTATTCGTGCACAATCATCATAACACTCCCTCGGATCCCTAAACACCCTCAACGCAGTCCTCCTCGGAACGAGTGCACGTGCCGCATGAACCCTAGCCTGCAAAACCGCCCGTTTCCGCTCACGGACAACCTGTACTCTTTCTTCCATTCTTTGCTGCTTAACAGGTTCCTGGCGCTGCAACCTCTGCAAACGATCATATTCACCTTCTCCTCCGCTAGTCTTGTTCAAGTTCAACCTAGCCCCGAGAGTAGACCCAAGATTGGATATCGACGCGGAAGTGGTGGATTTGATCGAGTTAAGGGAGGAGAGGGAAGAGTTTGCGTGGGTCGTCCAGGGTGTACGTGGAGTGACGGGTGTCATCGGCGTTACAGGCATCATGCGTGTTGCGGATGAGGGATAATTTGTAGAGGAAGGAGAGGGTGCAGGCATGGATAATGGCTCAGGCTCTATCGTGTATCTTGGTCCCGTTCCATTATTTCTGCCACTACCTCCATTGTTCCCGCCAATATTACTACCAGAAGCAGAAGTGGTAGCGGTAAAAAAGTAATCTGATGATGCTACGGACCAACCGGTCGGGACCGAAGCGGATTTAGAGGAACCAGCGCTGGAGCGCTCAGACGCCTTGGATGTTCTCTTTGATGCATACGTGTTGTATGCCGTATTGATCGAACTTGGGTTACTCCTCTCCCGCGCAGAGGAAGCAGACGGGCTATTCGGATGACTAGCAGCAGCACTGGCAAACGGTGGATGAGGTGCAATAAGTTTGTCAAAAGCTAGCTCGAGGTTCGGTGGAGCAGACTTGAACGACACCGCATCTCCTTCAACTTTTTTCTCTGCAAAGCCAGGTTCACGGGAAGTCAAAAACTCGGACCGACTTGCAAAATCCCTAAAATGGGATCCGGTAGGATCATCCAACGGCTCCACCCCATCGTCCACCCCAACATCCCTAATAAAAATCGCCTCTATCTGCTCCGGTCTTTCTCTTGCCAACTCTGTATAAACTTCCAAATCTGCCTCGCCCGAATCTCCGACAAGTATAAACTTTGACTCGCAAAACGCATCCAGCATCTCTTGTACACCCGATCGCTTCCGTGTAGCCCAATCGCTCTTTTTATTCGTTGGATCGCCAGCAGACTTTTCAGTGGCTGCAGGATCGGCGGTGACTATAGGATCCGGTGGAGCCTGAGCAGCACCAGTGAGATTAGCAAAAGGCGATGTCCAGGAGGATATTCCTGAAAAGAGACCGGAGAGAAGGAATTTGGACGTGTATGAGCGGAGCTTGAGAGACCCTTTGGGGAGATTTGCTATTTCGAGAAAGTCGCGGATGACAGGGAGGAGTTGAAGTGGTGCATTCGACTAGCAAGGCCGATGTTAGCTACTCACGTCAAACGAGGAAAAGAAAGAGGGATACTGACGACGTAGCTGAACTTTACGCCCTTCCTCTCCAAATGCTGATACCATTCAGGCATTCCAGCTATAACAACTTCTTCCAAGTCCCGTACAAAGACGTTGTAAAAAGCTGTTCGCGATCCTCCAGTGACGTTGGTATGTTTAATTGTGTCGTCGATATCAGAGATGAGGCGAAGTTGAGTCCCAGCGGACTGAGAGCCATGTATAGTAGAGGAAGATTGGAGAGGAAGAGGAACGGAGAGCCACGAGGATATCGTAGGCACTATGGCGCTGGACAGCAAAGAGACAGAAAGTGGTCGCTGTGGCTGAGGATGGCTTCGAGCAGGGCTCGTCCGGGTCGAATTTGATGTAGGTGGGAAGGAGTTGGACACTGATGACGGTAAACAATGTTTCGGTAGCAGCTCCACCAAGACTCTAATATGACCGGGCTTGAGAGTTAAGGTATCGATTGTAAACTGTGACTCAAACGACCCGTCGGCGGAAGTCAAGGCTAGTTTGGGGGATGATAACGAATGATCTTCCGATCCATCCATATACACTGATACTCGCACTACTCTTTCCGGAAGGGCAGAGCCCCAGAAAGGATGCAAGCGCTGTTCAAGATTTTTGTGCAATTTGTGAAGGCGGGACCGATCGCTTACGTTCGATATTCTACCAGTAGAAGGTGACCAAGAGGGATTGACCCGAGAAGAAGGTTCTTCAATCCCGAAGCTATATGATGAGCTTGTCGACGAACGCGAATTCGAGTTCGAGCTGGTGTTGGATTGGGAATGACTGCTGGCTGAAGCCGCCTCGAGTCTCTCGAATTCACGCTCAATCCGCTCCAATGCCTCCTCGTCCAACTCATCCTCTTCTGCGTAGTCTTGGTACGAATAATCGTCAGAGATGTCTCCAGGTTTAGGCGGAAGATGGATGCGAGAATTGAGAAGTAGGTTTTCCGTCGAGCGACTTAATGGTGTCGGGGGAGCACGAGCAGTCGATTCGAACTCTCCGATGATTGGCTCAGACACTGGGTCGAGCTTGGGAAGTCCAGCAAAAGCTATAGGAAAAAAAGTGTAAGCTGAATGAAAATCGAAAATACATATTCTCCAAAAACTTACATTTGGCCAACCTGATGAAAGCTTTCGTAGATCTAGGCTGGGCACTTATAGCCGCGCTCGTGGATGCGCTGGCGCCATTCGTAGGCAACGATGAAGGCAACTTGGACACGAAGCCAGATACATGGACCTCAATCTCCGAGTCTGTCCACTCGTACTCATTACGCAGATGACCTTTTGCGGGTCTCGTTGTGACCCAGCCTGGAAATATCCAAAGTTTTTCTTCATCGCCGTTCCCGATTGACCTCGAAGTGGTCCCCTTCTCATTCATGCCCCCGTTTCCTCTTCGAGCAAAATATCTCTGTTCCGCCCACCCCTTGAAGCTACCCGCCTTTTCCTCCGCCCGAACTTTCCAGTCACCCGCACGTTCTCGTAGCTCGGGCGGTGTCTGCTGAGCGACGTAGGTTTTGAGTGAATTTAGTTTCGAATGCCACGATGATGAAGACATGACTCTAAAAAGAAAAAGAGCGGAGATTTGGTGGGTTGTTATACTGGACGTATCGTGGAAAGACTGTGAAATGGGAGATCGCTGTTCGTAAAAAATGACATTACGGGCGCGCCAATCTCGGCCTTCCCCCTTTCGGCAATTTCTGGCCGGTCAAAGCTGATTTTCGCCCGCTTTTATTGGCTTTTACTTCCAGTAAAGATGCCTCTTAATTAGCTTAAAGGTTCGTTTATTTCTAATATTTCTCAAAAGCGGGCCATCTTCTCTTCATAAGCATAGCATTAGAGTATTAACACAAAAGCCCCGCCTTCCTCGCCACCCCGCCAGAAGTATTTCAAAATTAAATAAGTACAAAGGGAGCCCAGCCCATTATTTGCTACATAGTCAAGACAGAAAAAGAACCCGCGCCCATCGCATCGACGCCCTGCAAACCCATTCCTCCAATTATTACTACTGTATTAACTCTATTCTTCTTCTTTTCGGTCGAGATCCTGCAATCGCTTCTGAATCTCCCTCCACTCTTCCGACCGCTCTCCATAAAAATCTCGAATATCATTCCATGTAAGTACTTCTTTTTTCGGGTACCCAGAAGAGAACTCCTCCCCATTGAGATACCTCTCCGATTTACGCTTTGGGTATTCAGGGAAACCATGGGCCGTTTTCAGATGTTTCAAAATCATATCCTGACGTCCTCTAGAAAATTGTTTGATGCAGGGAGGATAAGGACAAGTTACTTTAATATTATGATGGGTGTGGACGTGCCGAAATAAGATTTTAGCGTTTTTACACTCTTGACCGCAAACGTCTCCATTGGGTAGTTTCCACCAGCACCGGCTTTGAGGAATAATTTCATCTTCCGAGCGAACCTTGGGAAGATGGGCGTAGACATGATCATCGACGCTGCCTTCATCCATGATAGATCCGCATTCGGCTCCTTTGTCGTCAAGAAACCTGCAGCGGTAAGTTGTCGTCTGTTTGGACCTTGGCTTGCGCATCGAGCGAGGACGAGGAATGGGAGTTGGACGAAATTGTCCTGAAAAAGTTCTGGATGTAGTATGCGCGGAACTAGTATGTGCCCCGCTGCGCTTGCGGTGGCTCTGTTTTGGCAGGGAAGGTATAATATCTCGCTCAATGCTCTGTGTGCCGGAGGAGCCCATCGTAGAAGATATAAGGTAATCCAGCTGGTAGCTGCTTTCCGGATGATGATGATTGAGGGGCAAAAATTCTTGGGGTAAATATGTAGGATTTTTGCCAACGGGCAATGAATATGAATGCTCGAGCCTTCCGCTATCAGAAGACTCGACGCCGACAGAAGATCCAATCTGAGTGGCATAATCTGATCGGTCTATGTGCGGCTGTGTATACATAATGCTCATGCTCTCCGAGTCTGGCTCAGACATGGCATCATGCATACTACTAGTAGTAGGTGAGAAGGTGCGGAGGTTTCCTTGATGAGACGGATAGCCATCCACCCGGCCCTGGTACGAGCTTACGCCCGGGAGTCCGCCTGGCTGAAAATGAGCTACATCGTTTTTCCCGCCTTCGTTCTCAGCGGTGTGGGTGTTGTACCCTTCAGCATTTGGAGGGAAGAAGATTTGTCAGCACCTCATTTTTTTTGCCGGCTTGATACTTACAAGCTGGGAGCATATACTGCGACGAGCTTTGCGCATTCAGATTAATTTGACTTGGAGGTACCAGAGGCTCGGGTGACGCCTGGTAGGGGTACTCCAACCCTCGGGAGTATTGATTTAGTGCCAGGGCTTCTGATAAGGTTGGGATTCTGCTATACGTGAACGCCCCCCAACTGGAAAGATCATCAGCATCGTATTTGCACAGATGCTCTTTCGCAGTAAATTGACAAGAACTGCAGAACGGGTAAGCGCCATTGCACAGCTTCGAGTTGCAACTTATGTTTAGGACCGAAATTGACGAAAAAGCAGTTGAAAAGCACGCACGATTTTAAGACTCCTGGTTGGGTTGCAAGATGAGAATTGGAACGCTAGCGTATCACAATCATGAACGTACGCACTTGCAAGGAACGCAAGCTTTTACTTGCTTGAACGACATCCTGATAATACCAGACAGTGAATCAGGGCTATGAGCGCTCCTATTAGGAGTTATCGACGTAGAGATAAAATGAGAGCTGCCAGAGCTGAGAGGAGGGGGAGCTCTTGTTAATAGGCCAAACATTGTTCTTCTTATATACTGCTGTGACATTTTGCGAAACGGGGCTTGACGATCGGAGGCGAGATCTAATTGTAAAGTCCAGAAATGGTCAACGGATTTGCAGTCAAAGAAGAACCAAAAAAAAAAAAATCGGTCCTTACAAGGTAAATTGCAAAAATCGCAACGCCGAATCGAACCGGCGTTGTGCGGCGCGGCCAGTCTTGTGACAATCTGCTCGAGGCGATCTGAAGGACCAGCTACCTCAAAATCTACCCCCGGCGGTCGGTGAACAGCAGTTTGTACCTCAACTTTCGGCGCTCAATACTCTTGTTTGCCTTATCCTGTTTAAAGTTTCTAGTGGCACGCACCTGATATGGGCGCAAATTTCTCCTTCCATCTCGCAAGGCCTCCGATAAACCGAGAAGAAAAGATAGCGCAAAACAGCTCATGTTTATACAGCCGCGCATCATGAATGGGAGATGGCCGACATCCAAAGGATCACTAGAAATGGCGTTCAGTTCAAACCACTTGCATGTTGTAATGAGTTCCTTTCCTCCAAAGACTTGAAAAGTTCGGAATGGAAGAAATCAAAAAGCGCCTATTGACATGCGACAAATTTTGGAGGAGAATCTTCGAAGCTATGCTGAAGAAAATATAGCAAGAGGTGGCGCATAACCGTCCTGAATAGTGAACCGAGGACGCCGGAGTTCTAGGTAGTGTGTAAAAGGTATTCAAAAGCTATAAACAAAGATGACCGAGCGATGACCACTTGACTCTACAGGCTCTACCTCTGCCTCTGCATCATCTTCTCCCGAACCATACTTTGGTTCCTATCATCTACTCCGTTCTCTTTGTCAAGCATGACATGGAATACATTCACTTTTCCCGCCAAATGTACGTTCTTCAATGGTCTGTGTTAAGATTCGTGGGCTGGGGAGAGCCAAAGTCAACGGAAGGCCGATATATATCAAGTTGGCTACAGGAAACCCGAGAACGAATGGTGATTTTGGTTATGTATCCTCCACATTAAACTTTGAGGATGAGGAGTGCTTGAAGCGCCCGCAGATGCCTTTAGATTGAAATTAAGAGATTTGAGGCCCAGACCTCGAGCGATGATGATACATCTGTTTCCACGGCTTTTTTAATCGATGGACTCGAGTCCGCATAGTTAAGAAAGAAGATATTATTCTTTTTCAGAAGGCTTTTTCGACGCTGTACAAGTAATACACAGTGACAGTGATTCAGATCAGCCAAAAAGAAAGTATGAGACGGAGGCCACTCACGTTGTAACGCATACACATCCCCAGAAAATATAAGATACTACGCAGCGCTACAACCTCTCCGAGCGCACCCCCTTTTGCGCCAGCAGTGACAGCTTGAAACATCAGTGACCCCTTCAAGAAGAAAACGTATGATCTTGTTATTAACGTGTTTCGAAGATAAAAGGTGGATGACGAAATTGTCTTTGCTCTTTGCCAGGGTTTCGGAGTTGAGAAAATAGGTGCTCGATGGTTCCTACAGTGATCTAAGAAAGGTAGTGAGCGACTTGGATTGCCTACGAGACAGTATTTATGCCTCATAGCAGAGACTTCAGGCATGTCAAGAGGTTTTTCCTCGAATCCAAATCCTCGTACTGTTGTACAGGCGCGTTAAGCGGAAGAAAGAAAAGGAGGACGGGGAGATATTCGCCATACGCTGCCCAGGCGTGCTGAATTGAACGCTAGTATCAAGGCAGACGTGTAAGAAATTTTATTTTACCTTGAACACGGCTACCACTGGATCTTATTCCCCTCGTCCACCGGCTTCCTCGCCAAAGCTACCAACATTACTGTCTTTACAGACAAGAAATCAAATGTGACGTGCCAGATAGGCATACGAGTCGATACCGAGCAAAATTATTCTGAGTGGTGATTATTTTTTGCTGCAGCAACTCTATACTTGGCTGAAAACATATCCTGGCCTGCTGCGCAAGCTACAGTGGCGGCGCTTAATAGTGCAACAAGCGCCGCCACTGATTCACAGGATCATGTGACTCCCACTCATCCCCGCCGTGGCTTCTCTCGACTAGCATAGACTCATCCAATGCTCATCAGCTTCGGTAATTTAAATTCCTTTTCATAAGGGTTTGACTGGAAACAGCTGTTCACTTTGAGGCGTTGCTGAGGTATGGCATCCTGAAGAACAATGTTATAAGTAGGTCGGAACTTGATTCAATGCGGTGTGGCTTTTGCGGGTTGTTGACGAAAGCGGCAGGCATTGACTCGGATGGGCACTGGCATGATTGATCTTTTTTCAACAGCAATCATGTCGAACATATCCCGGGCATCATCCCCCTTCCTGCCGTTCTTGGAACAAATTATACGCCATTGTCTTTAGAGATATCTCAGCTCAATGACCTATTAGTTGGGCCTCAGCAAGAGCTCAATTGTCTGGGCTCAGAGATTGCTCGAGTGCAAGCAATCCTCGATGACCTGTTATCCAAACAACAGAAAGTTCAAATATACGTTGAAGCCCATCGAGCTTTGATGTCCCCCATCCGCCAGCTTCCCTCCGAAACACTCGCTGAAATATTTCAATGGTGTCTGCCGTTGGATGTAGGATATGGTGTTCGAAGCTTAGCGCACGCACCTCTGCTCCTGACCACTATCTGTCGAGACTGGAGACGTGTTGCGATAGAAACACCTCGGCTGTGGAACTCATTACACATCTTCTTTCCCCCTTACCTTGGGGAAGACGTCCAATTGCAACGTATTGCCGGCATCGAGTTGTGGGTGCAGCGCTCAGGAAGTCTCCCGATATCCATTTCACTCCATGGAAGCTCAGCTCATTCCCTCAGAATCCTATCCTCTCCTATGCATTTTCGAGGGCGGCAAGCCGAAGGTGGCAATATCCTGACGGCAGTGATGATATCACTGCTGTCCTTCCGCTATAAAATTCAGCACATTCACATTGCTTTAAATAGTCCGGATATCATAGCTCTCAATGAACTGCTAGTATCATCCGGTTCATTGTTTCCGTCTCTCCTTTCATTCACGCTCGATGACTTCAATGTAGGCCTTTATGGTCAAACGGGGCTGAATCAGCTCACTACAAAAGTGCTACCTTCCCTCCTCTCCCAGATGCCCGCACTACAGAGCCTCGACATCAGAAAACTGAAAATTCAAAGTAATATTCATTTGGATACACTTCATAGCCGATGGGATACGTTAACGAATTTGTCGATTTCTGCATCTTTATCTCCTGCTGATCTCTTCCGCATCATCACGAAAAGCTGCGCATTACAAACTCTGAAGGTTTCGGTCTTGGTCTTTGAAGACCGGCTTGATGTATCTGCATTAACTGCTACCCTCCTTGATTTGGTATCATTGGAATTGAATATTCGAGTAAATCTTTCTAGTGTCCAACCAAATTCTACAAGCCGTGACGGGGAAGATGACAGGCGAAACCGACAACTTGCTTGCACAACTGCTATTACATCTCGAATCATTTGCCCGAGATTAAAGCAGCTATACACTTCTTGGTCTAACATCCTTTCACCTGTGTCACAGGTCCCCATCCTCGACTTTCCTCTGCACGCACTTGAATCATTGGGAGTGGACATTCCAATGACACCGGAAGCACTCATGGAGTGTCTCGAGCTTGCTCCAAACCTAATCTCGCTTTACTTTGTTGATGCTGGTAATGCATATTACGGTCGAGGTCCGAGCACATTGCAAGATACCCATCTTATGGCTCTAACTCCATCTGCCGACAATCCATCCCCGCTCTGTCCTCAGCTTCGTCATCTTCAAATAGTAGATCGCTCAACCGGATCAGCATCGGTTCGCACTGTGGAAAATGACTCTTCGACATTAATTGGTCTGCGTAGTAGCTGGTCCACGCATCTCCTGGCTGATTTTATTACAGCTCGCGCCAAGGTCAAAATGTTGGACTCTTGCGAGCTGTTCTTTCTTCATCCGTTCTCACTTTTGGATGGAGAATTCCATTGTTTGCGGGCGGTAAAACAAGAGGGGAAGGTGAAGTTGCGCATCCATGATACTATAGTAACGCAGAAGCCATTGAAAGATGGGCCGATGGATGGACTTTCGTGTCATGAACCTCATTATGTGCGTGCAATATCTGGTGGTATGTTGAATGATCCCAGCGCGAACACGAGAATGATTATATAATTTAAAGTACACTATGGCATTTTGAGCACAGTTTGTATGAGTTTGTCTTCACACTTTCAGGAATAAACCCATTTGTGACAGCATAAAAACAATCCGTAGCGCAAATTCACTGGCAAGCACCGGCAAGCACCGGCCTGTGGCTGCTTTTGGCTTTTGCCCGAGATTGAATTAAGAGCTCGTAGCAGACGGGTAGTTGGACAAGCCGGGTATCGGGAGATTGGGCGCTAAAGATATATTGGATCTTCCACCGCAACGGTCATGTCGAGTTCCCCATTTGCTACAGTCCTTGGAACTAACTATGCACCTTCGTCAGTGGAGCTATCTCAGCTCAATGACCTGTTAATCGAGCCTCAGCAAGAGCTCGATCGTCTGGGCTCGGAGATTGCACGAGCGCAGGCGATCCTCGATGACCTGTTATCCAAACAACAGAAAGTTCAGAAATACTTCGAGGCCCACCGCGCTTTGATGTCCCCCATCCGCCAGCTTCCCTCTGAAACACTCGCTGAAATATTTCAATGGTGTCTACCGGCGTCGGATGTAGGATATGGTGCTCGAAGCTTAGCGCACGCACCTCTGCTCCTGACCACTATCTGTCGAGACTGGAGACGTGTTTCAATGGAAACCCCTCGGCTGTGGAGCTCGTTGCATATCTTCTTTCCCCCTTACCTGGAAAAGGGCGTCCGATCGCGACGAATTGCCGGTATAGAGTTGTGGTTACAGCGTTCGGGCAGGCTTCCACTTTCCATCTCACTTCATGGGTCCTCAGTCCACGGCCGTAGACCTCTCCCCCCTCCTGATCTTTTGCAACATCAGCTATCTGAAGGTGAAAACATTATGATGCCGTTAATGAATACTCTGCTGTCCTTCCGTGATAGAATCCAGCACATCCATTTTGCTTTGAACAGTACGGATTTGATCGCTTTCCGTGAATTGCTAGTATCATCTGGTTCATCGCTCACTTCTCTCCTTTCATTCAAGCTCGATGACTTCCGAGCTCAAGGAATTATTAGCAGTAGCGCTCAATTAGGGCTAACTGCGATCAATTATGAACCACTCAGGACGCTCCTTTCCCTGATGCCCGCACTGCAGAATCTTGATATCAGAAAAATACAAGGACGAGGTGACAGTCATTTTCATACTTTTCACAATCGGTGGGATATGTTAACAGATCTATCAATACTGCAACCACTGGTTCCCGCTGATTTATTCACTATCTTAACAAAAAGTCGCGCGTTAAAGACCCTCGCAGCGGTTATTACGGTTTCTGGAGCATTCGATCCTACTGCATTAACTCAGGTTACCCTGATGAATTTGACCTCCTTGCGACTGGGTATCCAAGTGTATCTCAATCTGGGTCATGGTCTATATACCCTCACCCGAGAAGAAGTAGATGTCGAGCAAGACCGCCAGATTGCTTGCATTTCTGCCATCACATCTCGAATCACTTGCCCCCAGTTGAAGGCTCTGTATCTCTCCTGGGATGGCCTTTTTGCGCCCCTCTCACGAGCCCCGATCATTCATTTTCCGGTGCAGGCACTGGAAACACTTGGACTGGAGATTCCCATGACATCAGAGGCATTCACGGAGTGTCTCTCGCTTGTTCCAGCCTTAGTCTCGCTTGACTTTGTTGACGCTGGGGACATGTTCCGCGGTGAGGGAGCAAGTACACTCCGAGATCAGCACTTTTCCATCTTGACTCCCTCAGCGGACGATCCAATTCCAGTCTGTCCACAACTTCGCCATCTCCGTATCATAAACCACGCAGCGAATAGCAGATATTTATCCGCTGGTTGGTCACCGCGTGCCCTCGTTCAGTTCATCACCGCTCGGGCGATGGTTAATACCCTGGACTGCTGTGACCTGTTCTCCACCAGTCCGCTTCTACTTTCCGATGAAGAAAGTCGCAGTTTGCGCGCGGTGAAAGAGGATGGAAAGTGCAAACTGCGGTTACATGAGAATAAACCACTACAGACGCAGTATGTGGATGAACCGATGAGTGGACTGGTTAACCAAACCCGCCATCGTCGGTTGCGCCGCAAGTTGGCCGACATATTGGACAACTACATTGAATCTGACGCGAGAGTAATTATTTAAACTACATTCCAAGTGTGCTTTGTACAGACACGAAGCAAAGTAGAGGATTAGATATTTTTCCCTCAGTCCTGATATTCGAGACAATGATTGAGTTCCATTAACAACTTATCGAAAAAAACAGGAGTACTGACTTGGGTCAACTTGGGTTTCTTCTTGACTCCTTCATTCTCTTCTTCCGAGTCGCCGTCTTCATCCCCATC
This sequence comes from Collybiopsis confluens, assembly GCA_013368555.1. Classification (NCBI taxonomy): domain Eukaryota; kingdom Fungi; phylum Basidiomycota; class Agaricomycetes; order Agaricales; family Omphalotaceae; genus Collybiopsis; species Collybiopsis confluens. The sequence continues at coordinate 170,968 of JAACJN010000042.1, read as the reverse complement.
ATCGTCTCCGTCTCCTTCGTCAAACATGCCCTTCTTCAGACCTTTCATCTTTCTCGTCTGCAACTTGCCAAGGTCCTGTCTACCGACATGCACCCTACCACGCAAATCGCCCATCTGGTCCACCTCCAAATTCTTCCGCTTCTTACCCAACCCAGACTCGATTTCAGCCTTTTTCACCTTTGGCCGTCTCATCGCCTGTTTTAAAAGCTCTGGATCGGGGTTTGTGTATCTGCGGAGAACAAAGTCAATCGAAGGGCCCATCGGTGTCAATTCGAGTCTGGGCGACCGCGAGGAACCGGAGGTGGAAGAGACGCTGGTGATGTATGTGCGGAGGTGGATCTTTGGTAATGTAGTCGGACTCGAGCTGGAGTCCGTCGCGTTGTTGAGAGTGGGGGGCGTAGGAGCGACGGATACGCTGACCACACATTCTCCTTCTAGTCCTTTCAGACTGAGACCACCATTACCGCCATCCTCCGTCGTCATAGCCGTGGAGCCAGTAAAGAAGGACATAAGCATTGATTTAATCTGTATATACCTCGGATGTGTAGTGAACAACTCCGAGGCAAAATGAAGAAGTGGTGGATGTCCCGGGGATGATTTGGGTCCCTGCATGAAGCATTTAGAAGGGCTGGAGACGTATGAGTTTTCACTGTTTGACATACCTTTATTTGGTCGATTCCGACCCAGTTCTCAGCGCCAAATTCCACGATATCCAGAACCCTACCATTAAACATTCGAATAAACGTCAAATTATCGGGCCGTTTCTTGGATGTTTGTGACAGCAGGAAAAGAGATGCGTCATTTTTTGAGGCCCAGAACTCGAGCGATGATATCGAAGACTCCGCTACTTTTGATGTAGATGAATAGGATGAGACAGCGTTCACTGCGGCCAGAGGGTGTATATCGTTCTTTTTCGAGAACGATATTGCAAAGGGCTTTTTCAACGCCATCTACGTCGAAGCCATGGGTTAGCACAACCGACTTACTGATCCCACATGAACGTACCAAGTCTTTCATGACTCCATTCAAAAGCTCGCTTGTTTTGGTGCCCTTGACAAAGATTGCAATCCGTCCATCTTCAATTTCTTTTGGTTCACGAGCATCCAAGGCGCGTTTTGACCGGGCGTTTTTGGGTTTCCTATTACGACAATAGTCAATATTTTGCCCTATGTGTCAGCGTTCTGGGGAGAGCTTACACTGTTCGCAACATCTGGGCAGTCGAATATGGGGAAACCAGCCCTCGAGAAGCTGGAGGTGGTAGTGGTGGAAGGAAGAAAAAACTTTGCCGGTCGGCAACTCGGACCGAAAACAGCCGGAGGCGCCCAGCGACGCTCTGAATTCTCTCAGCTCTTTCCCTTTCCACTCTCAGCAATTACCAACACTTAGGTACGTATAGTACTCCAACCAAAGGTTCAGCCAAGCTGGGAGTTGCTAATCCAGCTGTTGTAAATGCACTCATCTTGGTGCACCGCTTCCTCCTCTGCTCGTTAGCGCTGGTCTTCAGGTTCGTTAAGCTTTTGCTTTTTGTGGTGGTTTTGGGTTTATTTTTTTCTTCTGGAAAATTCTCGCGGTAACTTACGCAAGTTTGTAGATTATACTAGTCTGGCAGCATATTCTTGGACCCCGTGAGAAGCCGCGTGAAGTCATCCTAACCATCCAACTATGTTTTCAACATAGAAATCCTTTATATCGCCGCTAGTTATCTGATGGCTCGGTACATACTTCTGGATTACGATACTCAAATGCAGCGCTTAATGTGACAACGTCAACCTGAGTTTCAAATTCTTCTATTTCCTTTTGTGTCCGCGATTACCAGCTTTGACCATGTTGTTCCTGATTCTAGTCACTTGGGACTACGGATAGTCTCAGTGCCAACTGGATATCTTCGAGGTGCTCGGAGTGGGTCCGACTACAATTACGATATAGCTATTCCGAGCGTACGGCTCACTAGGGTCAACTCTTTCGGTTTGCGCTTCAAGCCTTTCCCGCAATTCGGACCCCTAAAATGTGGATACACAACAGCAGGTGTGTGTACGTGTTCTGAGAGCCTTACATCTTCAGACTCCCGTTTTCAGCACGGTTTTATCACCCTACATGCGACTTCGGTGGGATATGCACCTTAGTGTCTGGAACGCAGAGTTATCTGCATCAAAGAATTTGTACGCTCATACACGGCGAACAAAGCCTTCGACCATGTAACTTACGTTGATATTCTAGTGGCCAAGGGTCAGAATCACCTAGCTCCTCGGCCCTGTATAGGCAAACGATCGAGGTCGTATGTATGCACATAGGACTTGCAACGACCTTGGATCAGAATCCCCTGTAGCTTCCAGAAGACTCTTTCTAAAAACTCGTTATTCGGTGATCAAAATGTACAACAACGGCACAACCAGGAAGTACCAGAGTCACTGAATAAGGTTTTCGGATTCCAAGCAGATACTTGATCGCGATACCATCAATTAAACTTTCCTCTGTTTCGAAATCCCGAGGTGGTGTAGAATATTTCAACCCCAGTACGAGACATATTGCATGGAAGAAGGCTGTGAATAGCGCCCCACTGGATTGCAATGAATGTAAGTTCAAAGCCTAATCCAAGCCTAAACGTTTTGTAATGGAATATAATGGTGAGTGAAGATCTCCGCTGAATCCCCCCTCCCCCGGATAAATGAATCGAGGAATAAGAAGTTGGTAAGGATCAAAAAACATTCGACTGTCAACTATTTTCTCCTAGCAGGCAGCAAAAATGAGGAAAATACACGAAAAATGGGCGGACCTTTTCATTCCGATCCGCGAATATCTCAGGGTTTCTCAGGGCTGCTTCGAGGATATACAATTTGGTACACAATTATCTGAAGCCCGAGGGCATCTATGACCAAGCCACTCTAGTCGTTCTCGGGTATCATCAACCTTTTTTTTTTTCCAAACTGTTCAAAGTACACTCTAGTCCTGTTGCGGCTTCAAGATCATGATAGATGTCAGCCAGACGTTCTATTGTCTAGTTAGTTGTTCGATGTTTCGTAGTGGACCTTGGGGGAGGGGGCGTATTCTTCCAGAGATAATATGACTGTTGTATTGACGAGTTGGCATCGCAGTTTTCTTCGAGTCGTAAGGTTAGCAAAGCCAAGTGAGCAGTGTTTGGGCAGCTGATGGTTCGATGGCGTCTGACACTAAAAACACCCAAAAGCAGCACGAGTGACCGCCGTCGAGCCAAACTTGTGGGCGCCGGCTCGGCCATAGGTAAGTGCTGACGCGGACGGAGCTCGCCTTCACGCAGAAAATCCATATCCGGAAAACCTACATATCATGCAGTTGTCTATGTATCCAAAACAGACAATTCAACTTCGGCCTTTAACAAAAGCACCGCAGAAGGAGTTCCGCAGTACACGGAGATCATTAGCCTCTGGACTCAACTGTCCGAGTATCCGAGTCGATACTTGGCAAATAGTGAGGGTTGACATGGACATTTCAGTACACTTTGTTTGTACACCCCTTCAACTGGAGCGCGTCTGAATGGTGAGTATGGAATGTTACGAGCCTCGAAAGGCATTATGTGTATGTGTACACATGTTCAATGCGGGAAGAATAGGTGGAACCCAAGTGTATACGATCCGCCTCGTAATAAAATTAGACGTTACTCTGTAGCTAAAGCCTCCGAGACGATGCTCCGAGAATACAGGTTGATATACAGCGGAACTTTAAGAGCTCTGGATAGCGGTCTACATAGCAGAGTATCTTGAAGGCTACGATATCTTCACGAAACTTTCTTGCGCGACTGCAGTTACTAGGCTCGCTATAAAAGCTGCAATCCTTCCGGAAGGTACTGTATAGACATCCAATCGTTCGACCGTTCGAATGATTGCTCTCTATCCCCCTCGAGCCCTCGGAGCCGATGAGAAATGACTTCCAAGAACATCATTGACAAGAAGTGAAATGTTTTTTTGGAGGGAAATGAAATCTGGAGGTCGCTGTGGCTCCCATCATTTTCGGGAAATTGCGCGACCATGGGACTATGCAGCAGACATTAGGTTGTCCGAAAACTTAGGGGGTTCCTTGCAATCATGGTTTTTCGTAGTTTTGTGTTCAAGACGCCACAAAAATAAAATAAAAAGTAAAAAATAAATGTCGACGGGTAAAGAAAAGCCTTTAGACAAACAAGATGGTCAGATGCCGATTTTTGTCTCTTGATACTAGGTTTATGGGTCTCAGCCTCACCCAATTCCCCGTGCTTCAGATGGGCATTCACTGATTGAAGTAAGATTTGAGGCACCAAGGCTCTCCTAGACGTTCGGTCGTTGAGTCAATTGCTGTATCATCTCGATGTTCTTGCATGCCTCAGATAGGATGCTTCGTTAGTTGTAGTAATGTGGAATAACCCTCGGGCTGCTCTTCAAGCTAAGATCTTGAAAGTCCCAGGAGCTTGGCCCATCGGGAGGCGAACGCATCTGTCAAGCTTTGAAACGAGTTGAAACGAGTTGTATAGAAAGGCTTTATTTACAACTCACCTAGTCTAGACACTAGTACCTTCAAGTACTTATCCAAAAGCTGCGTAAAAATCGCATACACGCGCGCTTCCCAATAGCTCACATCTGCCATCATGATTCATGTCCATCTATTGCGCTGAGGGTCCAATTCAAGAGGTCAGAAAGAAAAAAACGAGTCGGGGGTACCGGGAACATCGAGATTGAAAGAGTACAAGGGGGCGAATTAGGGTGCTAGTACATGTGCTTCTGCTAAGCTTAGACAGGAAGAAGAAGATTCTGTAAGTATACATTCCGAAATGAGGGTATAGAAAATTACTTACCGATCACATCGAGCTATTTCACAGAGAACTTTTTTTTTTTTTTTTTCTATTCAAGTCGCAGTCATTCTTCTCAACTCCTGACCATCCTTGCGGTTCGTCTATTATTGTGAATGACAAAACCACTCCCATGTTCCGGGCACACATGTGAAGGCGAATGAGCGAGGGGGGGTATTTCGCGGAGAGTATGAAGAATTACGCGTCTTTCGGACTGCGGAGTAGGCTTCTATGAATCCGGAAAGGATTGGAGAAGCTGGAGAAGGTCGCAAGAGTAAAGTCGGAGGTTAATTTCGGGGCGGGAAGGGTCCTCCACTCTGATCATGCCTCCATCGGTGACTCAGTGAGTCACTGAGTCACGCCGCAGCTGGGCAACTGATCCCCCAAACCGGACAAGGATATTAATAAATCGATGCCGAGGGTCCTAGAGGGAAAGTGAAAGAATTTTCTAGCCACCGCAGAAGCACTCACGCTCGTCAAAGTAAAGGAACTCAGCGGTCGTGGAGGGCTCTAAATTGACCTCAAGTCATTGCTGAGGAGGCAGTTCAGGTGAAATACACGCCCTGAATATGACCAACGGAAGTTTAGGAGTAACCACTGCATGCAGTAGTATGGACGTCAAAACTCGGATGCCATTCGGGAGGAATCGAAAAAATAAAAATGAGGGTGGGGAAGTGCCCGGTCAGGTCAAAAAAGAACACGATCGGTACTGAACGTGAACGTCAATATCGGTGGAAAAAGTGGTTGCATGCAATAGTCTTTGTAAATAGCACGGTGCACATCGAAAGGCCGGGAGAAGAACTCGAAAATGAAGAGGGTCGGACGGACAGGACCTCCGGGACCGGCATACGCCGGTGAGTGGTATGAGTAGACACTTTCGTTTCTTGTGGAGACCAACGTACCATTGTGTGAAGAGAAAGTGGCACTATTGCGTCAACGGAAAAGAGCAGAAGAAATATGTAGGTTCCGGAGAGCAACCAATCCCGAGGCATGGAGACTTAATGCACGTGACGATCTTCCTGTACAGCAAGTGAGTCATGTTACAGTTGAAAATTTTTCGAGGTTTCTAGCATCTTCTGAGATTGATTGCTTGTCGAAAAATGGGGGGAGGGGGTTGTGTAATTTTCCCAGTGGCTCACCCAAATATGAAGCCGCAGGAGCCCAAGAAATAAATCTTTGAGAGACGAGTCAGAGGCTCGTGTACACAGCAATTTGCTGACTACTAGTAGTTCATACCGGTTGGGGAGCATCGTAACCGGTCCTTGAGGTCATTACTTGACCTCTCCGTTAGTCTTCCATTTCAGGAGGGTGGAGATGAATGGAAAAGATAGCAAAATATTAAAACCGAGCGTTGTGACTCAAGGGCGCGTGGTACGCTTTAGGCAGCATATGGGATGGCCGAAAGGTAGACCATAGGGTAGATGTGGATGACTACAACGGGAGAAGGCAAGGAAGAGTACCGAGTGAAGGTTGAGGTACAAACTGTTGTTCACCGACCGGAGGGGAGATTTTGAGGCAGCTGCGGAGTTCAGGTCCTTCGAGCAGATTGCCACACGACAGTTTAATTGCCGATAAACAGGGGGGATACGGCTAAGGTCTAGGCCGACGCACTGCCACACCGTCCAATTCGGCAGATGTGCCGGGGCGTGAGACATTGCGATTACAGCGCCTTTTTGCAATTTCGATTTTTTTTTTGGTTCTTCTTTGACTGCAAATCCGTCGACCATTTCTGGACTTTACAATTAGATCTCGCCTCCGATCGTCAAGCCCCGTTTCGCAAAATGTCACAGCAGTATATAAGAAGAACAATGTTTGGCCTATTAACAAGAGCTCCCCCTCCTCCAATTGTATTTCTAGTTCAATATCTATGACCTCTAGTAGTGCTCATAGGCGAACTTCACCATCTGGCGGTATCACCAAGCCACTCAAGCGAGGAAAGGCATGTCTTACCTGCAGGTGCGTTCATTTTATTTTCGGTCATGTTTCAAGTTTAACCATCCCCACCCAATCAGGTTCCTCAAAATTGTGCGTGTGTTTCATCGATTTTCGCTCTCTCAACTCATTCTTCTTCTGAAGCGGTGCGATGGCGCACGCCCAGTCTGTGGTCCATGTCAACGTACTCCGAAGGACGATCCCTGCGAGTATGCTGATGGCCCTGGAAGGTCAAGAACCAGGGCTTTGGAGGAGACCGTATCGAGACTAGAAGCTCGGCTTCGAGAATACGAACATCCCGATGAGACACCCCCTGTCGCCCTTCATAATCCCTACGACGAGGGCCAGGACAGTGATACCACTGTTCGAGTCAACGTTCCGGGCTTTTCGAGCCATTCCACATCTCCTTCGCCATATCCGATGACCTCACCCTCGGCTAGCATACTCAGTCCTCATCCTGGTAAAAATACAATTGCCTCGTGTGGGCTCATTAACTTACAGCTTCTTTCTTATAGGCGGCTCGTCAGGTTCATCCGATAGAACAGCATCTTCATCACCGGCCGTTGAACAAAGAGCCCTCCCTGCAACCAGCAGCCTGTACGTGTCAAGTTCAATCTGTCTTTAATCATTCACTCATTCAATATTCAGGTTAGAGTGGTTTTTCAAGCATTCCTCATGTTTTGGATTCTTCCTCGACATTTCCCGTTTTTCTCAGTCCGCGTTGTTACCCTATGATTTTGGACACCAATCCAGACCTTGTCCTGGTCTCTTAAGCACCGTTTACCTCTGGGGCATTCATCTATCACCGCAGGCTCATCATAAAGACCTCGAGCATACCTTGCTCATGCGTGCTCTCCGAGATACAGCCTCGGATCTGAGCTCCTCTAGTCCGCATCCCCATCGCTTCTTGCATACCGTCCAGGCCGAAACGTTACTCGGATATTATTTCTTTCGTAATGGAAATATTCTTGAAGCCAAACGCCACGCTGCCAGCGCAGCTTCTCTTGCTCTAGGCTGTGGCCTCAACACTACTAGGTCAACCCAGGACAACTCGGCACTTATCCCGGCCTTTCCAGACGGCTCGAACGGCCTTCCCGCTTCTCAAGATACCGTCGAAGAAGGAGAGAGAGTTAACGCGTTCTGGGCTGTGTTTACTCTCTATCGTGATATTGCCGTCGCAATGGACCCCTCAGGTTCGGTTTGCGGAATGTTTGACGCGCCCGGCTGCCAGATACACACGCCCTGGCCGCTGGATATTGAGACCTATAGGAAGGTGCGAGTTGTCTCGTACTGTTTCATTTGTGCTGGAGCTTGACGTCGGAGGTTCGTTTACAGAATATTTTACCGCATCGGGGTGTTTCGACCGTTTATAATTTCTTGAATCATGTTCAGCAACGCGAGGATGAACATCAGCTGAACAGCACAACCGCTTTAATCACGAAAGCTTCTATCCTGTTACACCAAGCTGTGTTTGTTGCGGGTCAATATCGTCCTGGTAAGTTCTTATCCTCTCTTGACTTGACCTTGTTGTGTGTAACCGTCTTTCCCCTTTAATGTAGACATGCCCGCTCGCGAAGCTCAAACATTTCTCGGGGCATTTCAATCCCTCAAACACCTAATTGACGGTTTACGCGTCCGGCTTCCCCCCTTGGATAAAGTTGACCGTCGAACTTCTATAATCAGAGAGCTGTTACTAGCACATGCTCTTGTGCAAGGGTCGATTATTCGATTGAACGAAATCTTCTCAGAAACGGACCCAAGCTGCCGTCATAGCTGTGTATCTGCTGCTCAAGCCTTGCTTCACGGAGGTGGACTAAACCTCGCGGAATTCGGATGTGTGAATCCTATTATGGGGGTATGTTTTTTTTATAAAAATTTCAGCCTCTTGATGTCAAAACTGAACGGAAACTGTTTATAGACGCTGTGGGCGTTAGCCTGTCAAACGCTCGTTCAGGAAGTCGGACGTCTACGGTCTGTGCAAGGATCTTGGTCTTCGCCGCATACTCCGACTTCCCAATCCATCCCGAATTCCCCAAATTCCCCTTTCCCATCCAAGCAGGAAGAAGAGTTACTGGCTTCTCTCCGCCAGGGAATATCGGCCCTAACATTCTTCTCATCCAACAGTGCGCTGATGAGTAAGTTTTTTGCTTCCTCTCTATCGGATATGAGGTGGGTAAACGTTTACTTATTTCGACCATACAGAGTATCAACTTACCAACATACAAGGTACCTTCTCCGTGATCGGTGCATGACATATTTGGATGTGCAGCCAAAGGTGGAGGACATTCATGGTACTGGCTCTCCTGAAGGTGACCAGAATTGGTATAATTCTGCTTGGGGCTCGGGTCAATCCACGTTCAACCGAGACTCAAACGCAGCATTCGACACAAGCTGTGGTGATAGCCCTGGCAGCGATTGGAGTGTCTCGACCCACGCACATGCCTTCGTACCCAAGACCGAGACGTATGGAACGCCACCTCCATCGAGCGGTTTCAACAAAGTAGAATATCATTCGTATGCGCCAAGCTGTGGTAGAGAAGCTTTTCACGTTGATTTTCACGAGCATCTCGCGCTTACGCTTGGCCCCGTCCATACAGGACCCTATGTTGCTGTCAGCTAAAAATGTGTTTTCGTTTTTTTGTCTTTTTTTTTCTTTCTTTTCTTGCTGTCTGCTGTACATTCCGTCGGATTCTCACATTGCATTAAACATACATACTTTACTCCACCAGTCACAAATATTTTGTACTTGTAATAACCCACAATATTTTACCACAATTTGTGTACGTATAGGCGATAGCATAGGACATGGTTTTTATTATTGGACGCGATGCGACGCTGGTATAACGTCTCAGTTTCGTGATGTACTTTTTTTTCTTTTTCTTTTTCTTGCATATACCTGTACGAATTTGTACCTCAATTCTGGCCTTTTTAGTATTGCTGCGTGTTTCACGGGGCGCGAGCTTCTTTCTCGCGCACGGAGATGAGCGTTTAAATTTTATGAATCATATGGTGCGTTCAGCATATGTGCCCTCGTTAAGTTACAGTTTGTCGTAGCTGGCGTCTGTGAGTCAGAGTATCAAATGATATCTGGCTCTTACTCGCCCCTTCGCAACATCTTGGCCCTTGACAATCGCAAAACTTTTCAAGTTCTCTCTCCTGTTTCGATTGGCCACCAAGGGGCATGAAGATTTCCTGGACGGTATGTCGGGTCAGAATTGACTAGAACTCATCTCCCACCCCTCTCACCCTCTTGCTTCTATTCCCAGGAATACAATCCAAAGCATCAGATGTATGAGTCTTATCACTCCATATCCTCCATCGTTGCAGTGCAGAACCCATACAGAAGAGAAAAATTTTCGGCCAGTTGTCGATGACCAACGCGGCGTTAAAACTATCCCGACATATCACATGATCCGCCGGAAATAACCGAAGGATCGACTGTCTAACGTACCTGGAATCAATCACTAAAGACTCCATGCTCGGGCCGGCCCATTCATTTCGAGTTCCGTTGAGGTTGGTTGATTTATTGAAAGGCTATTCCACAGCTTTCGAAAACTGACATGGTATCTGGGATCTCTTGGGGTTCTCGACTTGAGGGCTTCGTGCCTCGAGGTTGTGTTCTAGTTCTTTGGCAGGATCAGTCCGTGGCTGTAGGAATGGCTCCACCCCCCTTTAACGAACCCGCCATCCAATCTCAACTGTGTTTCTCTTCAACTCAAGGAAAACGATCCCGGACAGTTCATTACGCAGTCATCGGAACCACTGATCCAGTGACCGACCATCCGTCCGCCACTTTCGAGTTAAACTTGGGTATGTATTGGGTATTGAAGACTCGGAAGTGTAGTCCGGAAAAGATATAGAGTATGATCTGCAGCGTAAATCTCAGAAATCTGAACGGCACAGCAAGAGGAGGATTCTTTTCGGGTGTACGATTTGAACGAGGTAACTTGCTGTGCTTTTTTTGGATCATTTCTTAATTTATGTTATGGAGTCTCGTTCCGAGTATTTTTGGTCGCAAATGCTCAGTAAAAAACAGAACATACTACTTACAGAACATGATGTATCCACCCGTCACACTCTACACACCACGTCTATCCATTCATGGACGGCATGCATTCGCGTAAACTGGCGTGAAGTCGGACTGGTGCGGGTAACTAGAAATTGTTGCGACTAGATGGCAGCAGTTCCGCTATTACCGAGTTTTCGCCGCCGCCGCCTCCTTTGTACTTGTACTTGTACTTGTTGGCATCGCAAACCTTGCTTAATTTACTAGAATACATGGGAAGCATCTAGCACGTATGTATGTATCCAATGTTGGTCAAGAAGGAATTGTAATGACTCCGCTGTTGCTCTTTAGCCGGCTAGTCTACGCAGCCCAGAGCCCAGCCTCCGACCTCCTCCATCCCATCACAACTATTCAATTAGGTAGATGGTCTGTACCGAAAGGCTAAATGGCTCCATACACACGTAAGTGCGAGACCATAAGCATAAATGCCGAGCCTGTCCCAATATTCGGCTCATGGAGGAACAACATACAAAAGTTCCCAGTCGAAGTTTGGCAGACGCGTTTATTTCTAGTGTTCCGCGTGTTGTTCCGGTTTGTAGCGCCTCGTCGGAACCGAGCATATGTTTCAATTATTCAATCTACAAAGTATAGTAACGAGCCACCAATTGCAAAAAAAACTTTTCGTTTGCGTGGTCAGAAACGGGTCATGTGGATGAGGAGAGATGAGGGTTGAACGTTGATTTCCGATGTCTACTTCGAACAGGGAAGAAGCAGGGATGTATGAATCATCCGCCGAGCCAGATCCATCCGATAGCACTCAGTACACTCGCAGCAAGTGCACCCATGGCTACTGCCTCCCCAAAGTTCCGGTCCTTGACAGTTTTCGTCCACGTACTGTCGGGATTTGACACAGGCTCTTCCTCGGCTACTATATCCTCTATGGGACGCTGCGTCCGTGCATCGATCTTTGTAATCGCAGCTGTAAGCGCAGCGATGATAACCGACTGGTCCTCCAGCCGTTTCTGCAAAACCTGCATGTTCTCCCCCAACATTCCCTTATACTCCTCGTTCAGCTCTTCCACCTTTTTTTCAAACGTCTGCGCGAGCCTTTTACGCTTCCAAGGTTCGACGAGGACGATGGCGAGAATGAACACGAACATGTTCAGTCCGAGTACCGCGAGTTGACCATACGTCGATGCGCTCCGTATCTTATCTGACCAAACCTGCTCTTCGTGGTATCGGTCGAGGATGGACCGCATGAGATCCGTGAATTCCTTTTCGACAGCACCTTCAGCTTCATCTGCTGCGAGTTTCGAACGGGTCTCTTCTTGCTCAAGCAGATGGTCTTGCCGGACCAGAGACGTGAACCGTATCACGTCTTCGTCTGTCCAGCTCGATTTACGCTGCAAGAGGTCGTTGACTTGTCTTTGAGATTTAGATCGATGAAGGACGGCCTCTTCATGTTTGATTTTTGCAGCTCGGGCTGCCTGTCGGGTTTTTTCCATTCGGGATTCTGTTATCATCGGCCGAAACCGAAAAAAAAAAAAAAAAAGCAGAAACCAAGAATAGGTTGAGCATTGAAATTTCCGCTGGCATGAAATGAACAAAAACTGACGGACCCTGTTCTACTACTTGTAACTTCAAAGCCTCGATTTGTTCATACCCCGTAACCTTGTTCAACTCTGCACCGAGACCGGATAGTCTAGCTTTTGTGGAACCGGAAAAACTATCAGCTCTACGACGGAATAAGGAAGCTTGGTGCTGCGACCATTTCAGAAGTGATGCTTTGACTTCCTCCAGGGATTTTTTCCTCTGTAGTTCAATGTGATCCTGTGGGTCCGGAGAGGAAGAAGAAGAAGCTGATGATGAAGGAGACGATGATGATGTTGAGTGCTGGTCGTCTATTGGAATTTCTGACGGCCTCGGCGTCGACGCTGAGGGCTCTGGTGGTGACGATTTATCCGTCGAAGACGACGGGTCTTTGACTGGACCATTCCATGCCGTCGCTGAAAGATGAAAGTGTCGGAAATGTAAAGGTTTCGTCCTGACTGCTCGGGCGTTGAGTCGGAGCATTCGGGAAGCTCAACAATTTCGCTTCCCGTGAGGTTCCTTGCAATTTTTTCCACGCTTCCGTTTTTGGTAATCACAGCACCTGAAATGGCAACTGCTTTTTATCAATCTCGTCTTCCTTTATTATAGGACTTTCAAGGACCAGAGTATACGGAGCTTTACGGTTCTTAACTCCGCTGTAGATTCGAGACCAGGCACGGTATTCTGTTAGGTTACTCCCATGCGGTCAGTATATAGTAGGTTGAACGGTCTGACTCAAAGGGCCTCAAGGAGTTCGATACTGCATGCTTTCCTGCGGATACTCGTCCTGTCATGATTATAGCTGTGAATTGCGCAAGCAACTTTCAAGTACGTACATTTTGTTACGGTTCTGTATCGTATTAGACGAGTCAAGATGATGCCTACATAGTACTGCAGCTCGATAATTACATGATACGAGGTCGCTAGAATAGATAATACACGTTCACAGTGGACCCAATCGTTCGAAAAACAGACAGAAAACGAAGGAGAGAGGTACGCCAGCCATACCCAAAAAGATGAAATTTTTTTTCTTCTACATCGTCCCTGTATGTCTCACAATCTCCAAAGCTTTCGCCGCGATATCCTGATCGCCTTTAAACGTCAATCTCCGCACGGCCGCGTCTGCGTCTATGAATTCTGACGCAAAGTTCTCCGTCTCCATCTGCGTCCCCTCAACCTTGACCCCATTGCCCGTAACCTGACTGATGAACCACGATGTTACCTTCACACCGTCCAATCCCAAATCTCGCACTGTAACTGCAATAGGCTCTGTAGCCTGCTCTGCTTCTCTAATCATATCCTTGGTGTGAATACCATGCCTCGGAGCCCTCGTAAGCATATTACACGGCAAGAGTTCGCAAGGATATCCTTTTCGCCACATTCGTAAGACGCAGAACCCCCGTCGGACGAAAACAACACTAACCAGTCTCCTCGTACGTCTCCCGAACTGCCGTCGCCTCAATACACTCTCCGCAGTCCTTCCTGCCCTTTGGAAGAAGCCATTCTTCTTTTATCGTGTGATAAAGAAGACATATCTGTAGATTCCGAGTGTCTGGGGCGCGGCGGAAGAGAATGGAGCCTGCGGAAATGAGGAATTGGCCTGGAAAGTACGACCTGGTTGGGTATGGCGACGAGGCCATCGATTGGTCTATGTGGAGGGGGGGGCGCAGTAGAAGACAGTTGTGGTGCAAGCGTGTTCAATTGCTGTCATCGACGCGGGGTGGGTGACGCACGTGCGCTGAGCGATTGGTTCTTGTTGGCGCTCATGACTCATCCAGTTTTTTTTTTTTTACTCATGATCACGCGACTCATCACTCAGGCTTCAAGAAAATATGCAAATAATTACTATCGCGTCAAGTTCCACAAAATCCGGGTACAAGTACAGACCTGAGACAGCGATTTATCGTCAATCCCACTGTCCTCCTCCTCCGGCGGAAATTTTAGTGTTCACTGTGGAAATGGTCTACTCTACTTTACGCTCAACTTCTTTTTTTTATTTTAAATCAACTCCGTCGATAGAGTGAAACTTGCAGTTATGCTCGGTAGGTACATTAGGTGTTCAACATGTGTTTTGTTTAAATAATCATATCGACGTCGAGTCCAGCACAAGTCTCTAATATATCAGATAACCTACGGTGCAAGGCCGCCCCGCCAGTCTGATTCTGATTCTGGCACACAAGTCCAGACATCGGTTCATCTTCATATACCTCTCGAACTTGTGGGGGTGGGGGTGGTGGTGGTGGTGGCAACGCCCTGCTTCCATATATCCGCAACTTCATCTTTCCATCCTCTTTCACTGCGCGCAGATCTCGCATTTCCTCATCAGAAAGCGAAAGCGAACTGACAAAATACAAGTCACAATAGTCTAAGATGTTGGCCTTAGCCCGAGCTATGATAAATCTAGCCAAGGCATGTGTGGACCAGCTGCGTAGATCGCTAGAGCATGATGAATGATCCATCATGCGAAAATGGCGCAGGTGAGGACACAGCGAGACCGGATTGTCAGCAGAGGGTGTTAAAGCCGTTAGGTGAACATCTTGCAATGTAGTTGTCCCTTGACTCTGGAACACATTCCCAGCATCGACAAAGTCAAGCGATACCAAGTTCGGAACAAGGGAGAGACACTCCATGAACGCTTCTGGTGTCATGGGAATCTCCAATCCGAGTGTATCCAGTGCACGCACCGGAAAATCGATGATCGGAGCTTGCGTGACAGGTGCGAGCACGCTACGCCAGGAGAGATACAAAGTCCTCAGTGCAGGGCAGGTGACTCGAGAAAGAAGAGCAGAAATGCAAGCAACCTGAAGGTTCTGCTCCTTGTCTACTTCTTCTCGGCCGAGGTTGAAGGGAAAGAAATTCGGAGGACGATTGACCTCTATAGTTAATTCCAACCGGACCAGATCAATTAAGGAAGCCGGTGGTAGTGAGGAAGCATCAAAATCGGCCGCGGTGACAGTGATACCCACTGCGAGAGTTTTCAGGGCACGAGTTTGTGCCAAAATGCTGAATAGATCCGCAGGATCCAAGGAAGGGAGTATCGATAAATTCGTCAACATATTCCACCGGCTGTGAAGTGTATGAAACTGGACATCACCTCGACCTGTGAGTTTTTTTATCTCCAGAGTCTGTAATGCAGGCATCCGGGAAAGGAAAGGAGGTAGTGCTTCCAGTCCCAGCTTAGTAGCACTAATCGAGCTGTGCCCGAGATCCTCGAACTTGAACGTCGTGAGAGAAGTAAAGGATGAGCTAGGTGG
The DNA here is from genome assembly GCA_013368555.1 of Collybiopsis confluens. NCBI lineage: Eukaryota > Fungi > Basidiomycota > Agaricomycetes > Agaricales > Omphalotaceae > Collybiopsis > Collybiopsis confluens. The sequence continues at coordinate 155,391 of JAACJN010000042.1, read as the reverse complement.
TATGAGCTCCTGGAATGCCAACAAGTCGTTAGCATTTAGGGAAAGAGAAAGGTGCTGTAATGTATCGCCAAATGAGATCAGAGACTTCAGTAACGGAACCAGGGTATTGGGGCTTTTTGATCTAGAACGAACGAAAGCAGGTCTATGGCTTCCAAAAGAGTAACCGCAGAGTGATATAGCTTTCGGAAGCCCACCAGAGCGTCGCAACCAGGACTCCACGCCAGCAACTCGCCGAGATCGAACGTCATCGCGGAGGTGAGGGTGGAAGTAAATGTGCAATGAGCTCCACAGTCGAGGAGAACTGAGGGCGATGTGTCTCCACTCTCGGCAAATGGTCGTCAATAGCAGGGGCGCGTACTCCATGCTCCGAACACCATATTCCGTGTCGAGCGGTAAACACCACTGGAATATCTCCCCGAGGGTTTCTGGTGGAATCCGGCGAACGATGGACCCTAACGCCCGATGAGCCTCGATGTATGTTTCGACACTCTGCTTCTGAAGTCGCAGACTGTCGAGAGTCGCTTGCACTCGTGCAATTTCAGAGTCAAGGCGGTCTAGCTCCTTCCGAGGCCGAATTAGGATTTCGTTGAGCTGAGTGAGCTCAGCAGATGAGGGCGCATAATTCGTTCCAACCACGGTAGCGAAGGGGGAGTTAGCTGTATCCCAAGCAAGAGAAGAGGTCGTAGTCGACATGACTGCGTCACGCAAAGGATACATGAATTGACACCCAACATTTATGCTCCGCGCCGAGGGAGGGGTGTAAAATTCTGGTCAGGCTGGCCTAGCGGCAATTGAGAGAAGCCAAAAAAGCCTTGACGAATCCCGAGTATTTAGCGCCGAGCACGGGTTAGTCCTTGAAAGATCGAACGGCAAGCAACAGCGAACCGAAAGAAGAAAGAAAAAATCCGAAATCCTAAGAAGAGAAGAAGCGGGCTTGACCAAACCCTACGCACGTCCAAGAGATCCTGATACTGGAAGAAGGGAAAAGACGAGCTGGCTGTCGTATTTCATTCTGCAAGAAGGGTCAGTCGAGACAAGTGGAAGGATAGTGATATGGGAAGCGAGATACATAACGTGACTCGCGCAAACATTGAAAAACACTGAAATACGGAAGAAATGCATACATACTTATCTGAGCCTGGACTTTGGCGTCGAGACGCGCTCTGCACTCCCTCATGACTGCTCCATCCAGCTCGGAATCAGACTCCATCGCAGTTGCAGAATCTGTCGCAAGGCTCATTTCAACGTCAAAATTGTGTCTTGCCGCCTACATGACGAGCAAGGCGCGTATAGCAAGACCTTTGTTGTTGAACTGGAAGACCAGTCCAAAGCCGTCATCGAGTTTCGAGAGAGTCCTCTGAACTTGTCTCTCTACGAACTAGCATATCGTGTGTCTTTAATTTGCTCTCTGAATATTTCCTGAGATCTCCGTCAGAGAAACTGGGTAATTTAGTCCCGAAAATCGGGGAAAGAAAGAGCGCAGACATTTCCCTTCACCAGCATGTCTACATTATGAATTACATTGATGGAGAGATGTGGAATTCTGCGCTCGGAGCCTGGCCAGGCGCTTGGGAGGATGACGCTGCGGTCGCCGGTCAACTTGGGGAGGCCTTATCTCGCTGTATCGTTGGTCCGGACTCTTCGCAGGCTGTAGAATTCCTCGTCTTCAAACGGTGTTGAACGAAAACATTCCATCGGATCGTCCTGAACTCCGGAAAAGTGTGGAGGAACTCCTCGAGAGTGCTCATAATCTCAATAAACTTCCTCTTTCACTTTCACATGTTGATCTTAATGCGACAAACGTGGGGGTTTTTTTTTTTTTGCCGAGGTATTTTATGGCCTATTCATAGTCTAAGCATGAACTCTACAGATGCTTATTGCGAAGCGTGGTCCACCTCAACTTATTGGAATTTTAGACTGGGACCTCTCTCGGTACCTGCCTTTCGTATTGACGCGGCCCAAATCCGCTATATGGCTGTGATTAATCGCGACGGAGTTGATTATCCTACAGAGCCAAGCTCTACGATGGTAGCAACGTCGTTCTGGAAAGCCTTGACGGCGAACCTTGACGTCGATCTTAAAGAGTATGTCGTTGACGCCATGAAGGTTGGAGTGATCATCTATCTCGAGTTCCCAGAAGGTTGTGGGGAACGTGAGAAGAGGGAGATTCAGAACGCCGAGAAGCGTCTGCGGTGGTTTGATGATGTATTTAGACCACTTTGTTCTTTTGGGTTTAAGTAGACTATAATGCCCCTCAGTACCACCAGTCCCTGGAAATATTACGTATATTATCGGTGTACAGGTAGAGAATATGTCATTTACACCCTTTGGAAAAATACATACACTGCAACGAAAGCACAGCGAAAGCCCCGAATCTATTGCAATAGATACACCCCATTGGAAATCATCGTCCCTAGATCTTTGGCGGAGGTCTGTGAGTGAGATGATCAAGTAGGTCGCGCCAGTGGTAAGGTAGGGCACCATGAACTTACCCAAATGTTCCCCCTGACAGATGTCGCAGTGGCGGGGCTTTCCAATCCAAAGTCCGTGTATACACCGTGTTGCCCCACCATTTCTGGATGGTATTGGCTCCAATTTGACCGTTCAGAGGGTACTGTAAGCTGCGCATATACAAAGAGCCGGCTGTTAGGGAGAGCTGGAATCGACGAGTTGATTGTGGACTTGCCAGAAATATATGAGTATCAGGCCAACCGCTGTACCCACGTCTAACGCGGCAGATAATACATCTAACAGTCGAAAGTCATCAGTGGAAATCTACAAGAGCGAAAGTGAGCTCACAGTTGTATTTTGCCCACCAGAGAAAATGTCTCCGTCGGACTACATGCTGAAAGATATATCCGACCAATGCCCAGGTCAAATAATTGACACCATTAGCTGGTGGGACGTAGCCTGGTCCACCGAAGATGACTCTGTAAGAGAAGAGTCAGCCATCTACGGCTCTTTCTAAAGGCCAGCGGAACTTTACGGGAAACTATAGACAGATCGATAAGTTCATCGCTCAAGTTCAAGAAACGACACATACTTGACATAACCCAGCTTCGAACCAGGGAATTTCTTCGTCAAAACCCACAGAATGGCCGGACACACAGCGCCAATGAGGAAGAAGAACATCAAAGCTGCGAGGAAGTTGCTTTTAGTCAGATTATATCACGGTAGAAAAACACTATGTACGGCTGAACAGAACAGTCAGTCAGTGAGCTGTTCGTCACCTCTGGCATCTCCAAAATAGGCAACGTACTAGTACAAGTGCCCTTTTGTAAATTGCTGGCTAGATCCGATGGCTCCCCACTGAAGAGGCCAGGCTCATTATGAGATCGGAACAACCAGGGTAAGTTGAAGGCGTACAATTATAGAAGCAGTACCAAAAACTTGCACATTTTGACATGTGAAGCTGTTACCGCGAGAAATATTAGCATGTAAAATCCAAAACTTGATCCATAAGCCATGAAGAGGATGTATACGTACTTGTCCTTCTGATATGGCTTGCACATGTCGCTTCATGGGTTGAGGAAGTAAGTGACATGTGGAGAGACGTCAAAAGTGGAGATCAATATCTTACGGTATGTGCGTAAATAGCCTTTGAAAAACGTTATCATTTAGTTCTCGAGAGACTAGTTCGGATTACACACCACATCTGCACCCCAAGTTGTACCAGTCCAGCGATAAGAGTCGAAAGAATCTAGATGTATCAGAAAAGTTCAATTCGAGAACTCGACATTTTGAGAATTACAAAGGCGTACCTGAGCCCAAAACATCACCTGAGGAGGTATCTTCATGTAATGACCGAGCTTGAAATCTTGCGTAAAGGAGATCGCTCAAAATTCCAAATGTTTGAGGCATACAGTCCGTGAATGTTGCTCAAGCAAATACCTTGGAAAGTAGTGATATAACCAAACGTCTGCGCGAAAATCTTTTGAGGAAATATCGAGAAATTAGAGTGCCATGTGGCTCACCTTGAAACTATAGAAGGGTAAGGATATCAAGATCAATCAATCTATCCAAACCTCTGATCGGCATTCACGTACATCATCATTGCAACCGGTTGGCCTGATAGAAGCAATAAGACAAATGACATCAGTCACTAACATGAGGAAGTTTACCAGGCAAGAGAAAGCCCGCTATGAGCTCTGTAAAAACACTACCAGAAAGATCAAACATCTTATACATCCGATAACGGTGGAAACTGACTTCATGGGAACCTCTCTATTTGTAACAGCTTGAATCATAGCTATACCAAGACGTTGGAAATTTGAAACTGTCTAGATCATTTGGACAAGGATCTCACCGATGGGTAGGACTAGAGCACCAGCTACGAGTTATCTTTCAAAAATGCACCCAAAAGATTAACTGAAGCATAATACCTATCGCCAACGCCAATATCAACTGCCATATTGCCATGCCAGTGGGCCAAAGTGAGATGCAAAGGCAAGCCATAACAAAGGTGACAACTAAACCCCGGAGTCGGAGCGTTGAGTTTTGTTTCACAAATGAAGAGTCAAAACATCTCCCTTACCAAATACGCAGGCATAATACCATATCGGGACTTTGATTGACGTTGCTTTCATCAACCGAACTCGTAGCATAATTGTGAGAAAATGACATACCTTGACGATACCTCGACATCAGACGAGAATGAATATCAGGCTGCTCTTGCATAGACCGCCTGAAACACCGCATCGTAGGCTTGCTAAGGTAAATGAGAGCATGCGATACTGTAGCACCTATTGCAATGAACGAAAGCCCGTAGGCGATCACAAAGTTCACACTATGAAAGGTCGGCGATTATTGTTCCGAGCGGGAAGAAGAAATGAACGTACGGAAGGAAGACGGGACTGTAATTCATATACGCCTCTTTGTCAAGTACGCCGTTGCTCACGACTCGAGTTACATTGTAAATGTGCCCCGTGTTGTCAAAGGCGTTGCTGGCGACCATTCTGATGGTAGCGATCCAGTGGTCAATGATCTCAAGTCCCATAGCAGAAACAAAGTCCACGTACGGGAGGTACTGGCTATACCATAGATTTGCATACTGGAAAATTCGTTAGCCACTTGGGTTTTCGCTGATTTTTTGTTGGGCATTTTGGACGTACATAGCAAATAGGTGTGATAATAACTGTGTCAAAACGTGCATTAGAACCAGTCATCGATCGTTGCTGGGTATATTTACCGTAGAATAGAATAAATCCTGCAATCACGTTGGCTTCTGACCACCCTGGAAGTTTTATGTCATCTCTCAGACGGGGGAAAACCAATAGGGAAAGTACGTACAAGGTGTGGCGAGACTATCGAGCCGTCGTATCAGTTAAGAAAAGAGAGAGATCCGAAGGTGAAGAAGAGGGCTCACGGGCTACCAATATACGCTATCTGATTCCAATCGAATGTTATCATAGAAAGTCCCAGTCCGCTTCGAAACCTGTCGGCAATTAAGAATACATATAAGCACAATTTCGGATTTATCAAGGCTTGAATGTACCCGAAAAGTTGATTGACTTTCTGTATGCGAGGCAAGTATTCAACTCGTACTGATCAACTTTGTCCAGGAATGCACAACTCACAATATTTTCTGGTGCTATCCAGCATGGCTATATGTGCAAAGAGGTGAGATGCTAGTAGTGTCCAAGAATGGTATAGCCTAATAATTCTGACCCAGGAAAACATGCTATGTTTGATTGGTCAGATAACAGTATATCCTAAACGTAAATAAGGGATCACCTCAGACCAGTGAAAAGATAATTCGGAAAAAAGGCTGTGTGGTTGTGGGGAATCTTTAGTTAACCTCACAAAAAACAGTCCGTACAGCAATCAAAAAAGCTTACACCAAAGAACGGCCCCGATAAAGGCCATCAAGAAAAACCTCTCTCTTGTTGGACCTCTGTGTCTATCGTATCCAGCGTATTGTTGGGAATGCAAGGTGTTCAAGAGAGCGCATTGGACCAGAGTGTTTGGCCATACTAGAGAGGACGATTCCCGAATGCCAAGTCAACGAACAAAACCAAGAGTCATGGGGAAGCGGAGACTAGCGCGGAAATGGCTTACTCATTGAAGGTGGTGCAACCAAAAATCTGTGCATTATTCCACCGAGGGATAGACCGATGAGTTGAGTGGATACTGTCAGCATCCATTGGACTATCACCGAGATCATCAGCAACAGAAAAAATAAGGACGGGTGAGGATTTTTTGACCCCATACTTACAAAGAAATGAATAGATTTCATTGTAAAATGCCCGTTGGACCGCTATAATATCGGTTGAATAGGCACTCTGAGCTGCTACACTTGCCATGATTGCACTCAAAACCTTATAGTCAAAGGTGACTCGTGCGTAAATACCAAATAGCAAAAAAAATACACAACATAAAAACCCACTCACATGTTCTTTTATAGAAAACGGACCAGGATTTAACGGCTTGCCAAGCACCGAGATTGACGGGCAGAGTTTTGCCCAAGTTTGACCGCACGGAAAGATCACCAATAGCGCCACGAACTACGAGGGACCGTCGGATGTTTACATGGAGGGACGAACAACGGACTTACGCTCGAAATGAATATAGAAGGGAAGCGATATACGATGAGTTGGTTGATCCCGGCCAACACGATCGTCCAAATGACACCAAGAGTCCATGCCCGAATGGTATTGACAGGCATATCGGGATCGTCAAAGTTGGCCACCGCAGAACGGACTTCAGCGTAAGGAGAGTCTTCCTCTATACGTCACCCGTCAAACCCCAGCATTCTTCGAGTATGTTTGTGTACTCACCCAAGATATCAGCTTCGAAAGCGTTGAAATCGATATTTGGGTCGAAGACATTGTCAGTGTTGAACACTTGACTTCGCTCATCTTGATGCATGTAAACATTCGATTGTCGTTCCGAGTCTAATCCACCTGCTCCCCATAGCTGTAATCAGTTACCGGTGCACAGAAGTACGATGCGAACTCGTTCTTTCCCCTCTCCAAATAGAAGAGAAAACAAGATACTTACGAACAGACTTTTCCTCATCTGGGAAAGGCGCCTGGGCCGTTACTGCCGTGTTTGACTCATCTACGGTGTTCAAATCGCTCATTTCATCCTTGAATACTGAGTCAAAAGAGCTGAATGTGGATCGTTCCAGTTTGAAGGGAAGGCCGAGAGCGAGAATGCGTAAAAGTTTGCCACGGCTTATGAAGACATAAGATATAAGGATGAGCACAAGGACCAAATTCTGCAAACACACGGACCAAATATTCACTGATAAGCCTTTGTCGACCACGTGTGTGTGCGCCGCAAGGGAAATTTGGAGCAAAGATATCGAGGGTAGAGGATATGGAGCTGGCGGCGAGTTCAGGTTCGAACCGAAACAGGACGTTGGAAAGTAAGGATCAAATGGCCGATAAAAATGAGAATGCGGTTGGAATTTAGAGCAGGAGGAGATTCTCGGCTCGTAACTCACCGAATAATAGAAATCGAGGAAAGGTCATGCGTTGTATTCAGCATAATATACTTGGACATGAGAATTCGGAGACGCCAGCAGGCACCTCTGCTGGCAATGACAAGGTAAGGCACGAACACTGCCATATTAGGAAGGTGTCCCGCAGAGATGTGACGTGACGTGACGTTATTTCAAATTCCCCGCAGGTATCTCGAATGTAGCACTATGGTATTTTGGCCGGTGGGGTGCCTCAGTACTTGCAGAGGCACAAATGCAATTTTTCTGTATTGCTCGAGGCTTTTCGCTAGTCTTCATGAAAATTGTGTGCTCAGTTATCTCGGACTTTGTTTAAACGCTCCATTATATTACTTAGGACCAGGCGAGATTGTTTTGTTATCCCCTTTGTACTTTTTTCCTTCTTCCATCAGACGAATGCGAACACGTATGTAAAATGATATCCCCTCTTGCACCTCAATCCGAACCGAATTGTAATCGCCCGGGGGCGGTACCTAAGAATGATAGTACTTCTCAGTTGCGTAGCTTTCCGTAACCTGGCACATCCAGTAAGTATGGAAAGGAAAACCCGCCATTTGTTATGTGGGTAGATATCATATGATTATCTCCAGTTTTCTCCTCCCCGTATATCAGGAAGTGCCAATCACGAGATCTGGAGTCTTGAAGGAACGACCCGAAATGCTTGGCCCCGTTCCGAGTTGACAAGATTACAGATACTTTATGTGCAAGTAGTAGTAGATCTTTATTTATCGGCTAAGAGCGTAGTAACCGTACGACCAATATTCTGCCTGACCTGACCGGAAAAATACGGAGCTATTAGGCAGCTCAGCACGATAAAAATACTTCTGCTTCAAGGATGGGGGGAACCGACTGAGACCAAACGATTTGTCCCATGATGCCAGAGATCTAGTCTCGAGAGATTTGCCGATTAACCACTTTATTCTCAAGCATTGAGACTGTCCAATGTCCGCACGCAGAATGAAAATATGATATAGCGATCATGGTAATGATTGCTGAACTACTTCAATAAGAGAGTCCTGATGCGTACATGAGCTCAAATTTGAGTAGGCAAAACTTCAAATCGCGCGTCGCGTTGAAAAAATTTGTCAAATGATGCTATGAGTCTCGGCGCGCGTTCAAACTTCAATGTTCCCCGTCACCCGACAAGTTCCGAGTCCCAAACATTATTATCTCGCACGTCATATGTTTTCCTCGACTTCGTCGTGCTTGCAGAGGATAAGTTAAGTCTACGAGGGTCTTTCTTCCCCGTCTAGGTCCAAGAACCACCTAGTAAACAAGCTCATGTTTAAGTTTGGGGAGGCAGCCGAATCTACTTAATCAGTCCATCCTCGCAGCGTAAGTGATATATTAATTGCCGGAGAGCTTGCAAATCATATAGATTTGTCCAGTACTTCTGTTATCGGAAGAATGGACCCAAACTGCTTCGGAGTGATTTGATTCTCAGGCAAGGTCAGGTCTTTATCTCGTTCTCCCTGACGATCGTCCCACTGGTCGATGTCCCACGCAAAATAACTATTTTTGAAAGAGCTATTGCTATCTTCGTCATCCCCTGGCATATCTTCGTCCGAGACCGAGACCTCGGGTTCATCCACAGAAGTGTATGTGGGTCCAGGATGAGTCCTCCAATCCAGTGGTCCCGTTATTGGAAAGCCTTTCCGTTTAGCTAGATCCGCAAAAGTATCACGAATTCGCGTATAATCAGGAAGTTGTCCAAACTTCAACGAACGACTGTTTGTCAGTAAATCACAAAATTCGGGCGGAAATTCGCTCGACAGTTCCTCCGCTGAGCAACCCAATTTCAGAAGGCGGACTATCTCGTGAGATTGAATCTGGTCTTCAAGACGCGGACGAGGTTTCCAAGGTAGGCTTCCTCGGAGTAGATATAGAGCAATGTATGCCAACGACTCGAGATCATCGCGTGGTGACAGGTCTATGTATGTCGGTTGGCAGTTTCTGGCAAAGCTGATTCAATACTGACTCGCTTACCTATTCCATGATGGGAGTTCAGGCTTGCCCAGTAAAGCTGTTTACTATCTGATCCACAATTTGGATGACAGTCCCGATACCCATAGTGCAATTTTCCTGTTGCTTGTCAGCCAAACTCGGTCCAAGAAGCTCCATAGCCAAGTACTCGAAATGAAGGTGGCCGTAGGCGTACACGAAAGGAATAGATCGATGACCTTGGAGAAGCTGCAATAAACGCGCTTCATACTGCAAGAGTGTACGCTGAAGTTTTTTCGAAGCGCGAGATTTCTTGAGTGCAACAAATTTCGCGGTGCTAATTTCGGTGGCTTTGTATACCTGACTCTGGAAATAAAGCAATCGGCTGGGCAATAAAGGTCATTTGAGGGCAACCGCACTCACAAATGAGCCCTTCCCGAGAAAAGCTTGGCCTAGAGGAGCAAGTTCATAGCTCATCCTTATCGCGTCTGCGGAGAGAAGATGGATGTATTGGAAGAAGAAAGTTCAACAGCAGTAAGTTATTCACTGAGGGGCGTGACGAGTGTTATGATCATGAATTCTATGTGACCGTGACTCCGTGAGAAATATGACACCTGATCCCTTTTCGCTCGCGTTAAATGCTTTCCTCATGTTCTCGACTTCCCAAGTATTATCGCGCCCGCCATTTGTTTTTCTCGACGTCGTCATGCTACAGAGGATACATCATAGAATCTACGAGGGTTATTCCGGAGGGGTCCCAGCCCAAGTCCAACAGGGAGCTGGCCGAGCTCAAAGATGTTGACATTGAAAAGTGGGCTAACGCCCAGATCAAAGGCGGGACGGTGGCGAGCTGACTACCCCAGACAATGATGAAATTCAAAGCCTCGGGGCTGGAGGAAAAGCTATAACCACATCTAAACGACCCCGCAAGTCAAAAAAATCCAAGAGCAAATTGCTTTCTAACTCTTCTATGCCGATACTCTCGCCTTTGCCTGCATCCCTGCCTCCAGACACGGACCCAGGTCGCCGTATTGCTTCTCTGATCAAGAACCATGAGGTCGTATCGACGTATACACAAGGTTTAGGATGGACAAAACCTAAACGGCGGAGCTATGGGCATGCGAAGAGGTTGGCCCTCTCGAAAGTACTTTGGAGGCTCTTGCGGGCAGTGAATACCGAGGGGAAGGCATGGCCGGATAGACGGGAAGGAATACGAATCAGGTCGGATGGTTTTGTCAATGCGCAAGACGTGGTTAGTCCAGCGCCCTCTCCTACTTTCTCTCGTTTAATGGATAATTGATATCTAGTTGGCCCACCCGCTCCTTGCTGAGGTCAATTTTATGGACATCGAGGATGTGGTCAGGAAAGACAGCCAGAAGAGGTTCACAGTCAAATTTGAGGTACATGGCCGCGATGGGGGCTTTTCTGGCTGGTGGATACGTGGAAATGCGAAGGAGAGTCATGCTTCTACTCAGGTCAGTGGGCTGGGGCTTTCAGCCTTTCGGACATGTGAAGTTCATAGCAATGTTACGCAGGAGGTCGAGAATGAGTTGCACCTGGAGCGCGTTAGTTCCACAGAGAGGATGTCTGTAGCTGTACATGCTACGACTGAAGAGGCGTGGTCAAGCATCGGTATGTCGCGTCCTATCTCAAACCTCGGAAACAGGGAGTACTCATGACTGATGGATAGTTAAACATGGGATTTCGCGCATGAGCAACAGATATATCCATTTTTTCCCTGGATTTACAGGCAGAGATAACAAGGTTCTGAACGGTACGCAGATATTTCACTTTATGTGCTTGGACCGAGTCTGACGCGGTGTTGGAATAGAACATTCTTGCAGGGTCCTCGTTCACATCGACCTGGAAAAAGCACTCTCCGGTGGAATCAAGTTTTACCTCGCTTCGAATGGGATCATACTGAGTCCCGGGAATGAACTTGGGTTTCTGGAGCAAAAATATTTCAGACGGGTGGAAAAGGTTGCGAAGACGGTGAGCACGCTTTCTGAGTGGAATAGAGGGTCGAATGTGGGCTTGGGTACGCATTCACAGACGGAAATGATGAACTGATTGTAGTGGTCTCATATCTGAGCGTTGTGCTACGAGGATCGAGCTTCTGGATCGTCTTTTTTTGGATCATCTTTTCTCGGCCATGACAAAGGGCAATGATATCGGTTGATGTATCAGTAGCGGCCAGCCGTTCGTAACTTCAAAATCTTCTACTTTATATATAACCTACCCTGGCCGAATGACGTCTACCCTACGCTCACAAATGATCAACACAAACTCAAGTACTCACCACTCGCGTCGAGTTCAACACGATCATCTGATAGATCAGATAACTTGCGGGTGCCCACGATAAAAATGTCCACACAGGCCTGAGGCCACATCTGTTCCGGCCTGATCTCAAGGGCTCATTCCCATCTCGCAAGTTCCGTGTCTCGGCGTACCGAGCTGTATCGGGCGTTACTTAACGATGCTGTCGAACCTTTTATAACTTACAATCACGTCCACGTCGAGTGACATAACTTTCCCTCCCCTTTCGCTCCAGTACTTAGCACAAATTACGCGTCGTCGTGAGATTGCACGAGTGCAGGCATTCTCGGTGGCCTTTTATCCCAAAGACAGCCAATTCAGACGTACATCGAAGCTCATCAGGCTCTGATGTCTACCATCCGTCAGCTCCCCTCTGAAACACTGGCGGAAATATTTCAATGGTGTCTGCCGCTGGATGTAGGATTTGGTGTTCGAAGCTTGGGACATGCGCCTTTGCTCTTGACCATCGTATGCTGGGACTGGAGGCGGATTGCCATCGAGACCCCGAGGCTGTGGAACTCGTTACACATCTGCTTCCCCCCTAACATCAGTACGGATATTCGATCGCGACGAACGGCGGGTATGGAGTTGTGGCTACAGCGCTCGGGCAGTCTCCCCATATCTATCTCAATCCATGGAGGTTCAGTCAGTCCCTTTAGATATCCTCGCTCTCCTCCTACTCTGCAAGAACAGCAATTCGAAGGAGGCAATGACATGGTGCCATTAATGAAATCTTTCCTGTCCTTCCGTGATAGACTCCAGAATATCCATCTCGCCCTAAACAAAACAGACTTGATAGCTTTCCATGGACTGCTGGCATCCCCTGATTCATCATTCCCCTCTCTTCGTTCATTCAAGCTCGAGGACTACAAAGTCGGTACGGGCATCCTCAGAGGCGTTCAAATGGGGTTGAATGAGGACGTTGAACAACGAATGCGTGCCCTTCTCTCCCAAATGCCCGCACTGCAGAGCCTCGAGATCAGAAAGCTGAAAAGTCGAAGCGATATTCAGTTTCGTATACTTCACAGCCGTTGGGACACATTAACGAATCTGTCGATATCCACGTCTCTGACTCCTACTGATCTCTTCGGCATCATTACAAAAACCCGAGCATTACAAACTCTGAAAGTTGGCATCATTGTATCTGCACTGGAACATCCGTTCGATGTATCTGCATTGACACCAGCGACCTTACTTAATTTGGTATCATTGCAACTGAATATTCAAGTAAATGTTCCTCGAAATACCAACGCGAGTTCTCTCAGCCGTGAAGAAGCAGATGGTGAGCGAAACCGGCAGCTCGCCTGTTCAATGGCTATCACATCTCGCATCGTCTGCCCTGGATTGAAGCGTCTACATACCTCTTGGCCTAACATCATTACACCTGTCGCTCAGATCCCCATCCTTAATTTTCCAATGCACGCACTAGAAACATTAGGACTGGACATTTTAATGACGCCGGAGGCGCTGGTGGACTGTCTCTCGCTTGTCCCAAATTTGACTTCCCTTCACTTTGTCGATGTTGGCAATGTTTTCCGGAACCAAGGGACGAGCACGTTACAAGATGCCCACCTTAGGGCCCTAACTCCATCTGCCGACAACCCATTCCCGCTCTGTCCTCATCTTCGCCATCTTTTCCTGATAGATCATTCATCAGCATCGGTTTTCTCGCGTAGCTGGTCCACCCATCTCCTAGCAGAATTTATTACTACTCGGGCCAAGGCCAACATGTTGAGCTCATGCGACCTGTTCTTCCTCAATCCGTTTTCACTTTCAGATGAAGAGCTTCATACTTTGCGTGCGGCGAAGCAAGAAGCGAGGTTGAAGTTGCGATTACATGACCAGGGCCAAGTCACGCGGCAGAAATTGGAGGATGGGCCGATGGATGGACTTGCATATCGAAATCCGGCTGGACGATCGCGTCGTAGACTATGGGACCTGTTAGATGATCACGTCGAATTTGACACGCGGGCAATTATTTGACTTTACCCGAGCGTATTTCAGACTTTTACACTTAGAAAAATTTGACACAGTCTATAGCGCGAAAACTTGGAATTCAATGCGACAACTGATTGGGCGCCAATGATACACTGAACCTTTTACTGTTAGCTGTCATATCGAGTACCATAGGCTCGTCCCCATTTGCGCCAGTCCTTGGGACAAACTACGCACCTTCGTCACCACAGCTTTCACAGCTTAATGACATCCTAGTCAAACCTCAGCAAGAACTCGATCAAATAAGCTCGGAGATTGTACGAGTGCAGACCATTCTTGAAGGGCTTTTATCCCAAAAACAGACGATTCAGACATCCATCGATGCCCATCAGGCTCTCATGTCTCCCATACGCCAGCTTTCATCCGAAACACTTACTGAAATATTTCAATGGTGCTTGCCGCTGGAAGTAGGATTCGGTATTCGAAGCTTGGAGTACGCGCCCTTGCTCTTGACCGTTGTATGCCGGGATTGGAGACGGATCGCCATCGAGACTCCTCGATTATGGAATTCACTACCCGTCTGTTTCCCTCCTCACATCAGCCACGATGTCCAATCACGCCGAATTGCTGGCACAAAATTGTGGTTACAACGCTCGGGCAGTCTCCCAATATCAATTTCACTTCATGGCAGCTCGCTCCAGTCCCTGAGCTCTCCTCACCCTCATGGCTTTCCGCAAGGGCATCAAAGTGGAAACATCATAATGCCATTAATAGCTCCTCTGCTGTCTTTCCGCGATAAACTCCGGCGCCTCCATTTGGCTTTGAACAAAACAGACTTGATAGCTTTCGGCGAATCGCTATCACCGGAATTTTCATTCCCTTCTCTCCTGTCATTTACGCCCGAGGACTTCAGAGTAGGCGCCACTAGCAGCTCCCAAAGGGGGCTGACTGAGCCCGTTGAACAAGGACTGCGTGGCCTTCTCTCCCAAATGCCCGCACTGCAAAGCCTCGATATTAGAAAGTTGAAAGGCCGAAGAAATGTTCAGTCACTAGTACATACACTTCACAGCCGATGGGACACATTAACAAATCTGTAAATATCTCCATCTCTGACGCCCGCTGATCTATTTGGCATCTTAACAAAAAGTCGGGCATTACAGACTCTGAGGGTCTCTGTCTTTGTCTCTGGACTGGAACATCAATCAGCGTTCACTCCAACTGCCTTACCAAATTTGATATCATTACAAGTAAGTGCTCCTCCGAATATCCATCCACCTTCTCCCAGCCGCAAAGAAGCAGATGATCAGCGAAACCGACAACTCGCCTGTTCAATTGCTCTCACCTCTCGAATCATCTGTCCTGGACTGAAGCATCTACATGCCTCCTGGCCTAACATCTATTCACCCGTTTCCCAGGTCCCCATCCCAGATTTTCCAGTGCACGCACTTGAAACGCCGGGACTAGACATTCCAATAACACCAGAAGCATTCACGGAGTGTCTCCTGCTTGTCCCGAGCTTGAGCTCCCTTGACTTCGTTGATGTTGGCAATGTGTTCGGGAATAGAGGCACAACTTCGTCATCTTCGCATGATAGATCACTCATCGCCATCGGTTTGTGTGCGGAACTGGTCCACACGTCTCCTCGCGGAATGCATCGTGGCTCGGGCCAAGGCCAATATCTTGCACTCATGCGATTTGTTTTTTTTCCAGCGTGCTCCCACTTTCGGATGTAGAGCTACATACTTTGCGCGCAGTGAAGCAGGAAGGGAGGCTGAAGTTGCGCTTACGCGATAGTAAAGTAGCGCAAAGACAAAGAAAGGATGAACCGATTGATGGACTTGTCCATCGGAGTCGACCTGGAGGATGGCGTCGTAGATTATTTGACATGTTGGATGACTCCAAAGTTGCGTATGACTCACAAGAAATTATTTAAAGTACACTTTGAGCGTATGTAGTTTGTGGGAGCTGTTTTCTTTTTACAATGTGAGGATCACTCCTGGTATTTAGCATTGAGATTGTCTGTAGCGCGAAGCCCAACGGCACCAGAGGAGTTTGAGCGCGGCATCTCCTTGGACCGTACTAGGCTGGACATTTGTTTGATCTGCCGCTCCTTTGCCAGCCCCGGTCAGAGCAAAGAATACTATCACCGGAAGAATTCTGTCAAGAAGTTTTAGGAGGATATTGGTACTTATTTTCTGCAGGTTACTGAAAACACAAATTAATCCACGCCAATGGCAAGGGAGGTTTTCTAATATTACAGGGGGCTTCTCGCGCCTGTAAGCGCGAAGGCGGGCGCCAATGTTCAACCTTCTGCCATTCTGCCATGTCAAGAATTATCTCTTCCCCATTTGCCCCGATCCTTGGGACAAACTACGCACCTTCTTTTGGAGAGCTAGCCAAGCTGAAGGAGTTTCTTGTCGAACCTCAGCAGGAGCTTGATCGCTTGGGCTCAGAGATTACTCGTGTTCAAGCGATTCTCGATGGCCTTGTATCCAAGAAACAAGAACTCACGTTGAAGCTCATCGAGTTTTAATGTCGCCCATTCGCCGACTTCCTTCCGAAATGCTCGCTAAGATATTTCAGTGGTGTCTGCCTTCGAATACAAAATATGGCTTACGGAGCATGGAGTTTGCGCCTCTGGTGTTGACCGTTGTGTGTCGAGGCTGGAGACGCCTCGCCCTGGATACTCCCCGATTGTGGACTTCGCTTCACATCTTTTTTCCTCCGTACCTTCGCCGGGTCGTGCGATTGCGACGGATTGCTGGTATAAAGGCGTGGTTACAGCGCTCGGGTAGTCTCCCGATATCAATTTCCCTCCACGGAAACTCAGTGAGCTCCCGGTCTCCGGGCCCCCTTCTGCCATCTTGGAAGAGCAGCGATCCGAAGGCGGCAATATCATGATGCCATTAATGACCCCTCTGCTGTCCTTTCGCGATAGACTCCAGGACGTCCATTTGGCCTTGAACAAGACGGACTTGATAGCTTTTTATGAATTGCTTGCATCATCCGGTTCATCGCTTCCTTCTCTCCTTTCTTTCAAGCTCGAGGACTACAGAGTAAAAGACCGCGTTATTGGCTTTGAAATGGGGCTGAATGAGGTGGGAGCTCCACAACTACGCGCCCTTCTCTCCCAAATGCCCGGACTGCGTAACCTTTTTATAAAAAAGCTCACTAATGTCGACCAAGCTTTCCCTTTTCATACAATTTACAGCCAGTGGAATCTGTTGACGGATCTGTCGCTAACTGCATTTCTGGCTCCCGCTGATCTCTTCAGCATCATAACAAAAAGCCGTGCATTACAAACTCTCACAGTCGGTATGGTTATCAACTATGCAGGCGATTTTAATACGTCTGCATTGACTCCAACGACTTTACTTGATCTAGTCTCGTTGCAATTGGCTATTCAAGTATCACATACCGGCCCACTCCCTTTTGACAACGAAGAACTAGCTCACGAGCAAAATCGTCAGACCGCTGGTGTTTCTGATATCACCTCTCGAATCATCTGCCCTGGACTAAAAATTTTACATTTTTCCTGGCTCACCGTGTTAGCACCTATCTCACAGGTCCCTATCCTTTAACTTCCCACTGCAGGCACTGGAAACATTGGGATTGGACATTTCGCTGAAGCCAGAAGCATTAACGGAATGTCTTTCCCTTGTCCCGAATCTAATCTCGTTTGACTTTGTTGATGTTGGGATGCACCAGGATCTAGGGACAAGTATACTGCAGGATGCCCATCTTGCAGCTTTGACACCCTCTGCCGACAATCCATCCCCACTTTGTCCTCAGCTTCTTCGTCTTCGTATGATAGATCACACGATAGAACCGGGTACTTTGCATAGCTGGTCTACACATGTTCTCGTTGAGTTTATTACTGCTCGGGCAAAGGCTGGTATCTTGGACTACTGCGACTTGTTTTTCCTTGCCAATTCGTTCTCACTTTCGGATGAAGAAGCGCGTAGGTTACATGCTGTGAAAGAAGACGGAAAAATTGAGTTGCGGTTACACCATGCTCCATCTCGGCAAACGCAGTTAGTGGATGAACCGACAGCAGGGATTATGCATCGGAATCAGTCTGGCCGTTTGCGTCGCAGATTATTCAACATCCTGGATGACACAACTGCATTTGATACACGGGTGATTATTTAGATATTCTGGGAGGTAGAATGGAGGGTATTAGCCCAATGTATTTCGTGAATCATATCTCTTTTAAGTGATTTTATGAATCCTTTTTCGAAGGAGGAGTGTCCGGAGCTGGACTCGAAGTAGTTTTTCCCCAGGTGTATGGATTCCACCAGCTTGATTTTGGCCCTGATGGAGGAAACGGAGACGGTGGTGGCGAAGAAGACGATACTTTGGGAGGTTCGGAGACTGATTTCTCCGTGTCCCTGGGCCTGTCCTCGGTTGCTGTCCCCCATTTTGGCCATGACACCATACTCAGTATCCCCCCTGACCCTGACCCAGACCCATTAGCCGCGTTCTCCTTCGCATTCTGCTTCAGGATTTTCTTCCTAAGCATGCTTACCCCACTCTCCTCCTCCTCCTGCGCAATCGCAGCCTCTGCAATCCTCCTCTCCAGCCCCTCCCTCTCCTTAGCCATCTCCCTCTCCGCCCTTCTTGCGTTCAGCTGTTCTATCACACGTTGGTTCTCCTCGAGATTACTCTGTCCATATTTGTAGATCCCGCCAAGGATAGCGAAGATGGTAAGAGCTTGGAAAGCTACACGGTACCGAAGCCACACTTGGAATTTTCTAGAGTTGCCTTGACGGAGGCGGACAGCGGACATGACCAGGGCTACGGTAGTAATTGCTGTTCCTGTTGTAGGGGGTATTGTCAGTTATATATATTTAATATAAGCCTTTTTGGGTGACGCTCGAACGCGCCTTGGGTCATTACACAGACCTATTGGAACGAATGGGTTTTCGGTAGTTTTCCGGATGAGTTTATCTTTGTATGATTCTGACCATCTTCTAGAATTTGGGTCTATGATGGTAGGTGGAGGAGGAGCAGGAGCAGGAGCAGCGGCTTCAGCCTCGGCAGCAGAGGAGGTTGTGGATTCAGAGCTCATCGTCGTTCTCGTCAAAGAGCGAGAGCGAAATCGCCGGTACTCCGTAAACCGGCGATGGCGTCTCGCCGTTTAGGCGCTCATCCCCTCTCTCCCTTACTCCGCCTCTACATCGCGCCGTGATTTCTGTCGGTGTATAATATTAATGCCAAGGTACTTCTCATACAGAGGTACTTTTGTATAGAATTCTAAAAGCTTTTCCCTGATCAAGGTCGCCTGAGATTCGGGAATAACCGCCGCACGGCGCTAAGGAATCACGATTGTTTACAACTGTGTATGTCGTCTGTCGTATATATGTGTATACGTACACCACCGGAGTCTCACCATAACGGTGTTCGATGAGGATGCGGTCAACATTCAACCTCACAGAGGACAGAGAGGATCCTTACGAGTTGCGCAGGTCGCGCTCATTGCGAGCTAGGATACGGTTTCAGCTGAGTATGAAGATTCATTCCCTGTCCATCTGTTAGCTGTCTGCTAACAGAGAAGTATCATTCAGAGCGGCTCCGGTATGCAAGAGCAATATTCACCCTAATCTTACTTGGCACAGGCTGGTGTCTTTATGCGGCACGTTAGATTCGCTGTTTTGTTTTCAAACAGGAATTGATTTAGCTGTTTAGTAGCTTTGGCGAGGGAGAGGTTCTGCAATACGGTCTGATCATGAAGAGCCGATAGATTCTACTCTAGAGCGCTCGGGACTGCTGCCGGCGGATGTGGCGAAACGAGATGCGGTGGTAACTGCATTCAAGGTAAAATAAATGTTCTAACCCGTCTACCTTGGAACTCACGTTCAATCCAGCACGCCTGGGGAGCGTATGGTGCGCCTTTTTCTCCTCAATCCTTCTCTCTGTGTTTGGCCAACACCTCTGTGCAACAGAACGGGACGCATTCGGATTCGACGAATACCACCCAATCAGCAAACGAGGTGAAAACCTTTCTCGGCAGGGTGGAATCGGATACACCGTCACTGACGCCATTGATACCATGTATCTCATGGGTCTCGGGCCAGAATTTCAACGTGCTCGAACCTGGATCGAGAAAGAACTGGTTTTTGAAAGGTCTGGAGTGTTCAGTACTTTTGAGGTACGTAATGCATTGGTATCTGTTGCATACGCCACTCGACTCATTTGACTCCCTTCTTCTTTTTTTCTCCTCATAGACCACCATACGCGTTCTAGGTGGCCTGCTAAGCACCTACCATCTCACCTCCGACGATCTATTCCTCAGACGCGCCAAAGACCTCGCCTCCCGCCTTCTCTCTGCGTTCGACACACCGTCCGGCCTCCCCCTCCCCTCTGTAAACCTTCAAAGCAAAGAAGGCGTTCCAGAAAGAGGGATCACCGACAGGATCAGCACAGCGGAAGCCGCTACGCTTCAATTGGAGTTTCGTTATCTTGCGGAAGTTACGGGGAACGAGACGTATTGGTTCAAGGCTGAAAAAGTCATGGAGGTCGTCGCTAGGGAGCTGGAGAGGGTGGGGTATGAGCATGGGCTGGTGCCCATATTCATGAGGTACCTTCTCTCTTTCTTAGAAATTTATTCGCGAAAAAAACCAGCCGCTGACCTTCCGCACTACAGTGCCAGCTCGGGAACGTTCAAAACCTCGGAGATTAGGCTTGGGTCAAGGGGTGATTCATATTATGAATATCTTCTGTCAGTGTTTCTTTTACTTAGACCTCGAAATTCGTCTGTTGACTCATTTTCTTTGCTGATAGGAAGCAGTATTTGCAAACAGTGAGCTCTTTTCCTGTCTTGATTTCGTTGATGCGACCCGACGTCCTCTTCTGTAGGCGAGAACAGAGCCCGTGTATCGAGAGGTATGTTTTTTATGTAGCTCTTCGTTGTACCAGAACAATAATGAACCCCATCTTTCTATTTATGTCCTCTTCTCCTCCCTCCCTCGTTTCTACCTCCCTTATCCTCCCATACTTTGCTTCTCCCCCTCTGTGCCTTTTTACTTCTATTTGTGCATTTTCTCTCTATTTGCTTCGTTTCTTCGTGGTCTCTCGTCCCTTCCCTACTTCCCTGCGCCCGCGTCTCTCTCTCTTTACTTCTTCTCTACCTACAATGTATTCTCTGTTCCCTGTACATCCGCAAAATCTTTTACTATCCCTCCTCTCTACGTATACCTCATTCATTTCCTCCCTCCTATCTTTGGCTTCCTCCTTCCCCTCATACAGATGTACCAAGAAGCCATGAACGGAATCCATACTCACCTCGTACACCATACCCCTCAAAAACATATGTCATATATTGCCGAACTACATCCCAAAGATTTTTATTCAGGATCTATCGGTGACGTTCCAGAGTCTTATAAGGTCCATCACAAGCAAGACCATCTAGTTTGTTTTCTTGCTGGATCGTTGATGCTTGGGGCTGTTACTTCCGGTGCGAGGGGGGGTGGGGAGCACGTGGGGATTGGGGTTGTGCATGGAGATGAAAGTAGTGCGATGCGAGGTAAATGGAGGGCGGACACTGGAAATGAGCGGAGAAGTGGTGAATGGAATGGGAGAGTGTCAATACCCCCGCTTCCGCATGAGCTGACCAAGGAGGGAAGTAGGGATTGGGAGACGGGTGTCGGTCTCTTGGAGACGTGCATGGCAACCCATGGGACTGCTACGTGAGTTGCCTATCATCTGTTCCGTTCTGGTTTTCTCTCCTTCCTCTTCTGCTTCATCTCGTATCCTCATTGAATTGTTGGTGTTTGTTGATGTTGACTCTCCCTTTTACTCTTTTTATAGTGGACTGGCTCCCGAAATAGCAATGTTTTGGAGCACCAAAGAGGAAGCGGAAGAAGCGGAGACGGAGTTGGGCAAGGCCGCAGGGAACAGGGAATGGTATATCAAGGGTTCGAGGTGGGTGCTCGTTTTAGCTGCAAGAGAGGTTGGTCATTGATTGGAGTTTCGGGTTTCCATTATACACTCGTAGACCAGGCGGCCCCGCGTCATACGATGCGAGATATATGTTACGGTGAGTTTCTTTGTTACTACCACTTTCTTGCTCATGTCTACTCCTACACGACGACCTCTTCCCTCTGACTTTTCTTCCGTTGAAATCCCATCACGAACGGAACGTTAGTTAACTATGCTGAACCTCTTCCTCTCTACATAGCCCTGAAACCGTCGAATCACTCTACATAGCCTACCGACTAACCGGCGACTCGCACTATCGGGACTACGCTTGGGGCATCTTTTCCTCCATCGAAAAGTATGCAAAACTCCCCGGTGGAGGATACGCGACGGTGTTGGACGTAGATACCGTTCCAGTGACATTGGATGATAAGCAGGAGACGTTTTTCTTGGTGAGTTCGGTGGCGCCGTGTTACGAGTTGCTGTACTGATAAATGATTATATTCATAGAGCGAGACCCTGAAGTATCTGTATCTGATTTTTTGCGATTCCTCTGTGTTGCCTTTACATGGTGGGTTGTATTCTTCTTCGGGACCGATACCCTTTGATGATGCTGAATTTGATTTCTTGGTTTTGGCGTTAGATGTCGTTTTTAATACTGAAGTATGTTGACTATCGTTTGTTGACTGACTACTGGGCGAATGTTGACGCCATTGTTTTGATAGGCTCATCCCCTTCCGGTGTTTATGCCTACGATCAAGCCATTGTTCAGGGAGCGTTCGCGATAGCTGAATGCCAGTATTTGAATATATGTATTCCATACTATAGTTTTATACCATGATGCTGGGTCCTAACTCTCGAAGAACAAATACTGCGGCCAACACCATTGCGCCGCCGCACCCCCTGTTTCTTCCACCAGGGTCAACATGAAGACGTTGACTCAAGTAGAAGAACGTCTTCGTTTCCGCAGAAACTCTTCGTTCGAGCAAGCTAACGATCTCACCCGTAATCTAAGACGCTGTATACGTATCCCAAACAAACAATGATCGTACTAGTAAACGACTGGGCCCCTCGGAGCCCATTAGACTAGTAAAGTGGTATTAAACTCGCCACCTATATCTTCCAAACCAGACGGCCAAGTATCCCGCATTATACGAGGTTCGCTTACTGGCTCCACGATCCCAGTCGTGGGCGCGTCCTCCTCAGGTTCAGAGTGATCCTTAGGGTGGTGTATTCGGATTTTTAGCCTTCCAGTCTCTTTCAGGGCCCGCAATCTACCAAGCTGCGTCTCGGAGAAGTCTCGCTTCTCCTGGATGAATATATCGCAAGTTTTCAAAACCGGATCACCGTTAATGGCTCGACTGCTGATAAAGTCAACCAGAGCACCGTTGGACCAATGCGTGATATCCTGCGACCAGACTCGATATTCGGGACAGACTATCATCCGGAACTCCTGCAGCTGCGGGCAGAGATAGTCCTCGAGGGCGACAGAGGTGGGACAGAGACAGCGAAGATGGGAGTCTTGTAACGTCGTACCGTATTCCTGTGTCAATCCCCAACCCAGGTCAACCAAACTAAGGGAAACTAAACTTGGAAGCATTGAAAGACACTCTGTCAGGGCCGCGGGTGTCATCGTTATCTCCAGACCTAATTCCTTGAGCTGCGGTATTTGCATCTCAAGAAATGGAAGTTTTGGAGCCGGTGTCCTATTTCTCCAGGATACACTAAGAGAGGTAAGCGCAGGACAGGATATTCGACTGAAGACCGAGCATGTCCAGTCCATGTAAATCCCGTCTGGGCTTTGATCTCTAGTATGGGGCTTCATTGCAAGGCGCATCGAAGTCGCATCAGGAAGTATGATGCGTGTCTTTTCAGCCGAAGAGTCCTGATCAACTTTGACCCCAATTTTTAGCGTTTGAAGTCGCGGAGTGCTGGTTAGAAGGATCAAGAGATCGGAGGATCGGAGGAAAACAGAGATCTCTATGTTCGTCAGATTGACCCAATGGCAGGGCAGAGCGTGGTATTGGACATCTCCGCGAATGCCAGTTTTCATAACAAGACTTTTCAGCGCAGGCATTTGTGCCAACAAAGCACTGTAGGGATGCGTTGCAGCCGGTACGATAGCACGTCCTATATGGTGATGAGCAACTTCCAAAGAGGTAAGTTGCGGAAAAAAATCTGGAGAAGAGCTCGGAAAATTTACTTCCAAGATAAGGAGGTCGTCTATGGGCAAGGCCAGAGTCAAATGTTGTATCCGGTCGTGAAAATTCCATAGTGAATCTAACAAACATGTCATGTTCGAGGACGCTTTTGCTATGGAATCACTGTCACGAGTTTTCAGACTTCCATGAACGGATATGGCGATCGGGAGTGTACCCGAGCGATCCAACCATAAAGCGAGTCCTGCCGTTCGTTGACGAGCAGCGACCTGAGTCAAGGAAGATGGGAAGTGAATGTGAAGTGAGTTCCACAGCCTGGGCGTGTGAATGGATACATCCCTCCAGTGTTTGCATACCGTAGTCAGGAGCAACGGCGCACATTTCGTGCTTCGAAGGCCATAGGGAGAATCTGACGGTAAACCCTGGAAGAATATCTCGGCAAGTGTTTCTGAGGGAATCCGGCGGATGGGAGATGCTAAAGCCTGGTGGGCATGGATATAGTTCTTGATTTTTTTCTCCTGAAGCAGGAGATTATCTAGAGCGGCCTGTGCGCGAGCGATGTCTGTTGTAAGGCGGCCAAGCTGATCCCGGGCATCGAGCAAGGTTACCTGCAGCTGATCAAGCTCGATTGAGGACGGCACATAGTTTGTGCCTAGCATAGGGGCGAATCTAGATTCATGCAAGTCCCAACTCATGGCTAAGGTAAGTGAGCGCGAAAGCGAGAGCTAATTAGAGGCTGTCCAAGAGAACTAAGATCATGTGACTAGCTTTGAGAAATTCCCACGTTAACGCGACAGACGCCACGTACAAGCCTTTGGACACGAACCGCCATGTCGCACACTCACACTCATGCTCCCGGAGAATCCCATTCTCATTCTCATGGACCGCCACAACCTCAGCAAGTGGCTCTACCGCCTCCTGATCCAGCTCTCCAAGCTCTTATAGAAGCTGACTTTAGACCAATTTCATTAGCTCTTTCCTCGGATAATTCTGCCCTTTTGTGCGAGCCACATAAACTCGAGAAGTGCTCGTCATGTAACTCAGATTATATCAATCTAAATCGGCTTGCTAAAATTCTTGCCGCGAACCCAAATCTGAAAGCGCCTCCACCAGCAAACGTGATCTCTAAAAATCTTTCACAAGCCGTGAATAATACCAAGGAGGAGGGGAATGTACGATCTTTCTGGTGTCCTCCTCATGATTTTACTCTAATTATATCACGTAGGCCTTTTATAAAATGCACAAACACAAAGAAGCCATCAGTCGGTATACTATGGCTGCGTCAATAGCGGTACAGCGACCGCCTTGGGAAAGCAACCAGCTTATGCGCGAGGAGCTCTCCACGGTTCTTTCGAATCGTTCTGCATCGTTCTGCGAGTCCCATGACTATATCTCCGCGTTGGCAGACGCAGAAACTGTCATATCTATTCGTAGAAACTGGAGCAAGGGTCATTTTAGAAAATCTAAGGCTCTCGTTGGGTTAGGCTCATTGGGCGAGGCGGCGGAAGCGCTCCAAGTTGGCCTGGCATTTGAGCCTAACAACACAGTACGTCTCGTAACTTCTATTCTTTTTTCGTGTAGTGAGAATTGTTTTATCATATAGGAACTTGGGGCGTTTTTCACGGACATCGAGAAGATGAAGGGGACCCCAGTACAAAAGGATGGCGCTGATTCGTGATAGCGCTCGTGAGTTAGCTCGACCACTTCTGTTTCTGTTTGTTGAAATTGACCTATTCTAGGCTCATTGCTTCATCACCGCCATTGTGTATACATACTGTATCTATTCGTATCATTCCACCATTTGCATCTACTATTTTGACCCTCTGCGCTCATGGATCTATCTTGCCGCCAATCAGGACGCCCGTCGACGTTGCAACTGCATGTTGACGTCCATAAATGTTGCAGTACGCCGTTGGCGGTTTAGCCCGACTATATCTCGCTGGGGGTTGGAAGAGTTATTGGCCCCTAGTTGTTACGTTCAAATGATCTCTATCCGCATTTGGGCCTGCCCGTCCGATGTTGGTGTCAGGTGAATCCTGATGAACCTGGACAGGAACACGAAGGACGATATGGCCATTTTTTAGTCTTTTACATAAGTTAGTTTTTCCGAACCCTACTTGAGCATTCACGTCAAATGATAGATTGTCCTTTCAAAGCTTCACCATTCCGCGATATTGGGATGTGCAGGGCTAGACTAGTAATATCTATCTATCAGGGTATCCCTTCGAACTGGACATCATACTGACGCTCCTAAATGAAGCCTAGAATCCCTCGCTAATGGAGGTGGAGATGGGGATTTATCGATATTTTCACGGTCAACTTGCCTAATGGCGAAAGCTTCGTCCCCATCACTAATTGGGAGCTCGATGTGATCATTCCTGGTTGTGGGAATCGTCTGCAGGTTGATATCGGTGAGGATATAAGAATCGGGATGGGAACGAGGGGAAGGAAGTGATGAGTCGTTTCGGGGATCAGTCTCGTTCGTACACCCGAAGGCATTTCCTTCCGAGCTACTGACGATCATATTTGTAAACTGCGAAAACGAGTAGTCAGCTTGTGAGCGAAAAAAAAACGGTTATTGAAAAGAAGCCTGAACATACAATGATGCCGATTAGTGGGGTTTGAATTTCTTGGAATATCAGGAAAAGGATGTCGTTTGACATGACAAGAATAACGTCTACCAAGAGGACGACGGTATACAGTGCAGCTATTCAATATTCAATACCGATCCAAGAGTCAGATAATTCTTTTTGTTTTTTAACACGGCAGAGCACGTACCCGACTCGATTAGGATTTTACCGAAAGTTTCTAATCGACTGGACGACATGAAACCTAAAGACGCTGCTCTTTGACGGACTGTCCAGATCCGGTATGCTATGAGACCTGTCGAAAGAAAGGTCTAGTTTGAATTCAACGAGGCAGGCAGCAGAGTTTCAAATCACCATTATTAAAAATGCTAGCGGCAAGCAACGCACCAGCGTACAACGCCGTTCGCCGAGTTATTTTGCCAAAATAACATTTCGTGTCCGTCGCAGCGAATTCAGTATCCGCTTGCACGTTGTTCCTGACGAAAAAAATACCTAAAAGAGCCCGTATAAATATAAAATTCGAGGTAGACAGGATTAAAGCAGAGACTTGCCGCAGGATGCAATAAGGAGAAAGATGGGAATGATTTGTGTGTAAATATTTTTCGACCAGACGATATAAGCTCGATAGCACTGTTGTCGGGAGAAAAAAAAAGGTCAAAATCCAACGATTTCGTTGTGGATAAAACTCACAACGAAAGCGTCCGAAAGTAGGAGGGTAATCAGCCAAGTGGTGCTCAAAAATATACTGGAAGCGGAGAAAGTGCGGTTGAGTCAGGGAGTCGAAGTTTACGGTGGAGGATCTTAGTACCTCATTGGGTCCCAAAGTGGTGGCAGTGTATATGTATGCTTCACTGCTGGAATAATTACGAAGGCAAGGGCGCCGATTATGCGCTGCAAGAGAACCAATCAGGCTGGAGTCAAATGGGACTGCGAAAGAATGGTAGAGACATGCCGTTGTCACAAGCAGAGTGAGCAGGCCATGGGTGAGCAGAAAGTATGGATGAACTCTCTGCTTTGATTTGAATCTGTTCCATATAATGAGGGAGCATCGAGTCGCAGAAGAAACATAGAAACCTAACGAACTCGATGAGTTGATAGCCCGAGTGACGAGTGTAACCAAACGAACCAAAGAGGATGCAACCAACTGATACCCCAATTAGCTCCGAGCTATATCGTTGTGCTGGAGAGAATGTCATTGCTGTTTCATCTGAGGGGCAGTCGGGTATGGGGCAAAGGTCTTTTAGCTTGAAGCCCCGAGTTTATCTATAGCGTACATTGCTTTCAGTAAGAAAAAAAAACTGCCAACCTGCCGACCTAATTTTCAGGGACCCTGAAGAAAGCTGCCGTTGTACGTATGTACCTAGAAGTAGCCAAGATAATTGAGCTATTGATATTGTTCTGTGAAAGGCTAGATGAGACGGTTGATATTGTCCTTGTTCTCTTCCTCCGTTGGGATTAGCTAAATATTGAGCAGGATGTACATCCGCCGTTCCAAAAGTCAAGCCGCCATTGTGCTAAACTCTGGTTATCCGGTAGTTCTGTTGGTTCTAGACAAAAAAGTGAGAGACGAGGTCTCGCGTTGGCGACGAAACTTTCTTCAGCTTTTGCTTGGGCCGTGGTACAACGGGTTGAAGGATAGGATAGGATAGGATATACTATGGTTGGTAGGGTTCTTTCACTTTTTCAAAAATTGCTAATACTGCTTCGAAAACTTACCGGCATAAAAATCTAACTAAACAGGAAGATTCAGAATGCTTTCAAACCCCTGGGGCCAGATGCCTGTGTGATATTGAGCAATGCTGCTTGCGTCGGGCGATGACCGAGCAAAAACAAGGATCTTTCACTTGTGACAACGGAAATGTAACGGTAAAGCAAACTGGCAGGGTCTCGCAGATGGCACAGCCAGGACACGGCAATTTTACCAAAATCGGTCCAGCGCGCATTCAATTAGAAGATTTATATAAAGTCACGAGCCACGGCAATGGCCCATGTCACGCTGAGGCTCCATCTCACTTTTGTTCGCTCGTTATGGCTCAAACAGGAATAAAATCGAGACAAGAATAGAGAGATATGTTCTAAAGAAGCATATAATGCTTGTAGTATACTTTATTTCGCTGCTGGTACTTGCCTTTTAACTGTTCCTGGCAATGTTTGTAGAATCACGCACAGATTCTCACAATTTTTTGTCCACCATTTACTTTCCTCTCGAGAAAACATTACTTTGAGTAGATAGTACAATTAGACACTATTCAGATACTGTGCCTGTAAAATACGGAAGGCAGAGAGTGTCTCGAGCTCTCAGAGTTGAGTGTTTTGTAAAAAATGAAAGATCCCTGTTAGTGAAAGAACCCTACCAACCATAGTACTGTAGATCTAAAGTTGAAGGATTACTCTCGCTCCAGAACAGTCCATTGGTTCAGGGCCGGTCAACCCGGATTATATTGAGTCTGTCCTCTGCCATTCAAATCTGTCACCACCAGAATCTGCCAGCATTCCGCCAAAAGCGCATACTACACTCTTGGAAATCACAAAGTTCTTGGACGGAGACTAAGGTTATTGACCTGCTTTTTTAAGCCATTTGGCCCTACACATCCAAGATAAGATTGGTCGAGTTCACCTGATAGTGCGGAGCAATAGTCTGATATCGGCGTATGTGCTACATAAGTAGACAGATCAAAAACAGGATTCACGTAAATTAAGCGCGATGGTCGTAACTGAACGGGGTAAAATAATCATAGGACTGCAGGGACACGTACTCCGCCAGATATTCTTAAATTTTCCCCATTCACGTAGGCGCATTCTAGTATCCATCGTACAGTAGCTGAAAACTCCTGCGGTAACCCATATCTCCGGGGATACAGCATAACATTCTTTTTCAGACTCGTATCAGTTTTTTCGGTGAAAAAGGTATCTAGAAATCTATGTCATGACATGAATAAATTTGGAAATATGATTTTCTCACTGGTCATAGGAGTCTCGAATGGGCTAGGAACAATCGTTACGACACGAATGTTGTGTCGTGCCAAGTCTCGTGCCATTGGCAGAGTCATTGAACGTATCGCACCTTGGTATAATCAGTCTAGATAAATCTCTATTCTTCTGTCGTAAAACTTACCCTTTGTCGCAGCATATCCTAACTGTCCAGCTTGACCTTCATACTGTCCACCGTCAGCACATGAATTCGTGCAATCTGATTTCGGCTTACAGCAGAGGAGCTAGAGATCATGATTATCACACCTCGCTCACCATCTAAAGTACCCTCTTTCGGGACATGCACAAGGTACTTCGCAACCAAACGTGATAAATGGAACGTGCCACTCAGATTGACAGCGAGAAGACGATTCCAATCCTGAACAGAGTGCATTTCACCTGTTCTGTCTACTAGCTAAACGGCATTCAGTAATGAGTCGAATGATTTTAGTGACTTCCACCTACTTGCCCGCCAACGGCAACTCCAGCTCCGTTGATCAATCCCCCGAGTGCTGCCCCAGTGCTGCCTGTCCAAGCGACCACTTGCTTCATAGCTATCTCTACGTCGGAAGGAATGGTGACGTCGACCTCAACATACTTCAGACGTGAGCTCGATGTCGGAAAGGAGGAGGAGGAGGAGGAGGAGGAGGAGAAAGCCGTCATGGGAGATTCGTGGAATAAATCTTCTGTGCTTGGTGGTGGAAGTCTATCGAGAATAGCGACGAATACATTAGCTTTGAGCAGCTCTACGACGGACGCTAAACCCAAGCCAGAAGATCTGGATGGTTCGGGGTAAGTCCTGGACGCAGATGAATATTTTCGAACACCCACCCTCCAGAGACTACAAAAGTACGGTTTGCCAATTTCATGGCGTTGTTTGCTTCGAGATGTCTGAGCTTTCGAGGCCTTTATACCATTGGTTATGTATTTGTGAACATGCATCAAACGCGAGTTGCGGAGTAAGTTATGATGACCATCTTGAAACCGGGATACCCACTCCCGGAAGACCTGCCAAATTCTTAGCCATCATGCAACGTTGCATCTCACCACTTAGCACCACGAGTACAATGGGTGTATGTTGGAACGACACATATGTAAGGCGGGCTCAATAATGAATCGCAAGCGCCTCCCACCATCGAGTATGGACGTCGGTCGAAATCTAGTACCGATGACAATCAATTCAAAGCCGTACACTGTTGCAGCCTTGTTTCAGTGATGAGAGATATCTGCACCACCTCTATCAATGCGGGTTGCATATGCATGATCTTGTAATGGACCTCCCCAAGCGAGGAAGGCTGAATGGAGCAGAGGTCAATCGAATCACATCAGTACTCACTCCGGGTACGCCGAGTTGAATAGCTGTGGTCACAGTCCATCTCGGGCTTGGTATCAGCCCTCCGTTGTACAAATTTAAAGGTTTCGAAATTTAGAGTGTTTGACGTAGACCGGGTACATTAAGGCCGGATATCATCTTCCATGTGCTACGACTCACTGGATTTCAAGATCTGACCTAGCTGTATTGCCATGTTCAACAGGGTCATACAATGAAGCAAGTGTGATTGCAAAAGATCGAAGAGGGTATCAGAGGGTGAAAAAGAAAGGAATGCACAATTTCGAGCGGATCATTCAAGACCCGTCTTCATTATGCTTTTGATTTCTTCCAGCAGCAGAACGCTGTAAATAACTATCGAGGATCTGTGAAGCATGAGCGAAATGCCAGTCAAGAAAATACGGGGAACATACCTCATCCATTTCCGCCATCTTCTTGAACGAATCCGCATATATATCGCGCACTGTCGGATGTAAACTTTCCATATCAATAGGTCGTCCAAACAACAGCTCATCCACAGGATCCAGGATCTCAGCCCGACCACCTCCGGGGTTGATCAACGGTTTGCGCTGTGTAGCTCGGTACTCAATGATGGCCATCATATGTGAGACGCCGAAATCCTCTTTCGTGTGTATCGGTTTTCTCACTGCTTTCGCTTGCGTTGACATCTGAGCTTGGGGTGGAGGGAATGGGATGGCAGCCGAGGTACCAGCAGTTGAAGAAGTAGGAGTAGGCACACGCGGAGCAGCAGTAGATGTCGGAGTGGTAGATGTCGGAGTGGGTGTGGACCGTGTAGTAGGCGATCTATCGAGCGGAGACGTGAGGCCATGTGACATGGCAGTGGCATACCCAGATCCATCAGACAACACGGACGCCACAGATGGGTTCCGTCGACTGGTCGGCAGCCCGTTGTTGTTGTTGTTGGCCGGGGGAGCTGCATTAGTCCATGCATTGGAGACAGGAGTGACAGACCGAGAACGCGAGGCGTGTGCATCAACCGTTTCGTCATTGGAGTATTGCGACGAAACAGAAGTTGATCTCAGCGATGGAGACTGAACTGGGCTCTGCATTTGCATTGGCATCCGCACATTCAGCCCCTTGCCATTTTTTATCTTGTTGAGCACTCGGTCCAGTTTCTCACTCCCCCCGCGCCCAACCCCCTCCAACAAATCGCGCTTATTGTTGTTATTACCCCCTTCCCTCCATTCCTCCTCCACGATATCGCTAACATCATATGCTTCTCCATCGGGCAAGACATACGAATATCGCATTCGATCATCGGCATCGTATCTAGAGCTTCTTAATCTCACATTCCCAGGCAAAAGAACGTCCACACCCCGCAGGTTGTTTGCTTGAGTGGAAAGCATAGCTTGCTGGTTCGCCCGCGAAGCTTGTCGCTGAGCAGCTATGATCTCCTTCCTCGAAGGACCAGACGACGTTTGCTTTTGTTGTTGCTGCTGCGGCTGGAATCGCTCGTCCGCCCCCCGTGGACTCAGAGGTTCCGAGCTTGTGTTAGAGGACATTGATTCGCGCTGGAAGTTACGCAGGGCGAGCTCGTCCAGCGGAGCAGACATTCGATGACGGGAAGTGGAGTTACGATACGAGATCGCTCGTCGGAGGACAAACGTAGGGTCATCAGAAGACACATCTTCTATGGTCCCCAAAAGCTGCGCAGAATCAACCGAACGCCGTTTAGTATCCTGGAACCGACGGTCAACGGCTTTGTATGTGGGGGGCCGGGGATAGGCATCGATGACTTTACTTGATGGAGACAGCTCCCTCTCTAAAATGGTCAAAATCAGTCATTTCTTGCCCAGTAAACGTAAACGGTAGAAGCCGAAAGAAAACGAACATACCTTGCCCACCTATATCGACGGTCAACCCATACCTTACCCTCGACGAACTCCGCCTCTTCGCAAGTTTATCCTCGACTTCATCCCCGCCATCCACAACACCCTCCAACATCCCAAACCTCTCAAGACCAATCTCAATCACCTCTGCCACCGTCACATTCTTCGGGAACACAAACACCTTTCGGCGGAGGTTCATAGGCATATTGCCACCCGACGAAGACTGGCTCAGAGATCTATCGCGCAAAGTATGTTTGAAGACAATTGCCTCCGTCAGCGTATCGAACGCCATATCATCAGGAAGATCCTCCGAATAAATCACCACCTGCATCGCGAAGCGGAATGAGGGCGAGCTAAATCGTTCTGCAGGAACATTCCCATTTCCTTGCACAGAAACAGTCAATCTTCTAGGTGAGCCCAACTCCGACTCAGTCATCGACGTATCCGTCGCGATCAGCGTATCATCTCCTTCTCCCTCTACTCCAAACCTAGTTTCGTCAGCAACAACGCCATCCGCAGAATCCCCGTCACCTCCCCGTCTATTCAAATAAAACTTGACCGCACTGTCATCCGAAAAGTCGTTCATCGGCAACTTTTTGATCGCAGGATGCATACTCAGATTACTAGCGATGGAGCTAATACTCCCCACGCTGCTCCTCTTCACTTTGGGCACCTCCATCTCCATCATCGCAGCCTCAACTAGACTCTCAAACACCCTCAGCGGCTTCTCTTCATTCATGAGTACGGCCTCGGACCCTTCGAGCTGTTTCACTGTAAGATAGTAATCGGAGGAGTCTTCTGCAGCTGGTAATCGGAACCTCTGGAGAGCTTGTTTGACGAGTTCAGAAGAGGAAGTGGAGGAAGCGAGAAGGACAGTTTTGAAAGTGGCTTCGGTTTGCAAGTTCTTCCCCGCGAACACACGTATAACGCTCAACTCGGGTATATGACTATCTGTTATACCGGCTATACCCTGATTGATAATCAACGACCCGGGTCGCGTACGTTGAGGGGTTTGCGTGGGCGGTCCAAGACCACTGCCAGAGCTCGAGTATGTGTTATTGACGGCGGAGGCGGATTGGAGGCCGTAAGATGGTTGTAGGTCAGGTGGAGAAGAAGGAGAGCGATTGAGATACTGTTGGTAAAGCGCTTGTTGTTGTTGATCTCTTTGACGTAACTGAGATGCGTGCTGAGATACATCCGAAGGAATGCTACTGGTACTCTTCCCGGGAGGAGTCTGTGGGAGAACCTGAGGCTGATTTTGAGGTTGTTGAACCCTCCGAGGGTCCATCGAGTTTCGCAAAATCGTCCCCTGCTGCTGCTGCTGCATAGCCATCTGAGTAGTCGGTGACATGACGGACTCGCCAGAGGCAGAAGGTCTCCCTGATGATTCATCCGAAGTTCGACCACTGACAACTTCAAGAGATGATATCGACCCATTCTTGTCCTTTTTGTCTTTATCCTTCTTTCGGAATAACACTCCAAAGACGCCGCCACCCTTCTTCTTTTTTCCGTCATCTCCTCCATCCAAAGTAGAATCGCGCTCCTTTCGAAGTTTCGATCCGCCCGACGATGATGACGAAGACTTGCCATTACTGTTATAGGTCGCAGAGCTAACCGGAGTACCCATTCGCTGAGAGCCTTCCTTCCCCCCTTGGAACGTTTCCGGAGCGACTCCTCAGACCCTTCATCTCGGATCCTCTTCCGTTCCTCTTCCACCATTTGCTGTGACGTGGGAGGAGAATCTTCTTGTTCACGAATGATGCTGGGAGTCATGGTTATACGCATGGTATCCTGCTGCTCGAGAGGATCTCGGCGATGCCCAGAATTTGAGGATGAAGTGGGGCTATCCTGGGGCTGAACCAGCCTCTCGCGGGAGCTGGAGGAACGGAGGAGGGCGAATTGAGGTTCAGGAGAAGTTACAAGGACCTGTGGATGTTGTTGTTGCTGCTGCTGCTGCTGGACTAGGGCCTGCTGCATCTCCTGCTGAAGCTGTTGTTGAGCCTCCTGTTGAGCTACTTGTTGCTGACGCTGCTGTTGCTGTTGTTGAGCGTTGAAAGCAGCATCTGCAGGGCCGGGCCCAGAATCAAAACCAGGACCAGGACGCAAAGAAGCCGGAAGTTCAGGAGATCTCTGTTGCTGTGTCATCTGCCTAGAGCGCATTTCCTCTACCGCAGAATCATCCCAACTCATCCCATCATCCGGTTCCATACCCATGCTCAACCCGTTAGTCCCAAACTTGTCTCTTTCCTCCGTGAGCCTCCGCTCTTCTTCCTCGGCGGCAAGTGAAAGATCTTCGCCTTCGTATGACTCGTCATCCCATTCTATGTCCTCGTCTTCGTCCTCGTCTTCGGAATGCCATACTGCTGGCGGATATTTATGAACGTGAAGAGATGCGGTAAGCTTAACGCTTTTAGTTGAGCGAGATTGGGTACGAGAGGGCGAGTAGTTGCCTTGGAGGGAGTTTATATTATTGCGGAGACCATCTTGAACTTCTGCTTGTGTAGCCGAGGCTAACTGGACAGTATATTAACAAAAATGTTGCTAGTGAGAATGAAACATGGGGGCGTACATCAACATTTCTGTGCTTGTTCAGCCTGGCTAAGCGTTCGAACGGTGTCTCGATGTTTTCGGCAGGGATGTATCCAACCTCCTGAGTCTTGAGTACGCGAACTAGCCACCAGTAGCTGTTGCTATCGTCCATCAAGAATAAACTGTCTCCTTTCACAACATTCGCCTGACCCTCGACGGTCGCCGCAAAACTGTGCAAGGAGTATACCAAGTCAAAATCGATGCTTTCGTTGGGTATAGACAGCGAAGAGGAGCCGTCATCGACATCGTCCAGATATTCTTCTCGGTCCTCGCCGTCGGAGTCGTCTTCGAGCACAGAATGCTCTTCGTCCTCATTGCCAATAAAGTTGGCTGCTTCAGCGTGTGGGTCCAGTTCCATTTCGTTTTCAGCGTGCATTTGGCCACGGAGGTCAAATGTGTCGCTGCGAGGTGGTCGTCGCGGGTCAATGCTCTGCATGACGGGAAAGGGACGTTTTCAACAGCGTCCGACCGAGACTGGTGCAAGGGTGAAACGACTATCTTTGTTGAACTACAAAGACGGGCTAGCCAGACAAGTGAAGGGCAACAGGCAAGTGAAGGGCAACACTGCCGATAGTGGCACGTGCTTTGATCGCATCGCTACAATGTTCAACGAAAACCAAAACTTAGACACAAGTTACATCCAGAACGGGACAGAACGGTTCGGGTTCTGTGACTTCTGTCAGCTCAAAGTTTCGCCACATTAATCGCAAAATCGACAGCTCAAATTCAGTAACGTACAGGCTATAGGTCAATTTCTTAGTATTGTAATGCCATGCAGAAGGCATGGTTGACGCCAGGAGCTCAGGTTCAATGAGCGGGCAGAAAAGTATTTATGTACAAATGTAGGTTCAATCCCACTGAAGCCTGCCATCAGACTTGGAAGGCCAATCCTGGGGATCCATGACCTATTCTGCCGCAGAACGCTACAGCTCGGAACTTGTAGGAGAGTTAATTGGAGCCATCCTCTTTGGTATTTGAAGTTGTCACTGGGAACGAGAACAACTTGGAAGGACTTACTATACCGCCATAGGCTTTTACTCTTCAGTTGCTGTACAATGCACGCTCATTTTATGGAACAAAGTCAAATCCAGGCAGCGACTTCATCCCTACTTACTCGTCACCCATAGCACGCTCGTTTTGCTTGTGACAATGGTATGTGGTTTTTTTGCAACTCTCTGCAAAAAGATTTCGACCAAATACACGTTGCTAGCGTACAATCGTCGGTCTTATAATCATAATCATGCCCACGGTCAACGAAGCCTATACACATTCCCCGACGTGTTCGCCAATGATGTGCGGTGCTTCAACTAACACAAAGTCAAGACTTAACTCGAGGTTTCAGGGTTTTAGCGCAGTCTCTATGGCTCCTCGCCGTCTTCGTTTCCGATGCATTTGTTGTGAGCTTCTTGGATACCGTTCTTTTCTGCAACCAACCATTCCTAATCCTATTCCAGTGCTATCGAGCTTACGTCGTCTGGTCGAAAAACATCTACACCCAAATTCTGCCTTTTCTCCTCCTTGCAGGAAGTTTTGGCAAGTTCTCACCCCTCGTACTCTGCGCTTCCTCACACCTAATCTCTTGTCACGAACATTCTACTAGCATTGATTGTGCTCAGAATTCACGCCCAGGCGGACTCGCACCTATGGATTCAAGATAAAGCCAAGTATTACCGTACACTAGGGGACCTGACTACCGCATTCGCTGGGGTGACTCTCGTCATCAACGTATTCAACACTGGTGAGTTGTTCATTCGTTACTCGTCGATTTTGAGTTGCATACTAAAAAAATTGAGCTTCCCAGTTCTAATTGTGTATCGTATCTGGGCGTTACGCCGAAAGATAGCGGTGAGGATCAACCCGTCGAATCAGCTTTCAACTTTAGCCATTGCTCTCATCCAATCCGGTAAGCTTTGTGCTCGTAACGACAGTATCAGTCCTAGCTCAGGCTAACTCGGAGTACTTAAGTTGCGATTTACAGTATCGTGCTCATGGTGACCCTGATTTTGCTGAAGAATAACAGTTACTGCCTTTTGATATTTCAAGATATTCAAACCCCCTTTATCGGAATCATGGTACATACATACCTTGCTCACGCTCATATCCGTTTGGCGGGTCACTGCTTTCCGCTGACTACCCTTATTTTCTTTAGTTCACGCATGTCATCGTTAGCGTCTGTCAGGATCCCACTAGACAGGGTCCTGTAGATAATAAATGTCCACTACCACCACACGAAAATTTGCGGTTGCCCACTGTGATCAATATACAAACGCAGACGGGCGTCACGACGCACAGTGAACGCGTAATGCATTTAATTGATAAATGTCCTGGTACTGGCTTGGGTGCTACTAGTTAATTTAAATTGATTACAATTGATTCAGGAGCTCAAAAAATTTCTCTGTGAACCTAAGAGTACCTCTAGGCCACGATGAAATTTCATATACTACTAGCCACGGTCAGATTTCACCCCATGGTGAACCGTGATGGTGGCCGTCTGAAAAGGACATTGTTAGAACCAAGGAATATACAAAGGCGGATCCTGTCAGATTTCAACATACCTGACTAGTCCTGAATGGCCAGATTGAATTCACCGCGACGCTGTCATCGGATGGTTGCCAACTTTTAGGTTTTTCTCGCATAGGATAATAAAATTTATTCAGCCACATAGATTCGGAGTTTCTTTCATTTCGATGCCCTTCCGTATACTATTGAGTACGAACCGCGCTAACTCAGAACTGTCAGTTTTAATGCCAGGGCTCTTTTGGTTGATGCAAGTACATATAACCTGTCTTGCTGAGCGATCCCTTGGTCTTTCTTCATAGGTCTGAGCGAGCATGACATTCTCTACGCAAGACCGCTTCAGCTCTGAGTTGATTGGGGAAATCCTGGCGTCCATTTTCTTCGGTCAGTCAGTCATTTGGCTTCTTCAAAAATGAGATCATTAAATCTTTCACTTCCCCACTCGAATAGGCTTCTACGTATCGTCCGCTACACGCTGTTCTCTCATCTTGTGGAAAAGATTCGAAGAGAATCACAGACCTCACCTTTATTTATTCGTCACTCATATCTTACTCGTCCTGCTCGTGACAATGGTAAGTATGTTCATTTTTTTTGATCCATTCTTTCTACGACGTAGTATTCATACACTCCTTCACTCCTTCTTGGCAGCGTGAGATTACTGGCCTGGTGATAGTGATTGCCCCGGTATTACAACAAGAATACACTCACGCTCCAACTTGGTCACTGATTCTGTAAGATTGAATCGTAACTCTGAACTTCCGTCGAGGCTGATTCAAAGATATGTTCAGAATCTTGGCAGAGACTCTCTGGATGTCGACAGTCCTCGTTTCCGATGCATTTCTCGTGAGTCATTTGCACTCTTCAATAATCCTGTTCTGCTTTGTGACTAAGTATACCCACAACTCAATGTCTAGTGCTACCGAACTTACATCGTTTGGTCAAGGAACATATATACGCAAATATTGCCTATCATTCTTCTCATTGGCAGCTTTGGCAAGTGTTTGTTGTTTATAACCTCGTCATCAGCATCTAATGTTATGGTTGCTATGGTTGAAGCTACCGCTGTTGCAAGGATCTGTGCACTGGCAGATTCCACACTAGGAATTCAGAACCGCACAGAGTATTATCGTACGTTGGGGGATACAACGACTGCCTTCCAAGTGGTAACCCTCGCCCTTAACGCGTTCAACACTAGTACGACTTTTTCCATTCTACTTGTCCCCCAATTTTAGGCGCTACAGCCCCATTTCTCTAGGCCTTATTGCGTACCGAATCTGGAATGTACGTAGAAGAATACCGTTGAGGATTGACCCTTCGGACCGGTTGTCGAATCTGGTGTACGTCATGGTCCATTCTGGTGCGTGTGTTCAGCTTTGGAATGTAAAGACACGCATATACTCAATTTTTGTTTTGCAGCTGCAATTTACACCATGATGAACGTAGTCGTCATTGTTATGCTCAATGTGTCCAGTTCCTGGCTTCTTATTTTTCAAGATATACAGCCGTCGTTCATCGGAATTGTAGTACGTCTTACCTCTTTGCTGGAGGTGTAGCTAGTCTCGATTGACTGAGCGCCCTCGCGCTACGGTTCTAGTTTACAAGCATTATCGTCAATGTCTCGACGGATAGCGAATTGGATGGCAACGGTGATTCTTCGCAAGCATTTCCTCAAAGACCAACCGAAATAAATCTACAGACCATTGTTGTCTCTCGTTGTGAAAACACTGAACGTACGATTACTAGCAAGGCATCGACTGGGGGCTTGACTTGGCCGATAAAAATGGAATCTCAAATTGTTGATTTTTGAACTCAGGCTGGAGTAGACTCGAATTGACGGGTCTTTATACAGCGGCTAGATGTTAAGATTAGTGTGTAGTATTTAGTATGGCCTCGTTTGATTCAGGCATAGTTCTCTACCGTGAGTTTGCAGCCACAGTTGTGAAAAGCCGAGGGCAAGCCGGGTGGCGTCGGTGAAAGAATTGTATTGGCAGATCACGGAAAATTCAAGCCCCGATGAGATGCCGCTATTCGTGATGGAAATTAAATAACTTTGAAATTTGGACCACCATATTGCTTGCCATCATCCTACTTATCAACCAGCTCGCCACATGGAACGATCACATCCCGCCGCTCGCTCCCCACTTAGCCATTGCCCACCGTCAATTGATGATGTGTCCAATTGCCTAGGATTTCTTCGACTCGTTCCTCCCGTCTGTTGCTGGAATGGATCGCTGTCAGATAAACCACGATTGATGGCAGGGAACTCTTCTGCATGTTATGTCCCAGAGGGTCGACTGGTGTCACGGTATGGTCCATCCGTGCCGTTTTATGCCGTGTCTTAGTTTCTACTTTTGTATATAGCCATGTATTCGGACGCTTTGTCGTCTTCTTTAGTATATCAACGCCAGTGTTCGGGCTTATTGCCCTTACCTTCCTGCCATTTCCGCATCACCGAGCACGTAGCCCTCACAACTGGATTCAAAGTCCCGTACATTCGGATACGAAGCAAAAGCAGGCCGGCGTACTGATCATGATGCGAACCTGGGAGCAAGAGCACTGTGGTTTATCTTGAGCTCCGGACAGGAAAAATGTACAGTGCTAAGACTCACGGCGTCCTTATATGAATTTTCTTCGGCAATAAAAATGGGGCCTATGAAGCCCCGACTCGCAGCATGACCTCCTTTCTGTCTGCCGTTGTTATCCGTCTTCTCTCTGCCCGCTAATGCGTTCGTGGCCTTTTGCGGCGATCAAGGCTATGAACAGGGTGTATTAGGAGTGGCTCCCGTTCAAACATATAACGTTGCTCCATTCTTTCCGCCCCAAATCAATTGTGTCCCTCCAGTGGACTGCCCTTTCAACAGAGACACTGAAGGATACTTCTTCCTCTCCCCGAAGTGGTGTACAAATGACTTTAGCTGCTGTAGAGTTTACTGAAAAATGTCTCCTATCATCCAGCTTTCCCTGCTCAAAGGAGAACTTACTGAGACTGTCGGGGAGATCATTATCATGAATCCAAATGGCACCTTCGTTTACAGCGCATCTCAAAATTCTGTCACAGGCTCTGAGAAACTCATCCCTTTTCGTATAGGACTACAAATCTTCAGAGGGAAGAGTCATCTTGTAGTAGGGATGCGAACTATCAACCGGTCCGGTTTCAATCTTATCCTCGATGAAACCTATACCGTTGTGGCAAATCTGTAAGTGTCCTCTCTTAAAATTCCCGGCCTCCTGGCGCACTGATAATATCTTCATATCAGTACAGTGACCGCCGACCTGAATGTAGGGGCAGACCTTCATGAAGTACCATCTAATTTTGCCATACTCGTCTCACCTGCCTCATTTTCGTACGATGTGAAAGTGCTTTATAACATCCGATGACACCGCAATGATGACAGCCTATCCTGTTCAAGCAGCAAATTTGAGTGCCTTTGGAGGTCCCGAAAATGGTTTCCTTGTGGACGGCGTCGTACAGGAGGTAGACATTCTAAGAGGTCGGTCTAGCCTGACGGACACAGTTCGATATATCTCTGATACCTCTCAGGCGAAGCTTCAATCCTGGTACTGAACCTCGCAAAAAAAAAAAAAAAACAGATGGGGGTTAAACGTTAAACGTTAAAGTCGTATTTTTCAAGACATAACCGAAATGGCGACATGCTATGGAAAGCTCAATTTGGTCTTTCCCCAGCTTCTTACCGCGTTCCTTGCACAATTGGGTCGGTCATCTCACGTTCCTGCCCTCCGCCCAATTGTCCAACGCGTCAACGACTACTGATATCACTGTGTACACCTGGTGGAACGGCGCCACCGAAGTCAGGTTCTGGCAACTTTTGGGCTCCAACTTGACGTCGGCCAGCGCACCTTTAAATGTAACTGATTTGCAGTTGACGATGCCAACGACGGTTAAATTAGGAGATCCAGTCGGAAAAGTCGACTTTGAAACTAGTTTGCACTACAATGGGAACCAAGGACACTTTGTGTTTTATCAGGTTGCGGCCTTGGATGGTATTCACAGAATCCTGGGGCATTCCAATATTATTTCGCTGAGCAATTCCACAGGCTCCATAGCTTACTACCAGTAGCCGAGTCGCGAAAAAGTGATAGACAGTTAGTGTAGCTTCATAGCCCTTCGTCTCGACAATACTAGATGTTTTGTTTGGCATTGCTTACAAATCAAAATCGGAAGACGTCTAAACCGAGAATTTCCATGTTGGCGACGAGGGCTGCATGTCGTGCAGCACAGCGAGCCGGCCTCTCAACGTCAGCCTCCGACGATGTCAAGGCCCGACTACGAGCGCTGCTTAGAGAAACGGCCCAGCCCGTCGCTGTCGTTACATCGCTTCTGCCTAGTCCTGACAAAACTTTTCACGGAGCGACTTTATCTTCGTTTACCTCGATAGCCATGGACCCTTACCCTCTGGTCGCGTTTTCACTGAAGATACCGTCTCGAATGGCGTCTTCCCTTCGCGTTGCCCATCCCCAACTTTCCTCTCACATGGTCGTCAATATCTTATCTGCGTCCCAGGCATCGACAGCCATATTGTTCTCCAGGCCAGACCTACACCCTCATCCTTTTGAACAAGTTGGATACTATCTGAATGACGAAGGAATACCAATCTTGGAAGGATCGTTGGGGGCTTTGTCTTGCAAACTTGCGTCACTGCCGCTTGCGTTGGACGACTTGGCGCTCTCTGGGAGGAATTTGGACGCGAAATCTACATTGGAGACTGCGGCGGAGGCGTTTACATCTGAACTTTTTATAGCCCGTGTAACCAAGGTTGAAAAACTCGCTGTAGATGACGTGGAGGCCGCTGATTCGCATGTTATGCCTCTCTTGCATCACCGTCGTGAATACGTGACGGTGCACACCAAAAATTCTCATCTGCCGATTCCAAAGGTCTAGATGATTGAAACACGGCTCTTTTTCCTCGGAGGGGTGGATTGAGATGCTTAAAAAACAAGAAAAGGTGTGTAAAAGATACGCATCACAATTCTTTATTTTGACTTTGACTTCATTTATTCAGTTACTGAGGAAGTTGGACGCGTATTGAAGAACATCCGGTCATACATATCCCTTCCGGCGGGTATCGCTACTGGTACATACTATGGGAATCTGCTTCATCTTTGCGTGTGTCGCTGTAATTGCCGCAACCGTCAGGTGGTTTCTAACGTTCATAATATGCACATGTACGACCTTTTTCACTTGGGATACCCGAGTAACTTCACCGTAATTCACCGGTTCATTGATGGCTCATAGAAAGCGCGCGCAACGTTTTCACGGCCTCGATGTGATATGTACATATGCAGTAACTTTCTTAATTCGGTCGGACTTTGTCCGTAAGATCTCGGACACCTATGCGCTTTACTTTCATCTAGGGCAGACCTTTGAGGCGGACGGAAGGAAGTCATCGCACGGCGTGAACTGAGCACCGGTTTCCAGAGATTATCCCGTTGTTAATCCATCCACCTTCGCCTATGGGAGGAAGAGAAGACGAGCAGAAGAAGCTTTAAGGCTCGTATACCGTAAGTAGCCTTCTGCGGGTCTTGTACACGGGCTGACGTAGACTTCAGCAATCTTTCCTTGCGGGCGGATGTCAGTCCGTCTATGTTCAATTGTCGTGTTAAATGGTGAGTTTGGCTAGAACTTTATTTCATCTCCGGTTCCGATGCTGAGTTCTTTATATTTTTATTTTCGTTCGAAACATAGAACCTGACAACAGTCGCAATGAAGTGGGGTACTGAGTAGTACGAGTTACTGACTGATGAACTATTCTATTCTGCTCCCACCCGAACGTCGATGTTGACTTTTGGGATCCTAACTGAAGTTTGAGGGATGACTTTGAACCTGCCGAAGATATCTCCATCTCCTATGCCAGAATTTTGTTACAATAATAGGTATATTCCTTTCCCGTTCCCGGACATTTTATGATATCTCATGACTTGACGGGTGTGTAGTTCATACAGGCCCTACTCTGCCCTGCTTACACGCCTTCTCAAGGTCGAATATGCCACACGGGGAAAAAAAAATAGAAGCGCAATCGCTTTTGTAGCTTTCGGCTTATAGTGAACCCAGAGTCTAGCCAGAATCGGTTTCGAAAAATGTAACCCATAGGGATGAGCCATGTCAACCGTCGAATGACGATTCTTTTTTTCTGGTGCTGTCCCTACTTACTTACTTGACTGTTCCAAGGACGATCAAATGCAGAAGTTATATGACACTGTGGCCCGCCCGCCTCGCAGCCCGCACGAGTACACGAGAAGAGAGTAAAGAGACCGGAGTTTCTCCGAAAAATGCTGCTGATGGTATCATGGTTTACTGTAGCTGTCCACTTCAATTTATGTAAACCACGCTAATGGGGCGCTAGCCCAATGAATGGATGTCGTCGATCCAGTTGCGTTATATAAGGGATCACTCTGTTTCTGCTTTGGCCTTGGATCGTCGAGGTACGGCCAAGTATAGCTCGTAAAATCGAGTAAGTATTATACAAGTATAACGACAAAACTTCATTCGAGCAAGTCGAAATTTGAACAAGGTTCAAGATGATTATATGTACCGGCGGACCCCGGAAATACCTTGTATGTGTGATCCGAGGTTACACTTATATGTATGGCAGAGCACAAAAAACATTACAATCTGTAAAATGCTTATCTCTCGCTTGCGACTATGTTTATGCCCTTACGTGCAATGGCATGCTTCCAGGATATTGGGCCATTAATTTAAAATGAATTGAAGCAACCTGCAGTGGTAGTAAGTGGTACCGGTAAGTGGCGGTGGATTATTTTGTGCTTTGTCGGGGTAGTACGGTAAGTACGGGGTAGTATTTGCGGGCACAACTCCGAAAATAAAACATATTACGTTATTTTCCTCTCACGGTCCTGAGGATTTCGACACCGACCGACGCCGTGACTGTCGTTTGATTATATTTGATGATGAGTGTGGTACGCAAATGTTTTTTTTTTTTTTATGTGCCTGCATGGCTCGTGGGTTCGTGGGTGGCTGTTGCTGTCAGATCCGAGCACGATGAATTCGCGCTATAGATTTACCGTTTTCGCGGCGGTAAAGGCTGATTGCGCTTCATCCATGTTCCTCCTAGGTATATCGTGACCCGGTCGTCTCGCCTGTTGTCTTTAGACTTTCACGACCCTCCCCTCCGGCTTCCACGTTGTATAGTCCTTTCACCATAAATTCGTCAAAAGTAACATGGTCAAGGACATGCACATGCGCCGCGAAACCGGTGACAATACGGTGGTCCAAGTCTCAACCCCCTCATCGTCTAACGCGAGCGGTGCCCAGGAGGAGTTGACCGTAGTCGACAAAGCTGAGCTGCATCTGAAAAGCGAGAGTGAGAAGAACCTGTCGGGAGAGGACGACACGATATGGGTGGGTTTTTAGTTTTGAACTATCCG
The DNA here is from genome assembly GCA_013368555.1 of Collybiopsis confluens. Lineage (NCBI taxonomy): Eukaryota > Fungi > Basidiomycota > Agaricomycetes > Agaricales > Omphalotaceae > Collybiopsis > Collybiopsis confluens. Next base: position 110,413 of record JAACJN010000042.1, on the reverse strand, counting down.
GTTTGTGGAAGCTCACTTTTTGCGCCCCCCTCCGCTTCAAAGGTCGACTTTGAAGAAGGAGATATAAGAAACCCAGTCAACTTCTCCCGCTCGAAAAAATGGTCCATCACCTATCTATGTTGTTTTTCGACGGTCATGGGATGTGAGTCTTTCGAGTGGCTGACATTGACACAAATTGATCCATCGCGTGTATATTAGCCTGTGTAGCCTCTGCTTACAACATGGGATTCGAATCTATGATAGCAGATTTAAATTGTACGGAATTTCAGGCGACGATAGGATTGGCTCTTTTCGCTTTGGGATTCGGAGTCGTGCCTCTGGTAACTGCCTCGTTCAGTGAAGAATTTGGGAGACAGCCGTTGTACTACTCCGCGGTTATTGGGATTGAGCTCATGTACATTATGATAGCAGAGTAAGCGAAGCCTTTGCATCCCTCTTGCATTGATCTGACCCACCTTTCCAGGGCCAAGAACATCCAAACCGTTCTCATAGCTCGTTTTCTTCAAGGCTCGTTTGCGTCTACTTGGGCAACCATGGTCGGAGGGTCGATTGCGGATATTTGGCCGTCAAGAGAGTATGTCACGATCTTTCCCTTCGGATCTCTTTTCTTATATCTTTCCACAGGCGGGGACTTCCCATGTCTCTTTTCTCTTTCGCGGCCGTTGGCGGGGTCGGCATTGGGCCTGTTTGTGCCGGATGGATAGAAATGAACCCACGGTTGCAGTGGCGATGGATACAATGGATTGAAATGATGTACGTACCCCCCTCCTTTCCCTTGACATGGATTTTGATGTTCTGCAGCGTCACCGCATTATACTTGATCCTTTTACCGGTCATCATGACAGAGACACGATCATCTATCATTCTCATCCGGATAGCCAGGAAGATGAGAAAGGAGACCGGCAACAATAGATATCGTGCGAGAGTTGAGCTTGAGCGGACAAAACTCAGTACTCTTATATACATATCTTGCACCAGACCGATACGTGAGTAGCTTCTTTTTTTTTGACATTTCCTTTTGTTGATCAGAAGTATGTTTCCAGAACTTCTTTTGACCGAACCAGTCGTGGCGAGCTTCAGTGTAAACAGTCTTGTAATTCCTCTTTACTATGGTCGCTGGCTGATTTTAGGCTAGTTATGGATCGGGTTCATGTGGGGTATACTGTACTGTATGATCGAGTATGTTTTTTTCACTCCTTCTATTTCACTTTCTCTTGTTAATTCACCACGGCAGGTCTATCGGCTTGGTTTTCAAGACCGTTCATGGGTTCAATATCGGCCAAGTCGGAACTGTTTTCGTCACTTTCATGTACGCAAAACCGCCGTTCGAGAGATGAATGTACGTCTGAAATAGCCATTTCCTATACAGCATCAGCGCTTTCCTGGGAGTCTGCACGAACTTGTATCAGGATCATCTCTATCGGTATGTACAAATGTCCCTCTATCGGTGATTATTGTCCGCTGAACTTTGTGGGGGCGTCCATGTAGGAAAAATTTCGCAACTCGTGGACCTGAAGCTCGTCTATATCTAGCTTGTCTTGCTGCGATACTTGCGCCTTCCGGGATGTTTATTTACGCATGGTCAACGTTCAGTCACGTTCCTTGGATCGCTCTGGCGATCGGAATCACGGTATGCTTTCTGTGTTGATTCTAGAGTTGTTCTCATTTCGCTCTCTCTCTTGTTTAGGTGTTCCTTTACGCAACCTTTATCATCTATTCAGCAGTTTTCACTTACCTCGCCGACTGGTACGTTTTGTTGACGTTACTGGGTTTATTATCTGGGCTAACACTAAAACAATTCTCCTCCTCACAGCTATGGACCATTCGCTTCGTCTGCCTTGGCTGGTCAAAGTCTATTAAGAAACATCGCGGCTATGGCCTTTCCACTCTTCACTCAACAAATGTTTACACGATTAACGTTCAAGTGGGCGAATACACTTTTCGGATGTATCGCTTGCCTTATGATGCCTATTCCCTTTGTGAGTTGGAACCACTATGTGGCTTCCCGTTGTTCAAGGACTGACCTACCTGCGTTACGGCACTTTTTCGCTTTTTCTTTTTTTCTTTCTAGATTTTATTCTTCTATGGACCTAGGATTAGAAGTAAAAGTCGGTTCTCGAGGATGGTGATGATGGCAGAGCAAAGTATTGGAGGGAAGGCATAGTTGACACTTGGCACTTGAGAGTACATTTTTGCGGGGGTTTTTTTTTTTTTGTTTTAGATTGACGAGGATATTATAATACTTGTATTAAATATGCCAGACATTGGAAGGGACCTTTTTAGAATCTTCGGCAAACGGCTTGGAGCGGTAGTATGATAGCATGACCAATGTGCGTTTGTTTATTTTTCACCTCTGGGAGTCTTTCGCTTTCCTCCCCATACGCGGAGTGATTTTGGTGAAATCCGTCAAGCGGGTGACTTGTTCGGCCTCTTATTGGCTTGGGTGGCACGGGCACCGCGCTCGCCGCTGATTTGAAAGGTAAGGCATTATTACGAAGTGAGCTACATACCTCGCTTCGTGTAGATCGAAACAAAATTTTTGGAAGCCATAAATGAGAGGGGTAGTAATAATCACGGTCAGTTACAGAAGTATAACGTCGCGGTGATTCTTCTCAAATCGAAATTGAAATCTGAATACCTGAGTCGAGCAGTAGATAGTGACTGCTCATGAGAAGCGAAGACGATTACCGGGCTCCGGAGTCAAGTTCTCTGGTTCAAAGTTTTGAATTTAGAAGGTGACTTGCACAACGTATTCTGAAGCTAACAGATTCTCATACAATTACAAAAATGACTTTCGATTTTTTCTTTCTCTCTTTCCTCTTCTTTTAAGGCTCTCCTCCTCAAATAAGTGCTTACTCAGTTATTCGTGGCAGACCGAGTGAGACTCAAGTTCCTATCTTCGCCAGGAATGCTTGACGAACCTCATGCTCATGAAGATCAGCTGCTGGAATGACGCGTAAACTGGATACTCCGTCCTATGAATTCTGATAGGTACAAGTGGCCACCAAAGAATCAGAATCGAATATTCCCCTACCTTAATGAACACGGTTCCACGGTGATGTCTGTTGTCGTCAGCCATAATGACCCGGAGTTTCGCTCCAGGATGTATGCGGTACAATTGGTGGGGTCCTGTGTGAATACGGATCCACTTCTGCGCTTTGATATCTAGTGGGTAGTTCAGAGAGATGTTAGCAAAGTTCGGTTATATGAATTGTTACACAAATTACCTTCGAGTTCGCAATAAATGCTACTGTCCTCCGTCAATACAACTATTTCGATTGGGATACCAAACTCTCTACAAGCGAAGGCAAACGATGAGAGTTTTAGTAATACTATAGGGTACGGTACCAGCGCCCATTATCATATTGAAACTAAACTTACGGGTTATGAAACAAATCGATCAGTCGACCGATGAAAGCAGACATCTGGCATAAAGCGTGGGTAGTGAAGTTTCATGACCAGACATATTCGTAATGAATGGTATATGTTGTACCTCTTTAGTATTATTGGCATCTTGACGAAAATCGAAAGGTGCGACGCAGTCCTCCTTGTCCAATGGGTATCCCCACCCTTGGACCACTTTTCGTGCTTCTTGCTGAGGGTCTTCGGTGTGGTGCAAGGTGACTACATCCACTCCCAATTCGGAGAGGTGTTGGGGAGTGACATCAGTAGAAGAACCATTATCATGGCGCTGGTATGCACGAAAGGCCATCTTGGATGATAGATTGGAAAGCAAACCGACTGACTTTTATAATGTGCAGTACATTATACCGTGACCTTGTTGGAGCTGGGACATCCGGGGTCCATGGGTAGGGACCGTAGGGTCATCAAACCTTGTCTCGACGAGAAATCGGCAGCCTGTGATTTTTCCAGATGCAATGCCAGGGTGTTGGTTCAGGTCTAACCGATTATGCTTCATTATGCCGTCTTTCGGAGCAAGAAAGAGTTATATAGAAGGAATGCGAGTTTGATATTCTGCTCGTGTATTAGCGATTTCAAACCTGATATTCGGAAACGGGAAATCCTGGGCCGCGGGCAACAGGAGGTGTGCGAGAGGGATGAAAATTGCACGGGCGTCACTTTTTTCATCCGAGTCTTATCTGCCGCACTGGTAATGAAATCTCCCTGGTGGAACAACCCTCATTTCAATACACAAATTTGAACTTGAAAAGATGGTTTTCATCCGATATGACGGAGTAAAGGCTAGGCTTCACACCTTTACAGTTCTTGATGTGATTGCACAGTATCGTGTCAGAGAATCAGGTGGCATAGAGTGCTGGGCGTAAGTACTTATCGCGACAATTCCCGTTCTGTGCTAGACCGCACACTGATGAAAGATGAAAGATGAAAATGAAAATGAAAGATGTCCATGTTCATCTCCGAGTACGAGAATCAATAATTACAAACAAGTCTACCTCAAAGCAGAGGAATTAGTGGTGGAGCGGAATATCAAAAGAAGTTTGATGAGCAACTAGTACAAATATAGAAAGGGTTGCTAAATATGGGTTCAAAAAAACCTCGACAAAGACGAACCTTCACTACGTTCCGGACTCGTAACGGATGAAGAGCATTGACATGCGACTACAACTCCGGATTTCGTCGAATGGTCCCAAGTCCACCGGGCAATACTCTGGCCCTTCGACGAGCCTCCTTCGACGAGCTGGTAAAGAAGATGGTTGTTGGGCCCAAAAATAAAGTTGACCATGAGTAGGGCGCGAGAAAAATATTACGATCCACTGGTACGACTCTAGCCGCTTTGTACTATACAGTCGTTAGCATTGGAGTCTTTGTAAACCGTAAGGAATGAGCGGCCGACGTGCCACTCATCATTCGCGCCTCCAGTCACGGCAGCTTTGTTTCCGCGTCTACATCTAAGCGTCGGAGCCTAAGGAGGTCTTAAGCTCCTGAACCAGCTCAGCCGGCTGCACGAAGCTTTCTCGATGGACCCCGGGACTTAGTGAGCTACATACCCTGCTTTGTAGATCGAAACAAATATGCTGGAAGCTATAGTAAATGAGAGGGGTAGTAATAATCACAGCTCAAATCTCGATAAATACATATTCGAAAGAAAAACAAAAACGGGAACAAGAACAAGCAAATAATACATACAGTAAGGATACGGAAGGGACTTTTTGAGAATCTTCGGCAAACGGCTTGGAGCGGTAGTATGATTTTTTTCGATAATAGCATGAAAAGCCAATGTGCGTTTGTTTTTTTTTTTCACCTCTGGGAATCTTTCGCTTGTTCCCCAGACGCTGAGTGATTTTGGCGACATCTGTCAAGCGGGTGACTTGTCGGCCTTTTCTTGGCTTGGGTGGCACGGGCACCGCGCTCGCCACTGAGCTATGGCATACCCTGCTTCGTGTAGATTGAAACAAAAAATTTGGAAGCCACAACTTGAAATGAGAGGGCACAGAAGTATAACTTGAACTTCACGGTGATCTGAAATGTCATCTGAATAAAGTTACACTATGTAAACTGGTCGCTGGGGAATCGGACCTTGGCCAGTATAATTTATATCCTATCCTATCCTGAGTCGACCAGTAGATAGTGACCAGTGCTCATGAGAAGCGAAGACGATTACCGGGCTCCGGAGTCAAGTTCTCTTGTTCAAAGTTGTGAACTTAGAAGGTGACTTGTAGTACAACATCAGCAGAACTGGATTTCTTCCCCAGAGCTTGACAGTGTTGAGAGCTGTTGGGCGCCGGAGAGAGCTTGACAACGCAATAGATTCTGGGACAGAGTTGGACAGCCATGATGTAAGATTCAGGTTAACACCTACGTATAGCTACGTATAGCACTCAATTAACGACGACGTAACGGGGTGAATAATCAATAGTATTCGAAATCGTAAGCTCTAGTAAATACTACTGAACAATCTAAACAATCTGCGCTGTCATTGAGCTGGAACCAAGCATGGATCAGCTTTCTCAAGCGCATACCATATTTCCTTCTCCCAGTATTTGTTGAGCAGATATTCTGAGGAATAGAACATAACATTAGACGATGAAAGTCGCGAGTCCGCGACGCCTCGTAATCTCGGTGCAATATCAACCTGTGCTCGGAATTGGGAGACTGGTATGATGTCCCCTAGTGGACTCCCATTGGCACGAAGAGCCTTCTTCAGAACATAGCAGCCAGATGGGTAGTCAGGGAAATGGGGTTTCCACGCTTGGTAACATGGAATGTCTGCATAATCTGGTGGAGGAGGAGGTTGATTAACGACGTCGAATCGTTCGCAGTAGGCAAGAAATTCAGTGGCTGCCAGAGGGCAGATCTGATGATTTTGATCGGAGAGGCAGAAGATCATCTTCACGATGGCGATGGAATGACCTAGCGACAGAGAAAAGTATCAGGATTTGAATCAATGAGTAACGAATCGGCTCTACCAACCTTCCAGAGAGCTACGAGGCCACACTTTTGAATCGTCGATATTGATAACAACGCAGTCGTTTCTTCCAAACTTCGAACCAGAATCGGGCGGTGTTGCAAAGATAGTACGCATATCGGTTGAGCGCGAGTAGTCGTGATACTGACGGCCTTGTAGATGAAATTTTGACCAAATCTTGAGCACGAGACCGAAATAAGGAGGAATCCGAGTTGTCCGTCGACCACCGATTGAAAATATGCGAGTACCAGATTCGGCTCGTGTCAGAAAATCAGCAAGTGCACCTGAAAAGTCTGGTAACTGAAAAAGAGCCTGAGCGGCCTCGACAGATTGTGTTTTCAAGTCCGGGTCTCGAATGAGATGAAACGCAGAGAGCCCCTTGTTACCAAGAAAGGTTTGAAGTGGTCTCGGGGCATTAGGATGATTGAGTATGTCCTGAGCGATGGTAAAGAAGTCCTTGTTGGGTGTGAGGAGGCCCTGGGCCCTTGCTGATATAGGAAGAATGTGTTGTAAGAGTTCTGAAGAGGTAGAAACGGTAATGGGAGGGGTAGGGACATTGGGAGATGATCTGGACCCAGCTCTGTGTTCTTCACTGACAGGAGAGTTCGACGAGCTCGTTCTGCGCAAGTCAACACCGGCCTCCTTCATTGAGGTTAGGATATCAAAATTTCGCAAACGTGAATGGAGATCGAGGTTCCGACATATCTGAACCTCATAATTTCGGCCGTTCCCTGCACGAGCCGGCACCTTGACCATCTCAATATGAGCACGCTCCGTCTTATTTGCATCCCACTGGACAAGAGGACCGGCCAATTTGATACTGGGAAAGACGCTATGCATGAATTCGAGCTTGGGAATTTCCCAGTGGCTCAGCGGCTCCCCCTTTGTATTCCGTCGACCGCGAAGACGCATGACTTCATCCTTATGTCCATGGAACTCAGCAAGAGCTCGCTTCAGACGCATAGACGTGGCGTCGTTGAACCTGGGTGCTTGGCCACCATATCGAAAATCACTGAGAGATCGGATAGCAATGAGGAACTTGTCGGAGCTGCCAGCAGCGCCGGCAATAATGGTGACAAAATACCGCTGTAATTCCCTCTGGTCTCTACCCGTGACTTGCTTGAGTCGGGAGACTCCTTCGGAAAATTGACGAAATCCTTGCCGCTTTGGGATTAGGCTATATCGGAAATCGAGTTCTTGGGCACCAATAATGTACATACCCCACTTCAGGTCATGATCGAAGAAGAATTTATGCCAGTGGTGGAGTATTTCTGGTTGTAAAAAATAGGCCGGATCTGATAGAACCCAATTACGCCAGCACGGGTCCACGACGCCATTAGTTCGCGCTTTCTGAGCTAGTGGCCAGTATTTTTCGATGACATTCGGATCAGCACCTTTGGTGAGTTTGCCGATGACCTCTAGGGTTGAGCTCCCGGAACGGGTTGGGTGACGAAAGGAATCGCCATAATCGGTGTAGATGGCCATAGTGAATGGAGAGGTTTTACCCCCGCCACCTACACAACTAATCAAGGATGCTTCTGGGGTGTCTACGATCCACGCAGCACAAACAGTGTGGCATCGGCGTACTTGAGCTACTGGATCGGCCATGAGATGGCCAACCACGGCCGCAACCTTGAGTGGATGAAGAACAACATCGAGACTCTGATGATACAATCGATTGGTCAAAACTCCTCGTATCTCTGTAGTGTTATGTCTGAAAAGAGGAATAGGGAGCAGGGCGAGAAGTTGGAAGAGGTGGAGCGAGGCCTTGGAAAGCAGTTCATTGTTGATATTTGCCATGCTGATTAGAAGGGGATGAGCACAACGATTTCCAGTCATGACAGATATTGTTGTTTTATCAGAGGATAATATGGTACCGATCAGTGTACGACCTTGAGGGATCATAGACTGGACAGAATGATACATGAGATACGACAAATGTGCAGCTAAAGATAAAAATCATACCTGCATCTGCCAGGCCCGATCACTCGAAAGCCAAGAGTCATATACTCTGGTTAGTTTATCTGCGGTTTCGAAAATCTGAAGCGGGGTGAATGAAAGATGGTCCTGGATGAGAGGATTCTTGAGGATATCTTGTAGAACTTCGATCGCGTCTCGGTAGAATAAATAAACGGGCTTCATGAGTGGGTAAGCTGGATCAAGCTTCAATTTTTTTGACTTCCAGCGCGCAACAGACGGAAGGTAGTTAATGCGTGCTTTGAGCGCTTTTGTTGTGTTATAAGAGAGCAAGCGGTTTCTGGACTATTTGTCTCAATCAGTCGCTACTGCTGTCAATGAGTATGAAATAGATCGTTACCTTCTCTAGTTTCAGATACTCATCCGTTTCCCTCATTGATAACGAAGAAGTGAGAAGCCAGTGGGCCAACTCCCACTCCTCTCGATTCAAAAAAGGGTAGTAAAGGTTCTTCGATCTTACCGCTGCAAATTTGTCGCCATTGAAATCGTCCAGAGCATTCTTCCCGGTATGATGCACAGCAGCTGCGCCAGGATATGACTCGATGAGTGAGCCCACCGGTGACCGTGGACATGTTGTAGCCTTGTTCGACACCCCATTTGAGTCCGAATGATGAATCGAGCCTGGCGCAGTAGAGTCAATGCATTCGGACTCTGAACGGTTAACAGTTGAATGTGCCACTTGAGGAAACATATTTGCTTGGACATGATAAGGATCCAGTGATCTTGAATCCACGGTAACAATCGGCGTTTGGAGTTGGGATGGCGGAGTGGTGCAGGTAGCAAGCATGGATTGAGCGTCCATCATCGAACCGCCATTCTTCCAGCACTGTAATTGAGTGATATGTGACTGGAGTCCCTGCTGTGTTCTGCATCGTCGACCACAATATTGGCAAGAAAAAAAACGTTTATGATTTTGGGAGAATGGCATGCAGGCACCCGGCCGCACTCGGACTTGAAGCTTGGCTGAAAATGGAAAAATCAGCACAGAATTCAGGAAAAATAGCGGGGTGTTTTTTTACATACACTAATGTTAAAGCTCCTCAGAATGGCCAAAAAGTCTTGAAGGCAACTTGAAGGCTGTAAAAATGCTGTATGCGGTGGGTGTGTTGATTGCGTATGTCACATGTGACTTGTGTATACTTTCCTTCGCTGCTATCGTATTGACCAACGTTCAGACTTATCACAAGTCTAGTACCTGCAATATCTTTTCCAAGTGATGCTTGAAATCAACTCTAGAAAAAGTAAGCATGTCTTCCAGCTGGTTTTCATATGTGAAGCTCACTTTCACGCAGTGGAAGATGTTGAAGAAACTACCCTCGAACCCATTCTCAACGAATTAGCTACTTGGGAGCTCAAAAGCAAACTAGTAAGAAGTTTTATTTCGGTGGTCACTTTCTCTAGCCGAGTACTCAATACGGCATATCAGCAATCTTTCCCTCCTACAAACCAGCGACAAGTGGATTGCCTCGAATACATTACAGAAGCTCAAGACAGTATCTCATTTACCGAGCAGCAACTTCTCAGGAAGAAAGTGCATCTCGCCCGACTTCTGTTGGAATACTACAACTCTCAGAATGAGCACAGGGACAGCTCTGAGAGAACCGAGAGCGCCACTGCAGTTGAAAAAGTTCCTGGGGGGTTGATTGAAATGAATTCACCATACCATCACAATTCATGCTCCAGTGTTGAACCGTCTACCTCTTCGGAACAGTCTAGCTCCGGACATTCTTCTGGCAGCTCTGAATTCTCTCAGAGATACGAGGACCTAGGTATGTTCTCGATCCTAAGCCACCACTTCAAATTGATCTTCGAGTCTGATCTTCATGCAGGCAATAACATCGACGATAAGGCGAACATAACATCATCTGCACAGGAGAACGTTAAGGAAATTGTGCCGAAGGTGGTCACAGTGAACAGTAAGTCGCTTGCTCTAAGTTCTAAGAAGCCCATTTTCTTATATTTCTTTAGACATTATTACAGTTTACTACGGCGGTGCTCACGCCTCGTTGATCTTAGACTAGTTTTCTACAGCGATAATGTATTTTTTTTTGTGTACAGCGCCGCAATCATCAAAAACCTGTATTTTTCTTGGATTTCTGATGACTCGAGGTGGGAAATTGCACGAGGAAACGCTGCCAACGAGTACGTAAGACGCGCTTTTGCTACTTGAACCCGAACGTCAAGGTTCGAGTGCATTGTTGCTGGTGATCATGGAGGCTGAAGATGAGGATTCGGGCACTCAGGCTGCAAGTAAGTACTTTCTTTATTTTTTATTATCCCGATTGTTTAACGATCTTTCAGGAGTAAGTATTCAGTCAAGGTCAACCTTTCAAACAGATCACTCACCGCAGTTTAGCGATCCCAACGATCGAACCAAGGCCAAGGTGGATCAAGGTCACAACTTGAACGAGTTGGCGATCACATCACAGACCCTCGCCAACTGGCTGGGAGGCCAAGGAACAATCCATCCTCCGAGCCGGTCAACAACATGGCTCCTACAGCGGTAAGTTGTTTGAGGGCCGCTTCTCATTTTTTTGACCTCATCGCCACAAAACCAGAGATCCAGGGCAAGAGCACAAGCCAAGAGCACTTCCCATGTTTTGCCACAGGACTATCAGATCCCGCCACAAAATTTACAAGGTTCGCCACAAAATTTTCAAGCACCCGCCACTTTTTCTTGGTCCCAGGTTCGTCACACCTTTTCTTCGCCTTCATCTCTTACTCTAACAGGGTCATCTCTGAGTCAGTTCGACGCCAATTCTATGCTCAACGGTCCAATAAATGATGGTATGTCTTCAATTTTTACGCGTCTGTTGTATGACTCTCTTAACTAGCTTTAGATACTAATACAACACTAAATACGAACTACACATCTACTCTTGGCTCTTGTGGATGGACACAAGAGGAGAACAACTCCTGCTACGACGAGCGTCTGGATACCGGTTATGACCACACTCTCTCCCAGGGGCCGGTTCGTCACAATTCCAACGAAGTCAACATGGGGGGTCACCCACAAGCTCAGCGCATGTTCAGTGCAATGCCTGAGCAAGGTAAATGCTGGGTTTTCTTCCGCAATTCTGATGCTTATGGTGATCCCAGGTGCCAACTATACGGGAAGGGACCATCGTCTTTTGAGCGGTTTAGGCTTGACAGACTATCAGGGATATGACAATGATGCTTCGGTAAGGCTTTCAGTGCTTCCGACGATTCCATTGTGAAACTGATGTCACTCTTTCCAGGATGTTTTAGATGACCATCAGAGCCGAAACCGCACCCACAATCCCCCGAGTATTCCCTCCATGGACAATCAGGATACTCAGTGGAACAATTCGTGGTCTCCTGAAGAACAATTCGAGTTGGACAATGATCCTGGTGCAGATACTCAGCCTGATGTCCCGGCATTTACCAGTGGGTCGTTTTATCTCAGCTCTGCACGCGAATGTGAGTTTACTTCTGTATTAAATGGAGATCAAACTCACTTCCCCTCAGGTTATTCTGGTCCAATGCCAGCGCCTCGCGCCACAAGTCAAGGTGAGTAATATTCCATTGAATCAAACTAATGTGCTCAACTATCATGCAGGGCGATCATACAGCCAATCTTCATTTGGTACCAATCTGCACCTGTCCAACGCCTCGTCAAGAGACCCTCCGACAAGAGCTGCTTCCGGACCCTCCTCGAGAGCTCACTCGAGGGCCTCCTCTCAAGTCAGTCAATCAAGGAGCCTGAGGGGTCTATCTTCAACTCAAATGATGGCTATTACGCGTAACCCTTCTGTTGGTAGTCACTCCGGCTCCGAGTACGGTGAGTGTTTGTTTGATGGCCATCTAAATAGGTGTCTTATTCAAAGCATCTAGCTGCCTCTGCTGGTCATCGTCGCGGCGGTAAGGTTGTGGACAAGGGAAATAATCCGAACCTCGAGGGTTTTTACCCCCCGAGGATGAAGGTGCTGATCGCGACGGCAAAGAATTTCGTCTACTTGTGCCTCGTCACTCAAGATCCTTTCCCCTTGCCCAATAGCCAATGTTACATGTGGTCGCTTGATAGCGCCATTAATGATTTTACTGTCAAACAGCTCACTGTCGAAGACGGTAAGACTTTTTGACTGTTCAACTCTTTCTCCCACAACTCTCACACATGATCTGCTTCAGGATACCTAGACACGTATCGCCAAAATCTCCTAAATATTGTGAGTATTTTTTCTTTTCTACCTCGCCGCTATATGTCTATTGCTGACATTCTCCATGTACTAGATGCACACTAGCGCTTCCTCTTTTCGTAGCGCCGCAAAACGAAGCCTGCGTGGAATTGTCAAAACCGGCTATGGACTCCCCTACACTGACCATGATTATCCAAGCACGGGCTTCAACTCTCAGGATCTGATCGAAATTGGCAAAAGAAAAGTAGCGACTCTGTTGAGTGATCAAACTGATGCGTTTTATCTGGCACATGGGCGCGACGAGAGGGTAATTATCCACCGAATCACATTGCTTTCTCAATGCCAATTCTCACCGCTTCGAGCAGGGGCCCAGGAATCTCTCGCACCCTGTCATTGAAATGAGTCTTCATGAACTGTTCTATAAAGGTGATGATTCGCTTGCCAAACAATTCCCGCAGCACTTCAAGCACACTGTTCCAAAGGTGGCTTTGGCATTTACGATCACACTTGTAGGTCTCCAGCCTTATTTGTTCCATCATGACTGACGCTGCTTCAGATTCATCACTGCATCGAGGAATGGAAAAATGGTGTATTATCTACGCTCAAACTCGTGCGAGAGATGGCCGTACCCCAATACTGTGCTGTGACTGACATCATTGATTTACAAAAGTCATATCCGGTCATTTGGGAGAGGTATCAGGAAAATCTCCTCAAGTGGGCAGCAACAGGATGGTGAGTGTGTTTGCTCATTGTCGTACTGGCTGTATTCTGAGGAATCTCATGTAGGGCGTTGGTTCCTACTTCGACGTTTGTGGCTGGATCCAGTGGCGCTCCTCGTGGCCTGATTCTGAGCTAGAGCCCGACTCAAGATTATCATGTGCTAACAGTATCAAGACACCCCCCGCGCTTTTCATATCTTGTAGACTTTCACCTTTCACGCTATAGATCGATAAAAAATATGGCTTTTCGAAACTGTACTATACTAACAACGATGTTGATTTGACTAAATCCGAGTGATAAGATTGTTCAGGTCATCGCCCAATATAGGTATCTACGGCATCATTCATCTGTACTTCTGGGAACGGTCTATTGAGTTGTACACAAGACTGAATACATGTGTCCAATGCCAGCCAGCATCATCAAGCATTGAATGATGGCCGACAGAGATAGAGAGACAGCCACCTTCATTGGAACGCTTGTGAGCGTTGGAGCTCTTTCAGGCTCTAGATAGCCTTGGAAAGAGGACCCCCGTTTTCCTGATGAACGTATTCGGAAGCTAACAGATTCTCATACAATTACAAAAATAACTCCCAAACTTTTTTCTCTTTTTCTTCTTCTTTTATGTAAGGCTCTCTTCCTCAAGTAAGTGCTTACTCAGTTATTCGTGGCAGACCGAGTGAGACTCAAGTTCCTATCTTCGCCAGGAATGCTTGACGAACCTCATGCTCATGAAGATCAGCCCCTGGAATGACGCCCAAACTGGATACTCCGTCCTATGAATTCTGATAGGTACAAGTGGCCACCAAAGAATCAGAATCAAATATTCCCCTACCTTAATGAACACGGTTCCGTGGTGATGTCTGTTGTCGTCAGCCATAATGATCCGAAGTTTCGCTCCAGGATGTATGCGGTACAATTGGTAGGGTCCTGTGTGAATACGGATCCACTTCTGCGCTTTGATATCTAGTGGATAATTCAGAGAAATGTTAGCAAAGTTCGATTATATCTTTCATGACCGTTAAATTACCTTCGAGTTCGAAATAAATGCCACTGTCCTCCGTCAATACAACGATTTCAGATAGGTAAGCAAACTCTCTACAAGCGAAGGCAACAATGAAGAGTTTTAGTAATAGGGTACCAGCGCCCATTATTGAAACTAAACTTACGGAGTATGAACCAAATCGATCAGTCGACCGATGATAGCAGAAACCTGGCATAACGCGGAGGTATCATGATCAGGCGTACTTATTCGTAATGGTTCATGTTATACCTCTTCAGGATTATTAGCATCGTGACGAAAATCGAAAGGTGCGACGCAGTCCTCCTTGTCCAATGGGTATCCCCACCCTTGGACCACTTTTCGTGCTTCTTGTTGAGGGTCTTCAGTGTGGTGCAATGTGATTACATCCAGTCCCAATTCGGAGAGGTGTTGGGGAGTGACATCAGTAGAAGAACCATCATCATGGCGTTGGTATGCACGAAAGGCCATCTTGAATGAGAGATTGGAAAGCGAACCGATTGTCTTTTATACTGTGCAGTACACTGTTGTACCGTGACCTTATCGAAGCTGGGAGTCCATCGGTAGGGTCATCAAACCTTGCCTCGACGAGAAATCAGCAGCCTGTCATTTTTCCAGATGAAATGCCAGCTCGAACCGATTATGCTTCAATATACCTGATTTCGGAGCAAGAAGAAACAGTTATATATAGAAGGAACGCTCGTAAGTCTGATCTTCTGGTCGTGTATCAGCGATTTTAAACTCATATTCGGAAACGAGAAATCCTGGGCCGCGGGCAACAGGAGGTGTGCGAGAGGGACGAAGGGTAATGCACAGGTGGTACTTTTTCATCGCATCTGCCGCACTGGTAATACTATCTCCATTGTGGCACGAACCTCCGAGTCATGTCAATACATAAATTTAAACTAGACAAAAACATTTTCATCCGATATGATGGACTCAAAGGCTGGGCTTCACACCTTCACAGTTTTTGATATGATTGCAGGGTAGTGTGGTCTAGTGTCGGAGAACCAGGTGGCATAAAGCGCTGGCCGTAGCTTTACCGCGACGATTCCCGTTCTGTTCTAGACCGCACCCTGCTGATGAAAGATGAAAGATGAAAATGGAAGATGTCCGAGGACATCTTCGAGTACGCGAATCATTAATCATATAGATGTTTACCTCAAAGCAGAAGACTTGATCGGGAGCCTGTAAATGTTCCCGAAAGGTGTCATGCATCGTCAAACCTAGAGGGGGCTGTAGAGGGGGTGTCGGTCATCAAGCTAAAAAGTGCAATGGGGACCATACGATGGGTTTCCTCGAGAAGTAGATAGTACGTATAGCTGGTATCGATCTAGTGTCAAATTGGGGTTAAACTTTCAATTTCGGGGGAGATAGAATGAAGTAAGATAGCTCTGAAAAGAGTTCATAACGAGAGAGGGTTGGCATTCGCGAGATATGCAGGATTAATGTTGTTGCTGAGTTTAAGTAGCCGCTGGGCATGAGAGGAAGAACTTGGCGGGGAGCAAAAAGTCTGCCTGTGGAACAGCCATGTCGTTATCCGGCATGTAAAAGGGACAACAATGCCAGCTCGACTGTAAGTTCAAGAAGACTCCGTTTCTGGGGCTGATGGCCGCTGCAGTGAGAACGATATCCTAGCAGGAAACAGCGATCGACGCCGAACGGTCGAATTATCCCAAATCCACCGGGCAATACTCTGGCCCTTCGACGAGCTGGTGCGTCAAGTAGAGCCTGAGATGGTTGTTGGGCCCGAAAATATTGACCATGAGTAGGGCGCGAGACCAGTACGACTCTAGCTTAGTCACAGTCAGGGTCCAAAAGGGAGGAATGAAAGTAAAGTGCCAAATTGCGTGTTTTCTTTTCCCCTACTGATGGTATGCCATTCACGAAAATATGAATCCTTCTTAGCTCAGTTGGTAGAGCGCGTCACTAGTACCTGAAAGGTGATGACGAGGTCAGTCGTTCAAGTCGGCTAGAAGGAAATGACAGGCTGGCAAATCAATCTTTTTAACCACAGCGAAGAACCCCAGCGCCCCAACTTGATATGGCGAAAAAAATAACTTGCTCCACATTGTATGATTAACTAACTTACAGTATCCTACATACTCCATATCTCGTATTCATATAAAACACTACTATGGGTTGAATAGTGGGAGAGGATGGGCCTTGAAAAGATCCCAGTCAGTCGAGAGAATATCGCAATGCCGATGAGAAATGAATGTGCCCACCTCGGTATTGAAAACGATATCTGCACAGAATAATCGTTGTAGTAACCAACCTCTTGAGATGCATACACTATAAAAGACATACCTCGTATTGGGAGAACACTCGAGTCGCAGAAGGTAAGATATAAATATTTGAGCGTCTCACTCTATGTAGAGAAATCGTATTAGCGACAAGTGGTACTGTAAACGACAGAAAAGGTCTTACCAAGAAAAATGTCTCCTGCTTATCGACCCACTTTACCGGGATTTGGTCCACATCCATTAGGGTAGCGTATCCACCACTGGGTAATCGAGCGTGTTTCTCTATGGAGGAAAAGATATTCCATGCCCATTCTCGGTAGCGGGGATCTCCAGTCAGTCGATGGGCGATGAATATCGATTCGACAATTTCCGGTCTGTAGAGCCGGATAAGTGGGGGCGAGAGGATATTGATGAATTGGGGGAGCACAGACCTGAGCATGTAACGGGCTTCATATGGCGATCGGTTGCCTTTAATGAATCTGCGTGAATGAGGAGTCAGAAACTTAGGAAAGGGGTTCAATGTCCTTGCTACATACCTTCCAGGGATGAACCAGTCCTTCTTGTACGAATAGCTTTCGTCGTCTTCGGATCTAAACTGTGCCACCTCTGGTGCCAGACCACTGCGAAAGATCCAGTTCGTGTTAGAAAGACGCCCCAAGTCGAAAGACATCAGACACACGTCAGCGTATCATGGGTAGTCATGCACCCTTCCAGCAGGTCTATCCCCATCTTCCAATCTCTCAAACCCCGCGACGTGAACTCTCTGGGTCGTGGGGGCACTGAGACCTTGTGATGCCCATTTCTAGCACCAGAGGTGACAGCTCCTAGCATGAGCGTGCCTGCCAAGAAGCAGACGAGGTGCTCTTGTCTGTATCCCAAATTCCATTCACTGCGAAATGTCAGTTGTGAGCCCTGTCTGCAGAGTGCAATGACCGTTGTACATACAGCGTTGAAAGATGGGCGGCACGCCCACCTTGAGGATTGAGTTCCGCCATATAAGTCAAATTTTCAAGGGGCGTTCGTCGAAGCAGATTATCGGCTATTCCATCAACTGCATCATTGTACATCTAGGGCGCTTCATGAGGAGCGGGAAGAAAGAATTGGCGCGGGTCACGCTTACATTTTGATATACCGGCTCCTTCATGTTGGTTTGCAAGTATTGTTTCCTATGGACTATGTCATGAAGCTATCATCGCGCGTAGAGACGGCGCGCTTACTTACAGCAGATACTCATAATATGAGTCCGCCAAGGATCCTAGTCGTACTGTTGAGCTTTGGAAGGTGCCAGTGTCGATTCTGTCCAGAACGGATCAGTTGGTCACTCGCTTGGGCTGAAAAGGACGTACCTGATCCTCGTCGGTACTAGCCCTTTCAAATCCTTCCCCAGATCCCCTTTTGCCTCTCTAAACACCTCCATCGCTCGTTCCGCTTTAACCCAAAACGTTCTGTTCCCGGTGAGTTCTGCAAGATACTTGAACTCCAGTTGTATCGAGCCCGCCTCAGCGGGACTCGTAGCATAGCTATTTCGAGGTTCAGGTGCTCCCAAGCTGATAGTTGATCCAGGAAGACCAGAGGAGGTATTGAAGGCGCCTGCGAGGCGCTGGCCAAGGTCAGACGCGTGATGAAGGTAAAGTGGATCAGAGGTCAGGTAGTGAGCGGATAGTAAGCCTCCGAGGACTCGGATTGTGGTCTGTAGAAAGAATATTATGAACGAGATACGAAGTAAGTTGATGTCACGTACCTCGAATGTCGAATAGGCAGAGTGAGAATGGTTAAATGAAAGTTCGGTCTCTATCCATCCACGGGCAACCTCGTATTCGGATTCGAGTCCCATCAGGTACATTGTGTCGATCGCGTCAACAATTGTATACCCGATACCGCCCCCGGTGCTGAGATTCTGCCCCCGGCGACTAATGGGAAAATATTCGTCGTATCCGAAAGCATCCCGGACTATTGTCGGTAACCATGAGGAACCACGGCGTTTTTGGAGTAATGATATCGGGAACTCACCGTAGGCATTCCATGCGTACTACGAATGGTAGAGATGGGATTTTGAGCACATGCGAATCGAGTACAGAAGCTCAGCATGCGAACCTTGAACGCTTTCACAACCGCTTCTTTCTTTTCATCATCTGCTCCTGCTGGGGACGAAGACCCGGAAAAATAGCGATGATCATCCGGAGGTATCTCGCTTGAGAGGGGAGAATTATCATCGTCGAAAATCCATGGTTGTTGTGGTGGTAATGAAGTTGTGAATTTGAGTAGACCAAGTTTCAGCTGTTCCGGGAACCAGATGGACTGCTTTCGCAGAAAGGGGCGGTCAGTTCACTCTGGCCAGGAAGTGACAGAAGAGGAAACGTACTGTGTAGGAGAAGAACCCAACGACGATTAACATCACCAGGAGTATGAGGGTCAGAATTCGGGAGGGTACGCGATCTGGAAACAGTATGAAGCCAGCCAGCACAAATCTAGAGGGACTAGAGTGACCTACACCTCATAGTGGCTGGAACACGAATAAGGACGGTGCGGAGGGGTTCGGCGAGGTGGCAGGGTTATATGTCTCGGTAAGTTACGTGTCTATTCCTTTTATTGGTAACCCTGTCTTGCCGAGCAGCTATACTCAGCCAGATTAGTGTTCGATGGATCGATCAGCCTGATATGTAAATATGTACCAGTGAATATTTGGATATATCTTGTGTGCAAACACAACGGCAGTGGCGGCCAGCAAGTGGCCCGAATAATTGAGAGATCCGTTTGTCATGGCAAGCTGTCCCAAAGCAACAGCAAGCCAAGACGTCGAATGTAGCTCAAGGTACGGATCATGAATTCAATCAGTCTCCTCGAAATCAACATCCAGCGCTGCGATGACAAAAGCCGGCGGAAGGCCATGGAAAAGATTTCTTGTTATCAGAAGACCTTTCCAGCACAGAGGGTCTTGAAAGGGTTTGACAGAACGTCGCCGTTAATCCTGATCGAGAATCGCGGACGGCCACATTATACATGGAGGTTAGGGTTGAGGTTAGGAACAAAACTGATACCGCCCGCCCAATCACGTGCCTTTGCTGGCAGGCAATTCAATGGCAGGCAATCCAATCCTCTTTGAATCCCGCCTCAATCCCGGCATCCACACAACGCTCTTTCCCTCCACCACAGCTAGAATGAGTATTGGCTACGGGAATCCACCTTCGACATAATCGCTTGCTGGTATACCCAGATTTCATGGTGGGACTCAGATTGGCCGGTTTTTGGTTCCATTCTTATTGTTGTTCAGGACCTTTTGACGATGGCAGTAAAGCGGAGAAGAGACCTATACGGCCGAGTTGGAAAATTGCTGATAGAGCTGATAGACGAGACGAGTATGCTGTAAGGGTCACATTGGTTTTGACACAAAACTAACATTTCGCCTCAAACAGCTCGTTATACTACCAGAACACTATCAGCATGTTCATGAGCTCTGCAATGGTCTAGCAACAAAATCAGACACGATTTCAATGTACAACCTTCTCCTGTTTCCCTTTTCTATCGAACGTTCTGCACTGCTATATCAGTCTGAACTCGAAGAGACTTACAGCACAGACAGCGTATGACGAGGAGCGAGTTAGGGTTGAAGACGAATGGAAGAAAGGGAGAGACCGCGTTCGAGAACGACTGATGGAAGGCATTTAAGAACGACGGCGTAAAGCGAGGGACGACAAAGAAGGAGAGGGAACTTCTGCCGGTTCATTTTGTCTTTCGATTATCGGTGGCCCCGCTTTCTAAATTCCGATTACAGACACCACATCCGATTCTCAATCCAGACCACACATTCCTCGAAAACTGCGAAATAAAATTGGAACTTCGCCTCCACCGACCCGGCGGTTCAGGCACCGCATTTCCCAATGCGACACCTATCAGTAGTCTCCCTATAACCTCCGGGCCCTTCTTAAACCCACATTCACTTTCTGTCGACGAAATTCCTTCACCATTCCCGCTTCCCCTCACGGCTACCGTAATACTCTCAGGCTCAGGAGGTGCTTCCGGATCCGCTGGCACTACGAATGCAAGTGGGAGACGAAAACCCAAAGGCAGCGGAACACACCAGAGTCAGGCTATCGGCGGCCTAGGAAAGAGTTTAGTGATGCTCGGTATGTCAAGAGAGCAGGAGATTGAGGCGGATCTGGGGGAGATTAGGCGAGGAAATAAACGGAGGCGAGCCGCTGTGGCGGGAGGGCCCAAATGATTCAAGTGGTACGTCGTTCATCCATTTTTGGCAGTAGCATGGTCACTAATATCGAAATCGTGTAGGGCGTTTCGCGTCATATGGGACTGCGGACCATAGTGTTTTTCTTGCAGCCTTTTCGTGACGTACGCGTTCGGACCCGATGAATATATCCTCTACTTGCTGCGCGAGTATGTCGAGACACCGGAGCTCCCCCAAGCGGTCTCCATTTAGGCATAAATTTCGCTTTCCGTTCTCTCGTTGTCGTCTTCTTTGCACAGCAATAAAAGCCATTGCACGCAAACAGCTACGTTGGGCCTCAGTTGTCGTTTTTCACGGCAGGATGTCCTCACCGCGGTTATCCCGTCGCAAATGAAGCTAGTCCTCGACGTGGTGCCGGACATCATTTCATTCTTCGCTCTTTCTCGTCTCGCAAACTGCCCTCGAGGATCAACAGCACCCCAATCTTGATGTCCAAGAGAACAGGGCACGCGTCATCCTGCATATGTCCTGACATGCACGACCGGAACATAGATTTTCCTACTGTCTGCTTACGTCCGATTAATGACCCGAGAAGATCCCGCGGTAGTGCACTCCTTTCATGACCTGGCCTCATGTCTGCCATACCAATAGTTTATACCCGATCTTCAAGCAAATAGAGACTCGTTGCGCATGTAGGCCCCAGTTGGATCAGTGTTCCCGGCTTCTATTAGGGTCCGTCCGTCTATATACATAGATGTTTGACACGCCCGTCTGTTCCTTCAGGAAGGAAGATTTATTACACGGCATGGTCGACGATCTGAACGCCGGTTTCCAGAGATTCTCCCAGTGCCAGTTCAAGCACCTTCGCCTCTGGGACCACCGCATGATGAGAAGACGAGCTCGCAACTGACATGTCCCGTGTGCCGCTGCTGTAGATCTCCCCGCCCTGACAGTGGCCGCAACTACAAATATACACGACGGAAAAGACGAGGGCCTGGGAGGCGTCACGAGCTCAGGTGTGGAAGGTAAATCGGCCGACTGTGATAGCTCGTTGGATGGAAGGATGGAGGAGGCTATGGAGACGGATGCTGTAGGACTGGCTCTATGTGGAGCATGGCTCTCCTTCATGCTGTTCGTATCGAGATTCTCAACCGCAGTCAATGCATACAGCATTTCCTCCTTATGAAGGAAACCATACATCGGAGAGGTACTGCCTACTGCCTACACGAGGCACGGTACATATTAAGCTCGACGCTCCAGAGATTGACCAGTTTTTCACGCGCACCCACCCAAATATGGAAGATTTTCAGATTGCTATCGAGCCCCGCAAATCCCGCAGCAGCTTCTTCCTTCCGCATGATACGGGTAGAGGAAAGTCAGGCTTACAGCCTGGGGGTACTTGGTCCCGATTTGCGGTGCTTTCTGCGTAGATTGCGAGCCTTGTTCAATCCAGGATTGTCTTTGACGAATTGTTCAGGATGGCGTGCACCCACCGCGGATGCCCATTACCTTGACGCGGTACACGGTGACGGGTGTGTGTTACTATACCATTTGAAGGTTAGCATGGGATCGTTCTCGACCCTTCGGCTTTTGTCCTTTTATCCTTCATTTCGGCGTATCCTTGGCATTAGAAAAAGAGGTTTACGGCGGTACCGCTACTGGAGGCCACGATTGTGTCCAAGACGTTTTCGCCTTCCTCTCTTTCCTCAAATGTGCGGGCTGAGCCTTTCGTTGCTAGCCTCAAGTCCGCCACACATACGAGCGCCTTGTGACCGGGGACTTCCCTTCTCGGTGTGGCGGCGTATTCAAACCATTATATGCAAGCCAGTAGCAGGTTTTTTAATCCTGACTTCAAATGCAAACCGGTCCGAGTTTGACTAAAGTAGACACGTCAAGCCATGGAATCTTAAATTACAGAACATCACAGAACATCAATTGGTATAGCTTTTTAGTCATGCCTTTACAACAGCCTTGGACCTGCCATTCAAACAAATTTACTCATGTTGTTCGCATGTCTAACGGTCAACTCTTCACCTCGTTTTTATTGCATGGGAGGGCGCCTCATAGGGTTTCCGAATCGGGACGCACAGCAATGTCCACTGGTCCACGCCTAAATCTGACGATTTCATATAAGTTACCCAGCATCTAATCGCAGAGCTTCCTTTGTCTTATCGCAAAAAAGCTCAACCATGCAAGGAAGATCGTCCTCTCCTTATCCGTCCTCTCCTTATCATCGCCCTCTTTCCAGGACATGGCTCCCAACTACACCACCGGTATGGAAGCAAGATATTCTGCAGGCAGAAACAATGAAACCTCAGTCTTCGCCGTACTCTCAGCGGAGTGTACAGATCCATCAGGACGAAGTGGAGAAGAACAGAAGGGAGCGGAGGAGAACGCGGGAAGCGTTTGAGAAGAGATGTCATGATATCCTCAAAGCTGTCAATGACTACGTGAAGCAGTATTTGCAAGGAGAGATAGTGAAATTTACTGATTCGGGGAGTCGGTGGGTGCCACCGCCACCTCGTATCATTCGTGTATCGTTAGGTGCGTCGCGTTATTACTGAACCTCGTTCATCTTTTGATTGCAAACCCCCTAAGACCCGCTCCCCGTCTGGTATCTGGAGCTTCACGGTGTGTTGTTGTATCTTGGTCAGGCCCGTGGTTTGGCCATTAAACATTCACAATAGATGATACTATTGGTGTATCCAATAACCCCAAGGTTGAGAAGGACCTATCTGACGATATCGATATAGAAGCAGTTGTGGGTACCGAAATTTCTTGACTAGCTTTTTTCCTTCGTAACATCTTCACAGGCTGCGTATTTCGACGAAAAAGAGGGTCGTCTTCAAGCGCGAGAGAGAGAAGCTTCACGTCGGGAATCTGATCTTCAAAATCGTGATCAGGAACTCCACAGAATGGAGGCACAAATTTTCATGAAGGAGCGCCAGAGTAAGGATAAAGTAAAGGAGTTGTGCAAGGAGGAACAGGATGGGCTGGTGAGCGGTTAATTGCCTTTTTTTCGCTACTTGTTTATTCTGATCAGTGTTGATGGCTTCAGGAGGAGGCGCGCAGAGCTCTGGAGAAATTGAAGGAGGAGGTTGGGAATCAACACGACGGTCGTGAAGCCGCATTACTCCGTATGGAACAGTATATCGAGGAAAAACAAGATATTCTGGAAACAAACACGAAGGAGAAACTAGAAGAAATCCAGCTGAAGGAGAAGGAGATAGATCAAAGGAACGAAGAGATTATGGCCAAGGACCTATTCGTTGCCGGACAACGGGAGGACCTCAATGCCAAAGCGGCGACCCTTGCGGGCAGGGAAGAGGACGTCGCGCTCAAAGAAGAGAAAGTCACCGCCAAAGAGATGTTTATTACGGCGAGAGAGCAGGAACTCGCGAATTTGGAGAAAGGTGTTGCCGCTAAGGAAGAAGGGCTTGCAGTGAGGGAGGGGAATGTTTCGAACGGAGAGACGGATCTTGTGGTCAGGGAAGCGGAGGTTGCAGCTAGGGAAGTAGACGTTTCAGCCAGGGAAGAAGATCTGACAACCCGAGCCGAGCGACTTGCGATGAAGCAAGAAAGCTACACGCGCAAAGAGAAGGCCATCGTGGATAGAGAAGAGGATGTCAAATTCAGGGAGCTTCAGATCGAAGAAACAAGCGCTCAAAAGCAAAAGCAAGCGGAGGCGATGGAGATGAAGATTGAAGCTTGTCAGGAATCACTGCTGATTAGAAGCGCAGAAATTGTTGCCCAGGGGAACCGGCTAAAGGCAGACAAGAAGCTCTGGGAAGATTGGTCTCAAGAAAGGCAAAAAGACTTGGAGCGCCAAATCCAGGAGCTTGACGCTCGGGCGGAAGAGATGCAAAGGAGGGAAGAAGAGATCACGATGACGGGGACCACAGTTGAGAACGAGCAAAATGATATCCAAATGTCTCGGGAGCGAATTCGAGAAAACGAGCAAATGCTTCGTGACTCCCAATCGCGCTTGCGGGAACAAGAGGAGAAATTTTATGAAGAACGCAGAAGGGCTTGGGGGGAAGAACAGAAGATACGAGCGAAGCTGCACGAAGAAGAGAACAAGGTCAAAGATAGAATGCGAGAGCTGATGGACGAAGAAAGACGGGTCCGTGATATAGAACGGGGATGGCAGGAGAAGGAGCGGACTTTGAGGCGACAACTGCAGGACGAGAGCCAGAAATTTGACGACTCTAGAATACGGCTGCAGGCAGAGGAACAGAGAATCAGTAAACTCCATATGCAGCAGCTGGAAGAGGGGAAGAGAATTCGAGACTCTGATGCCCAATTACAGAAAGACAAGCAGGACCTCTACAACTCGAGGGCACAACTGGACGAAGAGGAGCAGCGAATCCGTCAATCTCAGACGCAACTGCGAAAGAAAATCACGGACTCTCTACAACTACTTGGCCCTAGCACTCCTCGAAGCTCAGAAGCAGTAAGTGTGCCCTGCCCTTGTCAGTTATACCAGCAGAATCTGAATTCAGCCGTGTAGAGAGACCTAGCCGGTTCAGCTCAGTAAGCATCGACAGCTAAAAGCGGTAGACAAAATAGCTAAAGTGCTCGCCTTTCAGGTTCATGAACGGAGCTAGTCGCTTCTCTGTCAGTGCTGATACCATCTACATGGTCGGTCAGAATCTGTATGAGAGTTTGCATGATTTCAGTCGACGTACGAGGTTACCGGAGTGAAGAAGGTACGTCTTTGCATGCTGGTTTGGACAAAGTTAAATCGCTCACTGCCGCAGAACAGTGAATGTGAAATTAAGAATATCTATTATATTAGGACACTATAATCTGTATTACGTAGCTGAGTAGCGGCGTCTCCCGCCCCGGCGTGCAATTCTCAGGCCTTTTTCTTCCTCTTTCTCCCCACTTCTCGGTTTTATACGCGTGGATACCAAATAACCGGTTAATCGATTCCTGTACCTGCTGAATCGACCGTATGACTATCGACAGATCTTTCTTAAATATCAGCAACGCTCTGCATTATTTTGAATGTTCAATGCCTCCTTTTTCCTCAAGATGCTACATCAGCAGAACTGGATTTCTTCCCCAGAGCTTGACAGTGTTGAGAGCTGTTGGGCGCCGGAGAGAGCTTGACAACGCAATAGATTCTGGGACAGAGTTGGACAGCCATGATGTAAGATTCAGGTTAACACCTACGTATAGCTACGTATAGCACTCAATTAACGACGACGTAACGGGGTGAATAATCAATAGTATTCGAAATCGTAAGCTCTAGTAAATACTACTGAACAATCTAAACAATCTGCGCTGTCATTGAGCTGGAACCAAGCATGGATCAGCTTTCTCAAGCGCATACCATATTTCCTTCTCCCAGTATTTGTTGAGCAGATATTCTGAGGAATAGAACATAACATTAGACGATGAAAGTCGCGAGTCCGCGACGCCTCGTAATCTCGGTGCAATATCAACCTGTGCTCGGAATTGGGAGACTGGTATGATGTCCCCTAGTGGACTCCCATTGGCACGAAGAGCCTTCTTCAGAACATAGCAGCCAGATGGGTAGTCAGGGAAATGGGGTTTCCACGCTTGGTAACATGGAATGTCTGCATAATCTGGTGGAGGAGGAGGTTGATTAACGACGTCGAATCGTTCGCAGTAGGCAAGAAATTCAGTGGCTGCCAGAGGGCAGATCTGATGATTTTGATCGGAGAGGCAGAAGATCATCTTCACGATGGCGATGGAATGACCTAGCGACAGAGAAAAGTATCAGGATTTGAATCAATGAGTAACGAATCGGCTCTACCAACCTTCCAGAGAGCTACGAGGCCACACTTTTGAATCGTCGATATTGATAACAACGCAGTCGTTTCTTCCAAACTTCGAACCAGAATCGGGCGGTGTTGCAAAGATAGTACGCATATCGGTTGAGCGCGAGTAGTCGTGATACTGACGGCCTTGTAGATGAAATTTTGACCAAATCTTGAGCACGAGACCGAAATAAGGAGGAATCCGAGTTGTCCGTCGACCACCGATTGAAAATATGCGAGTACCAGATTCGGCTCGTGTCAGAAAATCAGCAAGTGCACCTGAAAAGTCTGGTAACTGAAAAAGAGCCTGAGCGGCCTCGACAGATTGTGTTTTCAAGTCCGGGTCTCGAATGAGATGAAACGCAGAGAGCCCCTTGTTACCAAGAAAGGTTTGAAGTGGTCTCGGGGCATTAGGATGATTGAGTATGTCCTGAGCGATGGTAAAGAAGTCCTTGTTGGGTGTGAGGAGGCCCTGGGCCCTTGCTGATATAGGAAGAATGTGTTGTAAGAGTTCTGAAGAGGTAGAAACGGTAATGGGAGGGGTAGGGACATTGGGAGATGATCTGGACCCAGCTCTGTGTTCTTCACTGACAGGAGAGTTCGATGAGCTCGTTCTGCGCAAGTCAACACCGGCCTCCTTCATTGAGGTTAGGATATCAAAATTTCGCAAACGTGAATGGAGATCGAGGTTCCGACATATCTGAACCTCATAATTTCGGCCGTTCCCTGCACGAGCCGGCACCTTGACCATCTCAATATGAGCACGCTCCGTCTTATTTGCATCCCACTGGACAAGAGGACCGGCCAATTTGATACTGGGAAAGACGCTATGCATGAATTCGAGCTTGGGAATTTCCCAGTGGCTCAGCGGCTCCCCCTTTGTATTCCGTCGACCGCGAAGACGCATGACTTCATCCTTATGTCCATGGAACTCAGCAAGAGCTCGCTTCAGACGCATAGACGTGGCGTCGTTGAACCTGGGTGCTTGGCCACCATATCGAAAATCACTGAGAGATCGGATAGCAATGAGGAACTTGTCGGAGCTGCCAGCAGCGCCGGCAATAATGGTGACAAAATACCGCTGTAATTCCCTCTGGTCTCTACCCGTGACTTGCTTGAGTCGGGAGACTCCTTCGGAAAATTGACGAAATCCTTGCCGCTTTGGGATTAGGCTATATCGGAAATCGAGTTCTTGGGCACCAATAATGTACATACCCCACTTCAGGTCATGATCGAAGAAGAATTTATGCCAGTGGTGGAGTATTTCTGGTTGTAAAAAATAGGCCGGATCTGATAGAACCCAATTACGCCAGCACGGGTCCACGACGCCATTAGTTCGCGCTTTCTGAGCTAGTGGCCAGTATTTTTCGATGACATTCGGATCAGCACCTTTGGTGAGTTTGCCGATGACCTCTAGGGTTGAGCTCCCGGAACGGGTTGGGTGACGAAAGGAATCGCCATAATCGGTGTAGATGGCCATAGTGAATGGAGAGGTTTTACCCCCGCCACCTACACAACTAATCAAGGATGCTTCTGGGGTGTCTACGATCCACGCAGCACAAACAGTGTGGCATCGGCGTACTTGAGCTACTGGATCGGCCATGAGATGGCCAACCACGGCCGCAACCTTGAGTGGATGAAGAACAACATCGAGACTCTGATGATACAATCGATTGGTCAAAACTCCTCGTATCTCTGTAGTGTTATGTCTGAAAAGAGGAATAGGGAGCAGGGCGAGAAGTTGGAAGAGGTGGAGCGAGGCCTTGGAAAGCAGTTCATTGTTGATATTTGCCATGCTGATTAGAAGGGGATGAGCACAACGATTTCCAGTCATGACAGATATTGTTGTTTTATCAGAGGATAATATGGTACCGATCAGTGTACGACCTTGAGGGATCATAGACTGGACAGAATGATACATGAGATACGACAAATGTGCAGCTAAAGATAAAAATCATACCTGCATCTGCCAGGCCCGATCACTCGAAAGCCAAGAGTCATATACTCTGGTTAGTTTATCTGCGGTTTCGAAAATCTGAAGCGGGGTGAATGAAAGATGGTCCTGGATGAGAGGATTCTTGAGGATATCTTGTAGAACTTCGATCGCGTCTCGGTAGAATAAATAAACGGGCTTCATGAGTGGGTAAGCTGGATCAAGCTTCAATTTTTTTGACTTCCAGCGCGCAACAGACGGAAGGTAGTTAATGCGTGCTTTGAGCGCTTTTGTTGTGTTATAAGAGAGCAAGCGGTTTCTGGACTATTTGTCTCAATCAGTCGCTACTGCTGTCAATGAGTATGAAATAGATCGTTACCTTCTCTAGTTTCAGATACTCATCCGTTTCCCTCATTGATAACGAAGAAGTGAGAAGCCAGTGGGCCAACTCCCACTCCTCTCGATTCAAAAAAGGGTAGTAAAGGTTCTTCGATCTTACCGCTGCAAATTTGTCGCCATTGAAATCGTCCAGAGCATTCTTCCCGGTATGATGCACAGCAGCTGCGCCAGGATATGACTCGATGAGTGAGCCCACCGGTGACCGTGGACATGTTGTAGCCTTGTTCGACACCCCATTTGAGTCCGAATGATGAATCGAGCCTGGCGCAGTAGAGTCAATGCATTCGGACTCTGAACGGTTAACAGTTGAATGTGCCACTTGAGGAAACATATTTGCTTGGACATGATAAGGATCCAGTGATCTTGAATCCACGGTAACAATCGGCGTTTGGAGTTGGGATGGCGGAGTGGTGCAGGTAGCAAGCATGGATTGAGCGTCCATCATCGAACCGCCATTCTTCCAGCACTGTAATTGAGTGATATGTGACTGGAGTCCCTGCTGTGTTCTGCATCGTCGACCACAATATTGGCAAGAAAAAAAACGTTTATGATTTTGGGAGAATGGCATGCAGGCACCCGGCCGCACTCGGACTTGAAGCTTGGCTGAAAATGGAAAAATCAGCACAGAATTCAGGAAAAATAGCGGGGTGTTTTTTTACATACACTAATGTTAAAGCTCCTCAGAATGGCCAAAAAGTCTTGAAGGCAACTTGAAGGCTGTAAAAATGCTGTATGCGGTGGGTGTGTTGATTGCGTATGTCACATGTGACTTGTGTATACTTTCCTTCGCTGCTATCGTATTGACCAACGTTCAGACTTATCACAAGTCTAGTACCTGCAATATCTTTTCCAAGTGATGCTTGAAATCAACTCTAGAAAAAGTAAGCATGTCTTCCAGCTGGTTTTCATATGTGAAGCTCACTTTCACGCAGTGGAAGATGTTGAAGAAACTACCCTCGAACCCATTCTCAACGAATTAGCTACTTGGGAGCTCAAAAGCAAACTAGTAAGAAGTTTTATTTCGGTGGTCACTTTCTCTAGCCGAGTACTCAATACGGCATATCAGCAATCTTTCCCTCCTACAAACCAGCGACAAGTGGATTGCCTCGAATACATTACAGAAGCTCAAGACAGTATCTCATTTACCGAGCAGCAACTTCTCAGGAAGAAAGTGCATCTCGCCCGACTTCTGTTGGAATACTACAACTCTCAGAATGAGCACAGGGACAGCTCTGAGAGAACCGAGAGCGCCACTGCAGTTGAAAAAGTTCCTGGGGGGTTGATTGAAATGAATTCACCATACCATCACAATTCATGCTCCAGTGTTGAACCGTCTACCTCTTCGGAACAGTCTAGCTCCGGACATTCTTCTGGCAGCTCTGAATTCTCTCAGAGATACGAGGACCTAGGTATGTTCTCGATCCTAAGCCACCACTTCAAATTGATCTTCGAGTCTGATCTTCATGCAGGCAATAACATCGACGATAAGGCGAACATAACATCATCTGCACAGGAGAACGTTAAGGAAATTGTGCCGAAGGTGGTCACAGTGAACAGTAAGTCGCTTGCTCTAAGTTCTAAGAAGCCCATTTTCTTATATTTCTTTAGACATTATTACAGTTTACTACGGCGGTGCTCACGCCTCGTTGATCTTAGACTAGTTTTCTACAGCGATAATGTATTTTTTTTTGTGTACAGCGCCGCAATCATCAAAAACCTGTATTTTTCTTGGATTTCTGATGACTCGAGGTGGGAAATTGCACGAGGAAACGCTGCCAACGAGTACGTAAGACGCGCTTTTGCTACTTGAACCCGAACGTCAAGGTTCGAGTGCATCGTTGCTGGTGATCATGGAGGCTGAAGATGAGGATTCGGGCACTCAGGCTGCAAGTAAGTACTTTCTTTATTTTTTATTATCCCGATTGTTTAACGATCTTTCAGGAGTAAGTATTCAGTCAAGGTCAACCTTTCAAACAGATCACTCACCGCAGTTTAGCGATCCCAACGATCGAACCAAGGCCAAGGTGGATCAAGGTCACAACTTGAACGAGTTGGCGATCGCATCACAGACCCTCGCCAACTGGCTGGGAGGCCAAGGAACAATCCATCCTCCGAGCCGGTCAACAACATGGCTCCTACAGCGGTAAGTTGTTTGAGGGCCGCTTCTCATTTTTTTGACCTCATCGCCACAAAACCAGAGATCCAGGGCAAGAGCACAAGCCAAGAGCACTTCCCATGTTTTGCCACAGGACTATCAGATCCCGCCACAAAATTTACAAGGTTCGCCACAAAATTTTCAAGCACCCGCCACTTTTTCTTGGTCCCAGGTTCGTCACACCTTTTCTTCGCCTTCATCTCTTACTCTAACAGGGTCATCTCTGAGTCAGTTCGACGCCAATTCTATGCTCAACGGTCCAATAAATGATGGTATGTCTTCAATTTTTACGCGTCTGTTGTATGACTCTCTTAACTAGCTTTAGATACTAATACAACACTAAATACGAACTACACATCTACTCTTGGCTCTTGTGGATGGACACAAGAGGAGAACAACTCCTGCTACGACGAGCGTCTGGATACCGGTTATGACCACACTCTCTCCCAGGGGCCGGTTCGTCACAATTCCAACGAAGTCAACATGGGGGGTCACCCACAAGCTCAGCGCATGTTCAGTGCAATGCCTGAGCAAGGTAAATGCTGGGTTTTCTTCCGCAATTCTGATGCTTATGGTGATCCCAGGTGCCAACTATACGGGAAGGGACCATCGTCTTTTGAGCGGTTTAGGCTTGACAGACTATCAGGGATATGACAATGATGCTTCGGTAAGGCTTTCAGTGCTTCCGACGATTCCATTGTGAAACTGATGTCACTCTTTCCAGGATGTTTTAGATGACCATCAGAGCCGAAACCGCACCCACAATCCCCGAGTATTCCCTCCATGGACAATCAGGATACTCAGTGGAACAATTCGTGGTCTCCTGAAGAACAATTCGAGTTGGACAATGATCCTGGTGCAGATACTCAGCCTGATGTCCCGGCATTTACCAGTGGGTCGTTTTATCTCAGCTCTGCACGCGAATGTGAGTTTACTTCTGTATTAAATGGAGATCAAACTCACTTCCCCTCAGGTTATTCTGGTCCAATGCCAGCGCCTCGCGCCACAAGTCAAGGTGAGTAATATTCCATTGAATCAAACTAATGTGCTCAACTATCATGCAGGGCGATCATACAGCCAATCTTCATTTGGTACCAATCTGCACCTGTCCAACGCCTCGTCAAGAGACCCTCCGACAAGAGCTGCTTCCGGACCCTCCTCGAGAGCTCACTCGAGGGCCTCCTCTCAAGTCAGTCAATCAAGGAGCCTGAGGGGTCTATCTTCAACTCAAATGATGGCTATTACGCGTAACCCTTCTGTTGGTAGTCACTCCGGCTCCGAGTACGGTGAGTGTTTGTTTGATGGCCATCTAAATAGGTGTCTTATTCAAAGCATCTAGCTGCCTCTGCTGGTCATCGTCGCGGCGGTAAGGTTGTGGACAAGGGAAATAATCCGAACCTCGAGGGTTTTTACCCCCCGAGGATGAAGGTGCTGATCGCGACGGCAAAGAATTTCGTCTACTTGTGCCTCGTCACTCAAGATCCTTTCCCCTTGCCCAATAGCCAATGTTACATGTGGTCGCTTGATAGCGCCATTAATGATTTTACTGTCAAACAGCTCACTGTCGAAGACGGTAAGACTTTTTGACTGTTCAACTCTTTCTCCCACAACTCTCACACATGATCTGCTTCAGGATACCTAGACACGTATCGCCAAAATCTCCTAAATATTGTGAGTATTTTTTCTTTTCTACCTCGCCGCTATATGTCTATTGCTGACATTCTCCATGTACTAGATGCACACTAGCGCTTCCTCTTTTCGTAGCGCCGCAAAACGAAGCCTGCGTGGAATTGTCAAAACCGGCTATGGACTCCCCTACACTGACCATGATTATCCAAGCACGGGCTTCAACTCTCAGGATCTGATCGAAATTGGCAAAAGAAAAGTAGCGACTCTGTTGAGTGATCAAACTGATGCGTTTTATCTGGCACATGGGCGCGACGAGAGGGTAATTATCCACCGAATCACATTGCTTTCTCAATGCCAATTCTCACCGCTTCGAGCAGGGGCCCAGGAATCTCTCGCACCCTGTCATTGAAATGAGTCTTCATGAACTGTTCTATAAAGGTGATGATTCGCTTGCCAAACAATTCCCGCAGCACTTCAAGCACACTGTTCCAAAGGTGGCTTTGGCATTTACGATCACACTTGTAGGTCTCCAGCCTTATTTGTTCCATCATGACTGACGCTGCTTCAGATTCATCACTGCATCGAGGAATGGAAAAATGGTGTATTATCTACGCTCAAACTCGTGCGAGAGATGGCCGTACCCCAATACTGTGCTGTGACTGACATCATTGATTTACAAAAGTCATATCCGGTCATTTGGGAGAGGTATCAGGAAAATCTCCTCAAGTGGGCAGCAACAGGATGGTGAGTGTGTTTGCTCATTGTCGTACTGGCTGTATTCTGAGGAATCTCATGTAGGGCGTTGGTTCCTACTTCGACGTTTGTGGCTGGATCCAGTGGCGCTCCTCGTGGCCTGATTCTGAGCTAGAGCCCGACTCAAGATTATCATGTGCTAACAGTATCAAGACACCCCCCGCGCTTTTCATATCTTGTAGACTTTCACCTTTCACGCTATAGATCGATAAAAAATATGGCTTTTCGAAACTGTACTATACTAACAACGATGTTGATTTGACTAAATCCGAGTGATAAGATTGTTCAGGTCATCGCCCAATATAGGTATCTACGGCATCATTCATCTGTACTTCTGGGAACGGTCTATTGAGTTGTACACAAGACTGAATACATGTGTCCAATGCCAGCCAGCATCATCAAGCATTGAATGATGGCCGACAGAGATAGAGAGACAGCCACCTTCATTGGAACGCTTGTGAGCGTTGGAGCTCTTTCAGGCTCTAGATAGCCTTGGAAAGAGGACCCCCGTTTTCCTGATGTAGGGGGACTTGAAAGGTCCGAAGTAGGCCTAGATTACACACCAAGAGAATACCCTTCCGAGGCTTCCGGAACAGCGGTGAAGACTGTTCAAGAACAATTGTTGTAAAGAACGAAGACGCCGGGTAAGATTTGTGTTCGAGGTGGAAAGAAGGTTCATTTTTGGTTGTTCGCGTCGCTGACTACTTCTAGTTTTTGCGAAATCAAACCGGACTAACTACTACAAGAGTAATAGATTTTACCTCACGCCTCAAGGTGGCGCTAGCTCTTAACCTGTAATCCCTTTCCCGACAAAATATCATCTTTTTACTGCCCCTCCTCCTCCTGGCTTCGGTGATGTCTTCAATCCTGAGAGTTTACAAAGACATTAACAGTGCAAAGCGGCTGGAGTCGTACTGGATCGTAGTGTTTTTCTCTCATTCGTGGTCGATATTTTCGGGCCCAACGACTATCTCCCCTACTTGTCGTACGAGCACGTCAAAGGTCCGGAGTACCCCCGATCGACTTGGGATCATTCGACGAAATCTATCGTAATGCTCCTCCTCCGTGAAATTCATTCAACTCATGTTTCTTTCGTTATCCCCCTTTTGAAGCAACAGTTCCTACCCAGATGGCTGCCGTTCGGCGTCGATTGCCGTTTCCTTCTAGGATATTCTCACATTGGCCCCAGAAATGCTGAATAACAATATGAAGCTATTCCTCGGGGAGACTTTCTGCTCCCCCTCAAGTTTTTCTCTAATCCTGCATACACTACTCTCGCGAATGCCAATCCTCTCTTGTTACGAGCTCCTTTCAGAGCTATCTCACTTCATGCT
This sequence comes from Collybiopsis confluens, assembly GCA_013368555.1. Taxonomy (NCBI): domain Eukaryota; kingdom Fungi; phylum Basidiomycota; class Agaricomycetes; order Agaricales; family Omphalotaceae; genus Collybiopsis; species Collybiopsis confluens. The sequence goes on along the minus strand of JAACJN010000042.1, from coordinate 75,735 downwards.
ATCTCCCCCGAAATTGGTTTGACACCAAAATTTACACTAGATCAATACCAGGCTGAGCTATACGTTAGATAGTACGTATAGCTGGTCCCCATTGCGCCTTTTAGCTTGATGACCGACTCCCCTCTACAACCCCCTCTAGGTTTGACGGTGCATTCGGGAAATTTTACGAGTTCCCGATCGAATCTTCTGCTGTGAGACATGTTCATGATTATTGGCTCTCGTACTCGGAGATGAACATGGACATCTTTCATCAATGTGCGGTCTAGCACAGAACGGGAATCGTTGCGATAAGTACTTACGCCCAGCACTCTATGCCACCTGGTTCTCCGACACTAGACTACACGATACTGTGCAATCATATCAAGAACTGCCTTGGCGTCCGTCATATGGGATGAAAACCATCTTTTCTAGTTCAAATTTGTGCATTGACTCGAGGTTTGTGCCACAAGGGAGATTTCATTTCCGCTGCGGCAGATGCGATGGAAAAGTATCACTCGAGCATTACCCTTATTTTTCATCCCTCTCATCCCTCTCGCACACCTCCTGTTGCCCGTGGCCCAGGATTTTCCGTTTCCGAATATCAGTATTAAAATTGCTAATACACGAGCAGAATATCAAACTCGCATTCCTTCTATATGACTATGTCTTTTTGCTCCGAAATCAGGCTTAATGAAGCATACTCGGTTCGACCTGAGCCAATGCCCTGGCATTTCATCTGGAAAATCACAGGCTGCCAATTTCGCCTCGGAACAGGGTTTAATGAGGACCTTTCCCATGGACCCTAGACCCCGGATATCCCAGCTTCGATAAGGTCACGGTATAATTTACTGCACAATATAAAAGACAGTCGGTTCGCTTTCCAGTCTTTCATTCAAGATGGCCTTTCGTGCATACCAACGCCATGATGATGATTCTTCTACTGATGTCACCCCCCAACACCTCTCTGAATTGGGACTGGATGTAATTACCTTACACCACACTGAAGATCCTCAGCAAGAGGCACGAAAAGTGCTCCAAGGGTGGGGGTACCCATTGGAAAGGGAGGACTGTGTTGTACCTTTTGATTTTCGTCACGATGCCAATAACTCTGAAGAGGTACAGCATAACCCATTTTTTAATATGCTTGTTCATGATACCTACGCGGTTATGCCAGGTCTCTGCTTTCATCGGTCAAATGGTCGATTTGGCTCATGCCCCGTAAGTTTAGTTTCAATATATGCAGGTTGAAGCTGGTACCTTATTACTAAGCCCTCATCGTTGCCTTCGCTTCTAGAGAGCTCGCTGTCCCATCTGAATTAGCTGCATTGACGGAGGACAGTAGCATTTTTTTTGAACTCGAAGGTAATTTAACAGTTATCAAAGATATAATCGAACCTCGCTAACTCTGAACCATCTAGATATCAAAGCGCATAAGTGGATCCGTATTCACGCAGGACCTGGTCAATTATACCGCATACATCCTGGTGTGAAGGTTCGGGTCATCATGGCTGACGACAACAGGCATCACCATGGAACCTTGTTCGTTAAGGTAGGGGAATATTCGATTCTTGTTTGCCACTGGCTGCTTGTACCAATCTGACTTCATACTATAGGATGGAGTATCCAAGTTGGGCGTCATTCCAGGAACTGATCTTCATGAGCATGAGGTTCGTCAGGCATTCCTGACCAAGATAGGAACTTGATTATCACTCGATATGATGATCATGATGCTCGTCAAACATTACTGGCGACAATAGGAATTTGATATGCGAATAGCCGAGTAGGTGCTTACTTGATGGACGAGAATGAGAGAAAAATAAATAATGAAAAAAGAAAAAGTTGTTTTGTAATTGAACCTCTGTTAGCGTTGTACTACTACGAATCAAGTTACGTTCTGAATCCGCGACGAGAGAATTTAAGTATACTCTAGAGGTTGGTAATCGTCTTCGCTTCTCGTGAGCAATCCACTGTTCGACTCAAGTAACTAATTTTTATTTGATTTTTGAATATTTATTGAGGTTTAAGAAGAATCATAAACAAAGCAGAGTTATACTCCTGTGACTGCGCTGCTTGCTACCGTACGTTAACTACCGTGACTACCCCTGCCAGTCAATGGCTTCCAAATTTTTTGTTGCTGTAATAATGGCGGTGCCACCTGGGCCGACTCGGAGCAAAGGCCGAAGAAACCATAGGCCGCTGCAACTCGGCAGGCAACTCTACGTGGACACACAACCCAGATTCAGTCAAGTTATACAAAGACAAAAAGATCAAGAGCTCAGACTCAAAGAAAATCCAAAAGACGGGCTCAAAAACAAGCGATGGATAGCACAGAGGGACAGTAAGACGCAGGGCAGGGCAGGGGTCGTTTGGACCTTTCAATCTCGTTGGTTGCACTTGCATTGTTCTTTATTTCTAATACAAATGCCACGCTGGTGGATAGACTCCTCTCAAACAAGGGCATTCCTATCGACGCTTCCGGAAATGCTCCGAAGTGGAAAGCGGGTTCAAACTTTGTTGCGGGTATTCCAACGAAATCAAACTGGGCTCTACTCTGAATCTCCGACCACTACAAGAGTCAATGCAACATCAGTAGGTACAAGCTGTCGTTAAACCCGCATTCCTTCTGACAACAAAATCTCGTCCATTTTACTGCTCCGTCTCGCGGCTACTGTAACGCAACCGGAAGACAAAAAACTGAAGTCAACATTATACCTAGAACCATGCATCCGGGGATACCTAGGAAAGAGCTCAGCGATGTGTCAAAAGAGCACGAGTCTAGACGTGGAAACAGCGCTGCCGTGGCGGGAGGCGCCAATGATGAGGGGTACGTCGGCCGTTCAATTCTGAGGTTTCGCAAAGGCCATTAACGACGATATGCCAGTGTAGAATTACCAAGGTTGTATTCGGCCGTGGTGTTTTTCTTGCACGCCATTGGTTGTCTACATGTTTGAGCCCGACGACTATATTCTCTACCTGCTTTATGAATACGTTGAACGGCCGGACTCGGAGAACCCACATTGGTGGTGGACTTGGATCGTTCGACGAGATTTGGAGTGTAATCGTGTGTAGTTGTAATGTGAAATTCATTCTTGTTTTTTTTTCTTTCCGTTTTTGAGGCGATATGACTCTTCCCCTCATAGAATCATACGCGAATAGTAGCTATCGTTCGGCGTCGATTATTTTTGTCTGTCAGGAAAGTGCTCACCGACCATCTGTCCCAGAAGCGGACGACCAAGAAATGACATTCGATTGTTGGCTCTTTTGCTCTGGCACGTATACTCTCAACAATCAAGCTGGCTTTGTTATTGCCGGAAGAAGCTCCCACCTTTCCATCGATGTGAAACGTGACTGACCACTCTGCCCAATAGCTCTGATCCCCTTAATATCCAGGCGCAGGCTCATGCACAGCCGTCAACGCTCAGGCTCAATTATTGACAGCCCCTGTGCTTCATCGCATCCGCTGCCCTTGCGAAGGCTAATTCTCTTTCATTACGACTCCTTTCAGAAGTGTTCCGTTTCCCCTGAACTTGGCTTGGCAAATCGATACCAGCTACGTACTATCTATTGCTTGAAGAAAATTATCGGATGGTCCCAAAAATTTCAGGGCCGGGGTCACGGTGCCACCTTCCGGGCACATCCAAAACTTGTTATCGATCAAATCCCTCGCTTGGAAATAGAAATGTTTATAATTATTCTTGCGGTCCGAGATGAACATGGACATCTTCCATCTTTTCAGTGGGCCACAATCTAGCGCGGAATGGCACTTGTCAGGGATTTCTCACGGTAAGTACTCACCGCCGGCACTTTGGTCTTCCAATGCTTCTAGACTACACGATGCCACCCAACCATATCAAGGAGTGTGAAGGTATGAAGCCCGTCCTTTGACAGTCCATCATATCTTGGATGACACTGACTATTTCTACCTTAAATTTGTACGTTGAACACGGGGTCAGTGTGCCGCAAGGGAGATTTCATTACCAGTTCCGCAGATACGGTGGAGAAGCCACTGAGCCAAGATGTTTTCTGTCCACGATCTTGTAGATAAAATTATTTTAAGTGTGTGTGTGTGTCAGCCGAACTGGTGGCGAGTCACTACTCGCGCAGTCATCTTGTTTCTTTATTGCGTTCACAAACATTGCCCAGACTTTTCCTGAGTCTTTTTTGAATAAGTTCCAAAGTTAATACACGAGCAGAAGATCAAGCTGGGATTCCTTCTAGCTATTCCTTATTGGCTTCTTGCTACAGATACCGTAGAAGTGGGGATATTCATCACTCCCCGGCATTCATCTGGAAAAATCACAGGCTCCAATTTTCTCGCTCTACTCAGAGACCCCGGATATCCCAACTTCGACAAGGTCACAATACAGTATACTGCACAATATAAAATATGGTCAGTTCGCTTTCTAATCCCTCGTTCAAGATGGCCCTTCGTGCATACATACACCATGATGATGTCGCCCCCGACTCATCTACCCAACTCACGACTCAAGAACTCTCCGCACTAGGATTGGATGTAATCACCTTGCACGACTCTGAAGACCCCCAAAAAGAGGCACGACGACTAGTCCAAGAGTGGGGATACCCTCTGGACAGAGAGGACTGCGTCTATCCTTTTGATTGCCGTCAAGGAGCCAATAATTCTGATGGGGTATAACAAAATCTCTACGATATGCAGCCCGGGATATTTACACAATCTGCTAGATTTCTGCCTTTTTCGATCAACTGATCGAGTTTACCCATAAATCGTAAGCTCGGCCTCAATATATGCTGACTTTTAGTCTAACTATACGCTCGCCGTTGCTGGCATGGCTTCTAGGGATTTTGCGATTCCATGCGAAGTTGCTGCGATTCTGGATGACAGTAGCATTTATTTTGAAGTCGAAGGTATTTTAACAGGTTTCAAAGAAGTTATGATCGAACTTTACCGACAGAGCCATCTTTCTGGACTGTTTACTAGATGCCAAGTCAAAGAAGTGGATCCGTGTTCATTCGGGACCAAATCAACTGTACCGCGTTCATGCTGGACTCAAGGTTCGGGTCTACATGACTGACGAGAACAGGCATCACCACGGAACCCTGTTCTTAAAGGTAAGGGGATATTAGATTCTCGTTCTCCATTGGCAAGCTGTACCAATCAGAATTCATACTATAGGACGGACTCCGCAGTTTAAACATCATTCCTGGAGCAGATCTTGATGATCATAGTGTTCGTCAAGCATTCCTTGCAAAGATAGGAATTTGATGACCTTGGTTGACACTCGTCTTCCGAATAGTTGAGAAGAAGGGAAAGAAAAGCTTGAGAAAAGAAACATAAATAAATTGTAATTGTATGGAAATTTGTTATCATCGAATACGTTGTAATTTCAAGACGCTGTTCTTCTTGCCCAATTTGCCGCAGGCGCCGGGACTTTGGCTGGACTCAAGTACACTCCGGCAATTGTCTTCGCACCATCGCAAAGGGCCTCATGAGAATAGTGACCATCTGTTACTAACGGACTCGAGCGACTGTCACAAGTATTTAGCAATGGTGTTTCAGTCCATACTAACTTTTTGATTCTTGAATATTTCTCGAGCTCGACTACGGAAATTATAAAGTTAAACCTGAGTGACTGCGCTACTACTCCGAAGCAGGTATATGTGGCTGAACGTTGCCACATCGGTGCCACAAGTCACGAAGTCACAGTGACGAGCAAGGGCCGAATCGCCGCTGCAATCCGGCAGGCAACTCTTTTTTCTTCCCTTTGTTCTCTTCAAGGTCGCTCTTCTTCAACGTCTTCCATCATGCACCCTCAAACACAACTCAGACTCGGGGGAGGTATTGAGCTCAAGTTATACACAAAGATGAAAGGCTCAAAATCAAGGCAAAAGGGAGCAGCGCGCAGCAGGGGTCGTTGAGGCATTCAATCTCGTAGGTTGCACTCGCGTTACTCTCTAGATCTCTAATACGAATGCGCGGATAGGCTCTCCAACCAGGTCGCACATAACACACTGAGGTACTGGGCAGTTCTCTGCACCGTTGGCAGACGAAGAGTCAAGAGACTGTAGAACACGCTAGATTCAGGCTACCGGACGCTCAAGACTGGGAATTGGATTCGCGAAAATAAACGCACAGTCAGACGCTGTAGCGGCAGGGCTTCCAGTGTTAGCTGGTATGTTTTCATGTCAAGGCTTTGCAAAGTTGATATAACGCTAACGCCATGTAGAACAATGCCAGTTGAATCGTTTCCCTTCCTTTTTGTGGCAAAGAAGCGGTTCATGTTATGCACGCCTCAAGATCCGGCCATTGACCTTTGTCGTACAGTCGCTGTTTTCCGATTCGTTATGGGAGATCTACCTTCCGATACCACTTGCTACACTGGATTCTCAACGTACGGCGGGTTCATAACTCAAATAGAATTAGCAGTCACCCACTCCGGAATAGTGGACTTCGCTTCAGTCGTAACATCTGGACTATACCTCGTTGTTGGAACATATATCGTATACCCGAGCAGTCCCTTTAACCTCCATTTTGCTCGCCTTAAACTTACCTCCCTCCCGGTTAACAAAACGCCCCACTGTTCCCTTCTCCTCTGATGATTGCCACGATCATGATACCTTCAGGGGATCCTATTTAAAACAGTGGTACGAGGCAGGTCATCTGAGGCCCTAGCGGTTCTGGAGATTGAGATTGCGTTGGGGGTTGGGGGCAAAATTGTTCGTGGAAATGAAAGCTGTGCGCAGCTGTTGTGGTCGCCGTCAAGTGGTGTTGAGTATGCTTTCATTCTTGATCCTGTGGAAGGTTGACTAACGTTGGTATAATGTAGCACGACATGGCATTGTAAATTATACCCTTTTCGTGGGATCCAAGTTGCTTCCCTTTCACTTTTTTCTGCTGCATGTATGCCCTGCGTTCCAGAGAATCGAATACTTGCCACCAACGCTTATTACTGGTAAACAATTGTACCCAGTCTAATTCAACCAACGCAGGTGGCCTCTGTCAATTTGGGGTCGAAAATGAACCGTTCATATCCAAGTATGGCCTAGGTCACGGAAAGCTCCATAGACCACGACATCTGTCACTACGGCGCTCGGAGGTGGTTGAGAACGGCTGTGCACACACGGAATAAAGATTTTCCTGGCCTACCTCGCTATGACAACCGATCACGTAATAAGCAAACCTTCGCTCTCCAAAGTTGGTCCTCATTCGAAGAATGAACACTATTCTTGACCAGGTTGGGAATGTGTTCTTGAGTGGAAATTTCTTGTGGTCTTGGCTAAAGTCCAGAATTTCTCATCATACGCAGATCCATTGACGGCCTCCACATCTTATGATTTCATCGTCCTACATAGTAGCCTCATGTTTGCAACGCTATCAACAGGATAATGGTGATACAAGATAATGACTCATAGTGACTGGTTAGGGATTTGCCGTCATTTGTGTAAAATATCTAACGCATTATCAATAGCGCGAACGGACTAAAAGAATAATGGGGGCTGAAATTGGACATCACTTTTTTTTTCCATCAGGGCCTGAGAATGCGTCCATGTTCACAATCGGATGGCTCTTACGCGAGCCTTTGGCGACTCAAGGTACAAGCCAGAAGAATTCTCACTTGACGGGTTAGCATTACTATCGATGCTTCCGGGAATGCTAATTGGCATTGGTGATGAAGTTTTGGGCTCATGCATATTTAATAAATCGGTTTCTAAAAATCCTCCTCGGCAGCGCAAGCGGCCCAGCTGCGCACACATCCCCAAAGAGTTCTTATGTGAGCTCATAGTTAACGTGTACAGTCTTTTACTTATTCTATTCTAGTGAATAGAATGTCACAATTGTCGACTCGAACAAGTAGAATTTAATGCACGCTCTCCTGACACACTTCAATGATGTGACGGGAAGAAATTTTAGGTCACTAAAATAATTCAACACTCACGCCTTCTAGTGAATAGAATGTCACAATTGTCGACTCGAACAAGTAGAATTTAATGCACGCTCTCCTGCACTTCAATGATGTGACGGGAAGAATTTTTAGGTCACTAAAATAATTCAACACTCACGCCTTCAACGCCTCGGAAATTGAGGTAGGTCCAATTGTGGATCTGCGCGATTGTTTTAACGACTTTTCCATTCTTCCCTGGACCTCAAAAAAAAAAAAAAAAGGGGGGGACTCTCTACTTGCAGCTCATAAATTTAGCGTTGAAAGCGAAGCGACCCGATTTTTTTGCGCAAGGACAAAAGGGTTCCAGAAAAAATTGATTGTCACAGCGACGATGGTAACACATTTCTTTTTGACTGCCCTGTTAGCCGGGACATCAGAGTCGGACATGGTACACACCTTGCCATGCAGCAGACATGAGTGCGTGGCGGTTAACTTTGTTTATAATCGGGCTCCAGAATTATCATCGTGTTAGTGTTGAAAGTCTCATGCCTCTATCTAGAGGACCATCTCTTCGACCGTCTGCGCGATATGTTCGCCCTGTGTCTGGTACATGGATTCCAAACACCAAACGCATGATGTGGAAACCGTATATTCAGCCGGAACCCTCGAAGCCTCTACCTTCGCTTCCGCCTCTTCATCAACGCACGTCAGACCGCCACGATGAAGAAAGAGAGAAGCGAACAGAAGCTTTCACGAAAAAATGTCAAATGATACATCGATCTGTCACTGCACATTTTGAACAGTATTTAAAAGAAGAGATATCAAGGTTCCGTCAACTGGGCAGCATTTGGGCTCCACCAGCGCCTCACATTATTCGCTTATCTTTGGGTTAGTCCAAGGAGATTTCTCTTAGGTTGGCCTAACAATGGCTCAGATGCATTTCCTGCGTTATGGTACCTGGAACTTCAAGGTAGGCGGTTGCTTTGAATTTGTAAAAGAATTACTTCAGGATGCTAACCATATTGCTCCAGTCGAACAAGTTGACGAAGCTGTCGATGACGCATATGAACACATTGATATGAATACGATTGTACGTTATTCCGGCTCCCCGAGTCGGTGGTATGAACGGGTTTCAATCTTCATTCCCAGACCACATACTTCGAAGAAGAGGAACGTCGGCGTCAAGCTAAAGAAGATGACCTCGCCCACCGAGAACGTGAATTGAAAGTCAAAAATTTCAAGAAAGAGCAGGAACTGGTGGGTGCCTACTTTTGAATTACACGCTCGAGTGTTAACAGCGCCGCTACATTCTGACAGGAAGAATTGCGTATATCAGTTGAGCTTAAGAGAAAGGAGCTCAACACTCGAGAAGCCAAGTTGAATACTAGGCAGCGAGTGATTCAAGAAAAGGAACGACACATCCCCACGCTACAACGAAGGGAGGTGGAGGTGGAGCGAAGGGAAAAGAATGTGGAGGCCAAAGAGGAGAGCGTTTCCACGCTGGAGAGAACCACGCATAGAAAAGAAGAGGATCTTTTAGCCAAGGAAAGGAGTGTCTGCGACCGAGAAGAGAAGGTCAAAAATCGGGAGGACGACGCGGATCTCCGGCACTCTACCATCGATCACCTTCAAGCCGAACTCGGAAAAACTGCAGCAGACAACAAGAAAGATGCAGAGACAAGGGAATCCAACATTCGAGCATGCGAGGCGTCCCTTATCACAGGAAGTCAGAAAGTCGTGGCAGAGAAGCACCAACTCGAAGAATATAAAAGGTCATTGGAAGCGTGGTGGGAAAGCAAAGAGGACGAGTTGAATCGGTGGAACTCGAAACTCGAAATACGGGAGGAAATCTTGGGGAAACGACAGGTGAAAGAACAACAACGAGTACAGGAAGAAAAGCAAGAGGCTCGCAAGTCCACTGCACACTTAATGGAGACGATAAGCCGCTCTATTCACCAACTGGAAAATGGTGACTCTCAACCCTCCGAAGTATGTTTCTTTGCAGTCTTCCTCCGTTTGTATCCTTACAGCTTTTGCTTCAGATGGGACTGTCATATTCGGCTCCGTAAGGGTCAAATTAACACCGAGGCTTCCTATGGTTATGGCTAAGTGTTGAGTTTATAGGTTCTGGACGGGAGCAAGACAGGTCTCATTCAACGCAGACACCATTTTAATGGTTGGCCAAAACCTGCGGAACAGCCTGCACGATTTCATGCGTGGCAAAGGCATGGCGGATTGACCTGGGACGAAGGTTCGCACCTCGATTGTTCCGCCTGTGCTTGAATATCCTCATGCATTCTGGCAGTGGTACATCAAAACCCTCGCGACCGCACGCGTAGATTTTCAACAAGCAGAAGGTGTGATATGTGGGAAACGATTCTACGATTCTACCGAGCTCTCAACGAACTCTTTTTGTTAATTGTTCCGACCAACGCAGCCAGAGACGATCTTCAAAGCCGACCAGAACAGTCGACAGGCACTACACTTTCGTTTTGAGGTTGTGTGCTTCATGCCACGATGATCAGATTCGAAGCTGGTGTTGCTCGATAGCTCAACCTATCACTTTCGATTATTGTATTTGAATAATTTATTTTATATATTATATTCCTTATTTTATCTTGCTTATTCTATAATAGTCTATTCCCGACATAGGAAAAGGCGTGGATGAATAGCCTTCGTCGGTGACCGCACCCCTTCAACAAGAACATCATTTCGTCCAAGGTTGAACGGCATGTAAACCTAAACGCGACTCAGGTTAAACAATCATACTATATAGACGCAACGCTGAATGCACGTTGATCAACTGCCATTTCAATTAATGACTGCCAATCATCCTCGTGTAAGCAACGTTCTTGCAGACATGTAAGATAGCTGATGTGATATAACCTCAATGTACTATGAAAACCGAGCCTGAGCCAGTTAAAACAAAAACATTCGCCTCATGTTCCCCACGTGTTGAACGCGAGATTCAGCCGTTCGTCGATTGATACGGGTTTACTCTACTCGATGGTCAGCTTTTCAAGCAAAGGAAAATCGGGACTCCAGAAGGGTAGGACTTGAAGCTCATCTCGTCTCATAGAAAAAAAGTTCGTGAACGGAGAGCCAGTTCAAAGAGGCTTCTGTGAGAAAAAGGAAAAAAGGGCCACACCAGATCTGACTAAAAAGTCCCCGTGTTGAACCACATCGTGGTGGACATGTGGTTCATGTTAGCTGAACGCTAGATAGAACATCGGGAAGTTTATGTACTCTGTGCAGCTATATTCGCTTCATGCACGCATTTAGCTCTCCCTTATAACCCGGAATCAACCAACGGTATCACTCCATCCTGTCCCAACACCCATGTCAGGAAGGTCATTTACATCCTGCCATCGTTCCGTGTCAGGAGCGTGCTTTCCATGGGAACAGGGCATGGTCCACCCGGATCTTCCTCCCCTACGTCCACGCCGGGCCGTGGACCTCTTGGACGAGGACGAAGAGGCATGCAATCAAGAACGGCGGGAATCCCAGGAAGCGTTTGCGAAAAGATGCCAGGAAATACAGCGAACTGTTACTGAATGCGTCCAAGGATACTTGCTAGAAGAGATAGCAAAGTTCAACGAACAAGGAAGTTGTTGGACCAGGCCTCCGCCACGCATCCTTCGAGTTTCACTGGGTGAGCCTTTTCGGAATAGTATATCTTGGGCCAGTACATTCTGACTAGAGATCATTTGCAAGATCCGGTTCCTGTTTGGTATCTTGAGCTCCAGGGTACGGTTATGATTTCGGATTAAAACGAGGCTCGAGCTCTGAATACGTTGTAATAGGAGATGAAGGAATCATTGAACGTTGTGATGAAGCCGAAGGAGCCTACGATGCAGCAATCGAGACGGACGAAATGGTGGGTATGATAATAAATCTTGCACGTAATCATCCTTGAAAATGTATTCATACACTACAGACTGAAGGCGACTTCCAACCGTTAGAGTGGGGAGTAGTCCGCCGTGGAGTTGATGTCGGCATCGACGATGCAGAACGGCCACAGATGATTGTCAGGGACAACCAAAACGCGATGGAGTTGCGCAAAAGGGGAAATAATTTGGTCAGTATTTTTACATCATATACACACCATATACACACCATAACCCGCGTCTGACTCATGATGAAAACTAACAGGAAAGGTTACGTCAGGCTTTGGAAGATAGAGAAGTTGAATTCGGTAATCACCTGGAAACCCATAGGATACGACTAGAAAGAAGAGAACGAGAGCTTGAAGAAAAGCATGCTCAGATCTTCGCTCTAGAGCAGATCCTGAAAATTGATGTAGAAAAAAAACTCGAGAGCGTCCAGAAAAGAGAAGAGGAGATTAGGCGTAGGGAAGCCCGTATTGCGACTAAAGAAGACAGTTTCAGATCCAGAGAGGAAAGTGTAATGGTAAGAGAGGAGAGTGTCGTTGCCAGAGAGCGGCGGGTCCTGGTCGAAGAAGAGGGTCTATCAGCCAGAGAAAACTCTATCAGCACCAGAGAGGAAGCCGCGGAAATTCGACTGTCCGAGCTTAACCAATCTCGGTCAGTTTTTGAGGATGCGAAAACTATTCAAAAAAAAGAGGCCGATGTGAGGACGAGGAATATTCGAGCGTGCCAGCAATCGCTTGTGGATACCAGCGCCGATGTCATCGCGAGGAGAGCTCACTTGGAGGAAAGGATGCGGTCATGGGAGGAGTGGCGACAGAAAATGGAGGGGGAACTCAAACGACAGGCCCTGGAACACAGTATCAGGGAGGAGATTTTGCGGACGAGGCAGGAAAAAATGAGGATCCAAATTGATCCGTTGAAGGAAGAAAAAAATACTCTCCTGGCGTCGAGACAGCAGCTGCAAGAGGATAAGGTACGGATCTGTCATTCAGAAATAAAACTTTTGGAAAAAGAGAGGAAATTTCACGAGGAGCGAAAGAAGATTTGGGACATGAGATTGGAGGAGGAACAGAGGATACACGAGCTGAGGATTGAGCTTCACAGAGAAGGGAGTAGCATCGAAAATAGAAAACTGGAGTTGGTGAACGAACAGCGAAGGATACTTGACACTGGGAAGCAATTTTGGGATGATGCTGCCAGGGGCCGAGGAATACAGCTCCGATCGGATAGGCCTTGGAGCGACACTTTCGGGGAGAAATTGGAGGTAGAACAGTGAAAAACTCTTCAAAATCCAGCAGCAGTAGAATCGGAGACCTAGTTAATTACATAAATGGAAAAAAAAACAAGGTTCATGTTCGTACCTAGATAATTGAATATTTGCGCACAGTCAGAAACCAATTCAAAATAGAGGCGATACCACATCCCACGCCCATCTGGGAATACAGATTCTAGACGTATCAAAACAGTTGGGTCTCCGGGTTGACGCTTGGAAGTATGACCTCGTCCTCGGACTGTCAAAATCAACTGCAACAGCTCGAGTGCCGTGATATCGAGATCCAGAGTCGCAAAAAGCAGCTCCAGCTTCTTCTAGAAGATTTTGGTCGTCCCCTTGGAGAGGAAGTTCGGGAGATACTCGTGAGTCTTTTCTATGGGCGGTTGCCAAGAAACGGAATAAGAAAGCTGGCTCACGAATCCCAAAAAAAACAAAAACAAAAATAAAATAAAAAATCGGCAGGATCACTTCTTGCAACCTTCTAACGAGCCTGACGTTACTCTGCGAGATGTAGTTCAAGAACTCAGAAGCGATCTAACTAGGGAGAAGGGTGGCATCATCAGCGAGGACACTCTCGGAGCTAGAGAGGAAAGCGTCATGGTCAGAGAGCATAGTGTTACGACCCGAGAGACGAGTGTTATGGCTAGAGAGAAGAATGTCGTAGCTCTTCGGGAGAACTCAGAGGGAAGGGAAAGGAGTATTGCGGTCCGAGAACAAGATGTCGCGACGCTGCAAGAGAAATTAGTGGTCATGCAGAAGGAAATAACACTCAGAGAGGAGAATATGACAGGCCTGGAGGAGGTGTTGGCTGACAGAGAAAGAATGATGAAGATTCGAGAGGAGAACTTGGCGGCCCAGGAAAAGAGCCTTGTATCGAAGCTTGTTGCCAAAGACAAGGGCTTCAGAATACACGACCAGAGCTTGAAGGCCCGGGAGAGGATCTTGGAGGCGAGGGAAAAGATGTTGGAGACCAAAGAAGAGTATTTGGAGGTCAAAGAGGAGAGTTTTGTCGCGAGAGAGCAAGATGCGCGAAATCAACATTTCCGACTCACTCGTTGGCAAGCCGAATTGGAACAAATGGAGAAACAAAGGATGGAAACTCGGGCTGGTCAACGCGCGGAGCGGGATGTGCTCGATTGGAAAATCCGGGAGTTCGAAGTCAAGGAGCAACGGATACGGAAGAGGGAGGAAGAATTAATGGCGAAAGACAAGCAATTGCATATAGACCGAAATGATGTCCATCGATGGAGGGCACGGCTGCACGAAGCAGCTATGTGGCTGCGGGAGGAGGAGAAGAAAATCTGCGAAGAACGGAATAAACTCTTGGAGGTGGAGATGGAGATGGGGGCGGAACGGAAGTTAAACACACCGCACAATAAATCGGATCTACCAATGACTGAGGGACACAGGAGGGAGCAGGGGCAAGAGAACAGCTCCGATAAGCTGCAGCAGGATAAACAGCCGGTTGATATTAAGACTGGATTGCAATTGCCAGCGGAAGACCCATGGGCTCGCGCTGTTGAAATTGAAGCCCGGCTTCGATCCCCCGAGGAACCGTCTCGAGTGGAATCGCCTGGTTCGGCACAGTAGGTTGTTTTGATTAGATATGACTCCTCAGGTATTGATATGATCATCTTCAGGATTCTGGGTCAAGCGAAGCAATTTTCGGTCAACGCAGACACTGTTTACATGGTAGGCCATATGTATGACGGCTCAGGCTCCAGTGTCGGATTAGTAGCAGTAGGAGATAGATTGGGTGACCAACCGAACTGCTGGGGTGATCGCGCTCGGCGGGATAAATGCGGCTTGAGGCCGTTGGATTCTGCTATGCATGACTGTTTCAAGAAACTTTGTACAAGACGAAAAAACTGTGGCTTTAAATATTATACATATCGTTATTCCCTTTGTCTCCCTATTTACAGCTTTTGGGATTCCTTCGAACCAGGCTCCTGCTTCTGCGCTTCTGCACCAGCTTTGATCTCGACTGTTGCTTCTGACTCGGTCGCTACTACCGAGGAAGATGTCTCTGGCTTGGACTTCGCATAACCAGCAGATGGTGGACCGACAGTTGGAGTATTATCACTGCTCGGAAGAGGGGGTACATATTCTTCCGGCTCAACACTCGCTCGTTGCAGATCCATCTGCTTCTGAATCTTCTCCGCCAACTTGGCAACCTCGTCCTCAAGGTTGTTATTGGCCCCCTCAAACGTGACTTCTTTATCTTGAACAGGTTTAGATCCCTCCTGAACAGTCATCGCTTTGGCTTTCGATTCTGTAGCCGCAGTCGCCGCTCCAGCATCCGTGCTCTTTGCTGTCTCTTCCCATAGTTTTAGGAGTTCTTCTTCCCATCCAAGTTCCTCACAGAGTTCCTGAATCACCTCGTCACATTTACCGAGTAGGATGACATCTTCATCTCCGGAACCAAAGTCACCCACGAGTTCAATGTTGATCAGGACTCGAGGAACGTTGTCTGGACATATGTAAGCTAGGCTAGCGAAGGGATGAACGGTGAGAGAAGTCCCGATGACAATGAGCAAATCCGTATCGGTTTTAATGATTCTGGGCGCTTGGCCAAATGCAGATGGAAGCTGTACATGAAGCAGTCAGAGTCGAGAGGCAATATGAAACAAGAATCTCTTACAGCTTCGCCGAAGAACACAATATCGGGTTTAACTAGACCCTTACAGCCCTTCTTCTCGCACTTGGGGACGACTTTGTCTTCGGAGAAGCGCGAAACCATTTCCTTCATCTTTGTATCGTCAAAAGGCGTTTTGCACTTTATACACCTTTGTGTAGCAAAGCTACCGTGAGCCTCGATGATCTTGTTAGCTGGGACCCCTGCTCGTCGTTCGAGAGTGTCGATGTTTTGCGTGAAGCACATGCGGAGGAGTGAGCGCTCTGAGAGGAGACGGATGAAGGCATGCGTCAATGTTGGGCGAAATTTACCGGGGTAAAGTTCGTGTGCGAGTGTATAGACTTGTAAGAGTTAGAGAAAGGGTGCAATGTTTGGACTTTGAGTCGGACTTACATGGTGTTGGATTATTTTGGAAGAAATTGATCTCAAAGACAGCTTCAGGGTATGGAAGGTTTAATCTCGCAAGATTAGCCTATTGAAACGTTTAGAGTTTGAGCGGTGGTTTTGGCATAGTATAGCCATACATATAGGCCTGACGGACGAGATTCATTCGTTAATGAATACACGTTCACGAACGTACGGCGTACGGGGCTCGTACCTGTCTCTTCGGACCTGAAGTCTGGTATACCTGCAGCAGTACTTATGCCTTTCATTCATAGCAAATCAGTCGCTGAAGATTCTTCGGATATGGCGCAAAAGTACCTGCGCCGAGCTGCAAGCAAGCATTAAGCAGCTGGATCGTCGAACGACGTTATCTGCTGATTTAGAACGTACCATTAACGATATGTTTTTGCACTTCCCACTCTTGATATATTGTGCAATTCCTTTCAAATCTGCCGTTTCCAGTACAGAGGCCATTCTTGATGATTGTCGGATGGGAAGCTGTATTCCAAGTCAAGGCAGCGGTCCGGGCCGCCCGAGTCGATAACCCCGTGACCCGGCATTTTTATCAAATTTTATTATGGAGCAAAATCATGCTTCTTGTCCTCCCCATCGAGGTAGTTTTAACAATATTCCACTTTCTGGAAACGGCTGATATACTCTCAGTGCGCCAGGTATGCAGAAAAACTCCCCCCTTTGCTTTGTTTTTCATCCAGAATAATGAACCGTACCGTTCCTCATCGAGACTTGCAACCATCTGGCCGAAATAACCAAGACCAAGTCTCTATGGGCTAATCTTCTGAAAAGACAGCGAGGACTCGTACCTCTTCCGCCAGATACTCGAAAAAATGTTGACGGATGGTCAGCTGCCGCTCTAGAGAGACTGGTATCATCAAATGAACTCGTCGAAGCTCTGTGGCTCATCCCGAGGCAAAGTGCTCCAGTCAAGCTCGAGGAACGACGCGGAGAGCTGCTCATTGGGCTAGAAATCATTCTTGACAGATGGATTCTCTCAGTCTACGCGGACGGGTATATCAATCTCTGGGACGATGAAGACTCGAGCTTGAAGAAACAATGCAGTTTTGCGTATACTGGAAAGGACAAAATCTCGTCATATCAGGCTGCGCTAGACGATTCTGGGGAAAAGCTGATGGTGGTGGTTACAAATGTGTATATGTACGTTGCCAGGCAAGTCCAAGTGAACAATGCTGATTTTTTACTGCATAGGCCTGGGGATTGGAAAGCGATCCTGTATGAAGTACAGCTATCCGACCCTGAATTACAGTTTGTGCACGTCTACACCATTCCTACGACCTCTTCGCGGATTGCTCGCCAGCTGTGTCCTGCTGAACGGATAGTCGCGTTCTCTCAGCTAAGTTCGATTAACATTGTACGGTGGCCTGAAAATTACGAGGGGACACCTACATCGGCCTCCATCGTGAAACCTTTTCAGTTTGATGAACTGGAAGAAATGGTAAGTGACACTTTGGTTTCCAAGAATGTGCCGTTCTGGGTTGATAAATTTATTCCTAGTTTACTACGGTACTTGCTCTGCGATGTCTGGACAAATGCATCTTCGTTTTCAAAACTCGATCCATCGAGCTATATCCGATGCCGGATTCGGACGCCGATCCTCAGCCAACGTTGTCACCTTCGACACTTCGACACAGCTTCCCTAGCTACAATTTCCGCGAGGTCCGTATATCCGACGTTGAAGCGGAGCAATGTCCCGCAGAGAGTTATAATCGTTATACTCTCGCACTATTAGCTTCGGATGTCATTCAAGGACTTTTCCACTTCACTGTCAACATCACGGTTCCCTATGAATCCTTTGAGCAATCGTTACTCGAGGTTCATCTGACGGCGATTCACGCTATGGTCAATAATATACCACTCCATGGACATCCCGGCGCAGGCCCTGGCTCAACGCTGACAACAAGGCTGTGGTTCTCCAACTCCTCCGAATCCGCACATCCGAATCCCTCCGAGTCATCGGCCCCGTCTTCCTCATCTGCAACGCCGACGCCGAGGTCCACATCCACAATGGATGAGCTACACCCCAGTCCTAATTTCCTCCGTCGGTTACATGACTCGCACGGGGTCTCTACATCTGGACGGTTGACGTCTTCATTTGTGGCAGCGTACGCTATGGGCTCACAAGGCATGCGAGCGATCTGGGTTGAACGAAGGAGAGGGGATACGATGAGACGGATTGTGTCGTGTCAGTTGCAGCCCAAGCATCTCCTGACACCATTGTCATCTTCGTCGTCCGCGTCTGCTTCAGGTTCAAGGTCAGGAACAGAGGGAAATGGCGGCTCGAATCCGGACGAGAATGGGATTGAGTCAGGGTTGGAAGCTCTTCCGTGGGCTATTGATGGGCATGTTATATACTCAATACAGTCATATGATCTTCGAGGTGAGCCTCTTTCTTTTTCCCTATTTTCCCATCTTCTGCTACCCCTACCTCTGTTGTCTTCCTTCCACTCTAAGCTCTCGACTAATCATACCCCGCTTTATATTTTTTCAAGAGGACATTACATCATGTGCACTGGGTGAAGTGAGCGGTAAAATCGTTCTTGGGAATCGGGCAGGGGATGTATTTGTTTTGGATACAGGGGCTTGAAATTTGAAAGCCAATGCGCGTGCAGAAACGGACCGTCGCTTTCATAATGCAAAAAAAAAAGTACATCATCGCTATCGAGTCGACTACGTGAATTTGTATAAAAATCTACTCAGGCTGCAATACTACACTTAAACCCTGGGAACGGTTTTGTGTACTTCCAGTTGTATAAGAGCATCCAGTTATAGAGCAATTCGCCTAACACAGTCACCCTTCAAGCTTCACCTTTGACTAGGAGTTATATGTGCACTGAAGGTTTTTTAACCTTGGAACCCGTTCCGTTGCTTTGCATACTCATTTTGCAGAACCTGACCCCAGGATCGTGCTGACGAGCGATACAGTCCCGAATCTGACCGAAAATAGTCCACTTCTTTCATTTTACCTCAGGCTCGACGGTGTGGCTCCAGCCAGTCCATCCCAACATGGTACTATGGTCGATTACGTATACGTATACCATGTATACAGTCTACCGCAATACTACATCCACCGTAGGAACAGTTTTGTGTGGTTTATTTGTAGCATCTGGATGTTGCGGACCTCCAATTTTGTACGGGTGGTACACGAGCAGCTCTGTATCACTTGGAACCGGCGGACGAGTTTTCCTGGGTGACTGGAGGCGTTGAAAAATCATCAACGGTGGCGATGGTGAGGGCAGATGACGACGATCAGGCTGCGCGCCGGACGCTTCAGCTTCAGCTGGGGAAATAGAAGCATGCATGACCCTAGACTTCCAGGACGGGAAAGGCTATTTTAGACGATCGATTTTGAGAATATGAGAAAAAGGGAGAAGAGCGGAGTAGACGTACGAGTTGCGATTTTCGTGACTCCTCCAGTACCCAGTCAAAATCTACCGCTACCGCTTGTGAACGTTGCTGTCTTTTGAGTGCTTCCGATTCCGAATCTTCATAGCTAGGCTCTCGATAACTGGGATGAAGAACAAATCAGTGCGGGCCTTTGTTTTGTTTGATAGTACAACTCACCAAGACGGGGGCTTTGGATGCGGAGGGTGAAGAAGAATAGGTCTTTCCGTTTCAGAAGTCAGTTTAAATACTGAGGTGCAAGTCGGCATGGGTACCCTCGTTGACTGACCGAAATTCAGGACGTACAACAAACACCTGGATCTGAATCAAGTTTCTGAGAGTGGCCAGAATCTTCTGAGAGTTTTATACGTTTTCTCTTTTGCTTGCTGGTTTCGGCAACGAAGTCCATAGAATCCAAGAGCCGTTTGTGAAGATAGTTGAGCAATGCGACACGTTCTTCGACATCAGAAACATTTTGGTTTTGTTCATCGTTGCTGTCGAGGTCATCATTGAAGACTGAGGCGCGTGAGGTCTTCTCTGTGGGGAGAGTGGCCAGATGAGGATTGACGAAACGCGGTAACATGGTGGTTCAGAATCAAGCCGAAACTGAGGTGGCTGTGTTAAATCCACAACTCGACTTTTAAGAGATTTTGTTTACTGGAAAGACTTGCTACACATACGATACATATCTATTCCCTTCATCTGACCCAAATCTGTCAATCTTTGCCACCTGAATACTCAAGGCAAGACGACTGGTAAAAAGATACAGATTACACTTTCCCAGCCAAAACATCGAGCTTAACCAAATCAGGATCCCCAGTCAACAGCTCTGCCGCCGATCCAAATAATGCAGCAGCTACTTTTCCATGAACATGCGCTCCTCTGCCAGAATCCGTAGGGAAAAAGTCGACAATTCCGAATTTGTGGGTACCAGGAAATTCCACAGCATACCAGTACGCGGTCTCAGGCTCTGCCTCGACTAGTGGTACAGCGCTCTAAAAAAATCACAAAAAGCATCAGCATCTCTCCCTGAGCGAGCCCAGTGTTTATCGGCTTACCTTCAAGAACTCTCTTACTGCGTCTACCTTGTCTGGTTTTGCCTCGAATAATACCCTCAAACCTTTCGTCACTCCTGCGTTATTTCCTGCGATGGGCCTGACGACACTAGCCAGAACGTTCAATTTGCCAATGTCAGGATCCTCGGCCAGGAGATCTTTGGCATTGTCCATTAACGCCTGGGCAATTTGACCGGTCAGATGGATATGGCGCCCTTCCTCAGCAGCGAAGGTATCGAAGATGGCGTAGGTCGGTGGTTTACTTTCTTCATAAGCGACTGCAAACCATTCTCGAGTTAGAGGCTCCGAGGGCACCAAGCTATATCCAACTTGGAGAAAATCGACGACTGCTTGGGTCTTGGATTCTTTTGCTACGAGGGGTACAAGGAGACCGACAGTAGCTGCGATTTCGAAAGTACGATAGGTAAGTTTCCATCGCTGCCTCCATCCAATGAAGAGAACGCACACATGTTATGTAGAGTGAATGCTTGGGATGTGGGTGATGATTGTGGAAGGATATCAGCGTACGAGATCCACGCGTCTCTGTTTTTATCACCAATCAGACAGCCAATGGAATACTCTGCATTGAGACGTGTGGCATCTCATCCATAAGCATCTCTTTTTGGAACAAACATCTCACAAATATCTCGTTGGACGTGTATCGGGAGCATAGACAACGGTTGACTTGACACTTTGTGGCAGTAGTGAAGCTCACTTTTCAATCTACAGGCTGAAAAGTTCGTCGCCTTAGAAAGTCCCGTTCTCGCTCCTTCTACCGCTGATGTTGCAGTTAGTTGACTTGACGCCGGGGGCTGGGCGGTAGGATACCAGTCCACACATACACGCGATGTCTTTGCTTAGGTTTGGACAGAATATCTCGAGCGTAACGCCGTGGGGCAATCCGAACATCGCGGCACGGTGCCGCCATTCTGCCGAGGGTCGAGGGTGACATCGCAAAGCGAGCCATGAATGACGTGCTTTCGCGCTTTCTTCTCTAGCTCCTAGACTATATTATGAGAAGATTGCTGAATCTAGATCAAGATGCCCCAGCAGATCGCTCGGGCTCGATCAATGATCGACGTCGATCGCCTCGTATAACTAGCTTTGACCTTGACTTTGATCTTAAGAAAATCTCTCTATCTGGCTAATGGTATGTCTTTGCTCTCTAAAGAATAAAACAACAAACAACAAACACTCATATCACAAGTAGATACACTCAACCGGGAATACTGCCTTGAAGAGCTAGCAGTGAGTTCCCGAGTCCCCAGAACTACCCAAAGACAAAATATTGGAATGACCAAGGATTTTTTGGCTACCGTCCAAGGCCGCAACCTGATAAAATCTAACATCCCCGTGGGTTCCACTGTAGTGCAACGTAGTTTCAAAGTCGACTTTGCCAACTGGATTTCCTAATTTAAACGCTGCTGGCATCGAGGGGTGCAAGTCGGTCGTATTCAAAGGTACGCTGGCCGACTTGGAACCCAAAAGTTGCCAGAATCTGACTTCCGTGGCTCCGTTCCACCAAGTGTAGACAGTAATATCGTTGGGGGTTGACGTGTTGGACAGCTGGGCTGAGGGCGGGAAGGTGGGATGACCGACCCAATTATGCAGGAAAGCACGATAAGAAGTTGAAGAGAGACCGAATTGAGCTGTCCACAGCATGTCACCATTTCGGTCATGTTTCGAAAAATACGGCGCTGACCCCCATCTATTTTTGCCAAGTTCAGTACCGGATGGAACATGAGCTGGAAGATTCTCACCCTACGATTGAGTCTCCACTGTCTAGGATCTGAACAGATCCTTCCGCCACGGTAAGAGTCTGATTGAACGGCGACCGTGCGCTGATCAAGGAGACACTCATCGAATTCTCGTCGTAATTGAGTAGAAGGCCTTGCGAGGAGGGAAAATCTTGGTCCAATGGGGTTGCGCCGTTGTTAAACACTCTGGAGGCACATGTCACTCGGGTTTGAAGAAAAACATGTCGCAGGAGAAAACATACGAGAGTGAATGGCCACCATGCATTCTTCCATGATGCTGCCAGGTAAAATTCGCTCCAGGACCAAAGGTGAAGTTTGATTTCTTCCCTCCCATCCGCCAGATCAAGTCTCCAGAGGGGCTGATCAAATACAATGCGTGACAGCTTTTTGGTGAGATATGTGAGTGCCTTGTTCGGGTTTTATTGTACCACGGTAGTAACCCACTGTCTGGATGAAATGACTATATTCCCGTCATCAAGCTTCTGTATTGAGTTTATGTGCTGCCGAAGAGCGAAAACATATGAGCATATGGACTAAAAAGAGAAAACAGCGGACATACGAAGTAGTCCCAAGGATCATCAGCCGTACCGTTTCCAGCCTGTCCTATCTCTGTAAAGCATTCGCTAGGATCAACCTGATCAAGCGCATGCCAGGTGAACAAGGCTTTGCCTATGAGGTATTAGAGATAGACAGGATACACCAAACGTCCCAAGACCAACCCGTTGCAATGTCTACCTCCTGCACGACGCAATCCAGCAGGAAGCCTTTTTCAGGGCCTCCGAAGGAACTCAGATTTGCTGCTTGAGCAGGATAGGCTGTCATCATCGCAGTATCATCGGATGTAATAATTAACTTCACAACGTACAAAAATTAGGCAGGCAGGATGAGTATGTATGTCAGAATTGAACTTTTACCTCATGAAGATCTGCCCCCACGTTCAAGTCGGCAGTCACTGTACTGGTGTGTGAAGGAATGATCAGGGCGCTTGGAGTGGTTTTTACGGAGATACGTCTTACAGGTTTGCCACAACTGTATAGGTTTCATCGAGTATGAGATTGAACCCGGATCCAAACGATGGGTTGTTGATAGTTCCCATCCATACTACAAGATGATCCTTCCCTCTGAAATTTTCTAGTCCTATACGGAAAGTGAATTGATCTCCCGATCCCGTAAAATTTCCAGAATGCGGAAATGCGCTGTATACGAGGGTGCCATTGGGATTCATAATGACACCCTCTCCAGTAGCTTGTCCAGCTTCTCCTTGAGCAGTGAAAGCTGGATAGACGGTAAGTGATTTTAATCAGCAAATTGAGCTCTAGAGGGTGGGAATCCGAAATTGGCTCGTACAAATTGGGGTCAGGAAGAAGTATCCTTCGTTGTCTCTGTTGAAAGGGCAATCCACCGGTGGGACAACATAGTTGATTTGGGGAGGAGAAAACGGAGCAGCGTTGTACGTTTGAACGGGAGCCAATCCTAATGCACCCTGTTCATAGTCCTGGTTACCGCAGAAAGCTACGGACGCAGTGGCGACGGGTAGAGAAAAGATTGATAACAGAATAGCAGACAGGAAGGAAATCATACTGCGAGTGGGAGCTTTATGATAGCCTCCACTTTTATTGCTCGTGTATTATGTATTGAATAAAACAAGCCGTCTTCGGCTTTTTCAGTGCCCAATGCCCATCAAGAGGCGTAAAAAAGATTCATCTCAGATGTTTCCGACTCCCGTGGTGCGAATTCAGTTGCGATTTTCTGGACAAATCACCAATGTATCAACTGACACCGAGACAGGGCTGACCACCTTTCGGCTCATGAAGAAATGGAAGCCGAAAACGGCCAACTTGCACACCGCCGAAGGTCGCAGAGGTTTAGTAGTAGAGTGCCAATAGGCCCAACTGTCGCCAACTGTCGCCAAACAGTTTTGAGGCAAGTGATGCAATGGCGTGATTCCCTTCTTTTAACCAAAGCAAAAAAAAATTCTCTACAAGACGTTGACTAGCAAGGTCACGATCAACTTGAAGTGTCCTTATGCCCAGCTTTCTGAGAGTCAAACTTGAGCTCTAAGTCTCGATCGCTAGCACTACGACTACATGCAAAAGATTCTGAGATTTAAACACTCCAACAAAGTACATATATTACTGAGCTTAGTACTGAGCAGAACTACCCAAACTCGTGATTTCAGAATATCCCAAAATATCGCCGCTCTTGCCTAAAGCCGCAACCTGATATAATTCAAAGTGTCCTTGCCTGCCATCGTAGTGCAAGGTCATTTCGAAGTCAAATTTGCTGATTGGATCTCCGAGTTTGACCGCCCCAGGTATTGATGACCGTAAGTCGGTTGTATTCAAAGGTATGGCACTTGCCAACTTTGTACCGAAAAGCTGCCAAGACTTAACTTCTGTTGCTCCATTCCACCAAGCATACACAGTAACGTTGTTGATGGTTGATGTATTTGACAACTGGGCAGAAGGTGGGAAGGTGGGATGCCCGACCCAGTCATGCAAGATAACGCGGTATCCTGATCCTTGGACACTGAACTGGGCTGACCACACAAGTTTACCATTTTGATCGTGCTGTGAGTAGTAAGGCTCCGCACCCCATCTAAGTTCATGAGCTTGATCCAGATAAATCATAAAACATAAGCTGGAAAATTCTCACCCTACGATAGAATCCCTATTATCTAGAATCTGCAGAGATCCTTGGGACGTGGTCAAGGTTCGATTAAACGGTGATCTTGCGTTGATGAGGGAAATAGTCATCAGTTTCTCGTCATAATCAAGCAAAAGACCTTGTGAGAAGGGAAAATTCTGGTCCCACGGCGACGCGCCATTATTGAATACCCTAAAAGCACTTGCTCACTCCAATTTCAGGATTGTTAGCACACAGATAAATACATACGAAAATGTACGATCATCATGCATTCTTCCGTGATGCTGCCAGCTAAAAGTGGCCCCGGGACCAAAAGTGAAGTCTGACTTTTTTCCTCCCATACGCCAGATAATCTCTCCAGAGGGATTGACCAAGTACAAGGTGTGGCAACTTCTCAGTTGAGTGAGCACCATACCAAGTTGCACTCATTGTTCAGTAGACTCACTGTCTGGCCGAAATAAAATAATTCCCATCGTCAAGCTTTTGTATCGCGTTTATGTGCTGTCAGAAAGCAAAACACATGAGCACATGTATGCTCGAGAGAAATACTTGCTTACAAAGAAATCCCAAGGTTTGTCGGCTGTACCATCCCCGTCCTGTCCAATCTCTGAAAAGCATTCACTAGGATCAACTTGATCAAGAGCATGCCAGGTGAAAACCGCTTCGCCTGAGACACAAACCTTGTAAGCAAATTGATCCATATATAACTAACACTTTTGACCGACCTGTTGCAATGTCCACCTCCTGTGCAACACCGTCCAACAAAAAACCATTCTTGGGGCCGCCGAAAGAACTAAGATTCGCTGCCTTAGTAGGATAGGCTGTCATAATCGCGGTATCATTTATTGTGATTTGCAACTTTACTCCACACTCATTAGACAGAAAGAGAAAAAGGATAATGACAATTTGAGAATCTCACCTCATGGATGTCTGCCCCTACATGAAGCTCAGGTGCCACCGTGCTGCCAGTGTGTGGTGTCAGCATTGCTCTTAGCCAAAAAAAAAAAAAAAAAAAAAAGGACCTACATATTGGCCACAACCGTATAGGTATCATCAAGTACAAGATTGAAACCACTACCATAATCATTTTGCTTGATGGAACCCCTCCAAATCACAAGGTGGTCCTTCCCTCTAAACTTTTGGATGCCCAGACGGAAGGTGATTTCATTTGGAGAATCCGGAAAAGCGCTATAAACGAGAGTACCGTCTGGATTTAGAATATTGGCTCCTCCGAAAACTGTTTCCAGAGAATCTCCGGCTGTGCAGCGCCAAGATTCAAGAGGGAAGAGCTAGGGAGAAAAGCTCCTCGTACCTAGTTGAGCTAAGAAAAAGTATCCCTCGACCTGCCCGTTGGAGGGACAATCTGTTGGCGGGATAACATAGTTGATCTGGGGAGGGGAGAACGGAGCGGCATTGTATGTTTGAAGAGGCGCTAATCCTAACTTGCCCCACTCGTAGTCCTGATTCCTGCAGAAAGCCACAGACGCAACAGCAGGTAGAGAGAAAATAGATAACAGAAGAGCAGATACCAATAGGAGGGAAGTCATGTCGCAAGGAAAAATGTTGAGATAGATACCCGCTTTTATGGGTTGTGCACAAAATAGAACACGCTGCCGAGTTTAAAGTCTTGGAGTTCGGTGCCCATTAGGACTCTGCATAAGGGAATTTTATATTGAGGACTGCGTAGCGTCGCGGTCTTGTTTCTGTCATCTTTTCCTCTGTTGTCCGGGCCTATTCTATCGGAGAAAACAAACACCTGGCTCCAAATTTGACTACTCCCAGTCCGCACCTTTGAAGCAAATATTCAATTATGGCATTTCCGCTGACTTGAACCTGCCGTGGTAGTACACACTGTAACACACATGACCGTCCATGGCGACGAGAGTATCTAGATAGACTCGTGGGCTCCGACCAAGCAAACCAACTATTTCCAGACTTAGCATGAGCACAGATCATATACAATAACAAATAAAAGTGCACCCAGGTATTACAGATAAACGCCCTTCATTTGGTACGTTAGTGATAATGACAATAGAACCCATTCTATGCAAACTGCCCCAGTGAAGATATTCGGGAACTTCGTCACTATTTAAAGGCGGAAAGGTCTTCACACATTTGCTTGAACTGAAAGAGAGCAGTGCGCCGACTTCTTACCACTTAATTAGCCTTTGCCGCCTTCCATAACATTTGTTGAATTTTGCATTTGTGTCTTATGCTCAGTACGTCCAGATGGAGAAATTTGTTTTCTAACCCCCCCCCCCAGTGCTCATACTTAACTAACGTCCGAGTCGAGTCATTTTCTGCGGCGTAATCCAGAATATAAATACAAGTGACTAGCAATGGGGACATCCGAGTGAATACAGTAGAATTAAACAGGGCCGACCCGCGTCTCGTAAAAATAAAAGATGAAAACAAAACGAAACAACATTCATCGGGCGATATTCAGTATCGAGCTGTCCTCGAGATTGATCGTCGGTTTATGAGCGTAGCTATTTTCTTGAACGCGGGAGAGTTGCTCGATGTCAATGATGGTGGGAAGCACGAAACTGGGTTCCGATACTGAGGAATAATTGGGAACGTCGTCGTCGTCTTCGTGGCTAGAGACGAGCATCAGGCTGAGATATTCCAAATCAAATACTGCACGACCACCAACCTTTTTTCGCTTTCTGGGGTATCAGTCGTAGTTTTCTGTCCTACCAATCGCCTTAGCCTCCGATACGCCCTCCAGTATTGTCTCCTCGCTTCTTTGGTAGTACCGAGGAATAAAAATATGATGATACCGAAGGACGCCGTTACCCATCTCTCAGTTTCGATCGCGTTGCGGACCAAATCTTGACTTTTCCACACAGGAGAGGGAATCATTTCGATGTAGTCGAAATAGCCGTGCACGTAGTCCCAGCTAATCCAAGGTTCCAAGCCCAGCTCGATGTTGAAAATTAGAGCGCAGGTCGCAATGGGTGTGGTGCAAGCCATTTCTAGGAACGCGAGGGTGACAATCGGAATGTAACGGTCATATGTAAATGCAGACGATGGCACCGATTTTGATAGTTCCTTTCGTTTTCGAAGGTGCTGGAAGAGAGCCCTTATGCAGAGAACTGAGAAAAAGATATTTGTCAAGATACTGGCAAGGCGCTTTAATTTGGTGTGGATTACCGTCATAGACCATTGAAACAAGCCCTGTTGCAATGATGGGCACATTGATGATGAATGGCATTGCAAGTGTCCGATCCATGTGTATTCTGCATCCAACTTCTTCCCAAATCTCGTATCGACGACCTTGGGAAACGTATTCTAAAAATGTATCAGGGTGAGAAGTGGCTGATAAAAGCTATCCAAATTTGAGACTTACGCAAGGCTAAAAGTGCCAGAGGCATTATGAAACACACGAAAATGTCGAAGATCATTGCACGACGTTGCTGGACTCGGTGTGTCAGTTACTGTAAGTTCCAAGTAGAACTTTAAACACAAAACGCACTTCGAGACGTGTTAATGCCGTCTTTAAACTAGAAATCAGGTAAAGACGGCGAACAATGCACAGCGAGCTCAGTGGAATGGCGAAACATGCTGCTTGATAAACATGTGTTGCTAAAAAGTTTCCCCCGAGTTAGTTTTTTCCTCTCGTCGTTTGTAGCTCTACCTACTGATATCGCACCAGATGGGAGCGAGATCCAACACGGTTCCCGCCCAAATGATGGAGTCCACAAACTGTATCAGTCCAAGGAGTGAAGCCCACATCATATAAAAGCATGCTCCCAAGTTCCAGGCCTGGAGGTGCCACGTAAGAGGAATAAGAGGCAGGAAAAAGCTAAAGAAAGCGAAAATCGAGAAGAGGGGATATAGAGGATCTGTGGGAACGAATTTCATAACGGAAGGGAAGAAGAAGAATGAGTAAAAGAGCGGTAGGTGAGCACAGAAGACTCTCGGGGGTCGTTTCTGGCCTACTTGAAAAGCGCAACGGAAGGTTTTATTGAAAGCGGTCCTTTCATTGACCCTTGTACCGTTTTAAGGAAGGTGGCCTCCGCTGTAATAACATCACGGCGTAGACATGGGATTGACATTTACGTTCCTCGAAACTTTGTTCCCTCCCGAGAACCTTCACTGACTGACAAGCGGCTGGCCGGTATATTTCAAGACGGACGGTACCACGATCGTCGATCTTTGGCCAGTGTTACGAAAAGTCTATAGGAATAATGAATACAGCCCAAAGCTGGAAACAAGAGGATGATGGCGATCTGGGAGGACAAAGCAACGGGCGGACACGTGTACAACGCGCGTGTAACTTCTAAATGAAGCAGGAAGCCAGTAACAACCAGACAACTCTCGCAAGGTGTTCATATGCAAAATCCAGTTAATCAAAGAATACTTTTGACATGGGAAAGAGATGTAGAAAGACTGAAATGACACAAGCCGAAAGCGAAAAAAAAAACCGAAATCCGTTCAACGATAAAACAGCACAGAGAGAAGAAGACAGAAAAAGTGAGTGGTAGTAATGAGACGTGAAAAAGTTGGGATCATTGGATGCGCATGGATGAAAAAGAAAGAGTATGCGTAAAATGATATACATAATTCAATGGCCAATGCAGGAATAGCGTGTACATGTACGAAAGGATTGAAGGAATTATGTGCTATAATTGGACGGACCCTGGTACTCGTGTAAGTGTATGGAACGCAAAAGTGAGAAAAAGACAGCGAAAACAATTCTGAGATGGGAGGATAAAGGAGATCAGAATGACGAAAGAAAGAAAGCGGGCAGATGACGAGTGAGAGATTCTAGAGATCGAGATGAGAAACGGAAGAAGGAAAAGAGAGACACAATGAGTGAAGATAGAAAACGAGGAGGACAAAGCATAAAAAAAGTAACCAACAGACAGCGGATGAAGATAGAACAGCCAAGAGGGAGAGAGGCATCGGGAAGGGCAATCTATCTCTACCCATGCTCTGGTCTCCCTCGATCGTAGCTTCATCTGCACCGCGCGGGTTACCCATACGAACTCCGGCCCCTCCCTCCATCTGCGTTCCCAACTCCAACACTATGACCTCCTTGATATCCTCCGCCTCTATCTTTTTCTTCTTCCAGCTCTGTATCTGCTCCGCCATTATCGTACTCTTCGTCCTCCTCAGTCTCCCTACCTCCATCGACAGCCGACTGCTGATTCCCTGACGCTGCGGCAGGTGGCCCATTAATCTTGGTATTCCCAGTCGACTTCGCAGCAGAAGCACCCTTCCTAGTCCCACTTGCAACCTCCTCAGCTCTCTCCCTCGCCCTCCGTCGCCTCTTTAACACCGTCTTCCGCTTCCTTACCGCCCTCCGATATTCCAACTCCTCCCCAAAAAAGAGCTGATATTCGCAAAAGATACACAGCCATTCATCCGTGGGCGCTGACAGAGCAGTCGTCGGTAGCGAACCAGAGTTGGAAGGCGAGATCGAACCGGTTCCTCCTCCGCCGGTAGCTCCCCGTGTATGTTGCTGCTGATATTTCTTACCCTTCTTCCTCGTCGGCATCTCCGCTCCCAAAAGCCTCCAAGGGAAAGGACCTATGAAATCATTGGCGTCGTTCCCTCCGCCCGAACCACCTGCTGCTCCTCCCCCGTGACCCCCCGCACCCCCTCCACCCGCACCTCCCCCTCCGCCACCAGACCCAGGAACCCTCGAAGGAACATAATTCCTCAAGTGATGCGGATTCGACGCATTAGCGAGCGCACTCCGTTTCTTCTTCGATTTACTTTTCGACTTAATCGGGGAAGAATCTGTCGAGGGAGAGTTCTTGACATTAGCGTTGATTAGCGTTGGCAGTTCCATTGCTGTCATAACACCAGCAGAATCGTCATAACTGGCACCGCTGACACCATCAACCCCATTCTCATTACCATTCCCAACGCTCGTCATAGACTTCTCACTCTCCCTAACCTGGTTCAAACTCCTGCTCTTCTTCACCCGCTCTCTCTCTTTCTCCTTCTCCCTCTCGCCTTCATAGCGCTTTTTTACGTTCGCATCTTTGCCTGTCTTGCCGCCGCCGCCGAAACTGGAAGAAGTCTTTCCAGTTCCAACACCATTTGACTCAGATTTGACTCCTTCGCCTGTTCCCGGCCCTTGACGGATAACCACTTTCGCCTGTCTGGCTTGCTTGGCTTGTTTAGCTAGTTCCTTCTCAAATCGTTTTCGGAGAGTGGTGACTTCCATTTTGGTTGATGTCAGACGATCCGAGGCTACGAGAAGGGAGAGAAGGGGGAGAAAGGTGCGGCAACAAATGAGACATAGTGGAAGAGTCCGAGAAGGGATCCGACGTGGAAAGGAGAGGAGAGAGAGAGAGACATGAAAAAAAAACAAGAGATTCATGATAAGCCACCAATCATCCACACAAACACACATATAGGAAACAAAAGGGCCGGAAAACAAGGAACAAAAGGCGCAAGGGTAGCTTCAACTCACTCGCACTAGGAAAAACAAACGTAAACTCGCCCTCCAGTACTCCGTTCTCCTTGTTATTTTTCTTGGTCGACCACTTGGTTTTCATGATAGCCTTTGACAAATCACTCTCCACATTCATATCTGCACCGGTGGAAGGAGGAGTGGCATCCTCATTTATCTTGAATAACCTAGCCGTTCTCGGTTTCGCCCGTTTGGAAAGGCGGATTTTTGGTTTATTGTTAAAAGGCTTTTGGTCATTCCCGGAAGCAGTTTCGGGCGCGTTGGAAGCAGTTGCGGGCGCGTTGGAAACAGACGCGTCGCCTGCAGTGGAAGAAGTCATAGAGGAGGAGAAAGAAGAAGACGTGAATGGATAGGGAAAAGAATAAGGATACGTCCACGCTCCAGACAGGGCTTGATCCAATGCCATTGCGAATGTGTTTTCATCACCAGCCCCTGACCCTGTGCCAATTCCACCCAGCTGGGAATGGCCAGTAAAACCGTTCAAACCAGCTGGAGCAGTCACGGAAAGTGCTCCCAAGACTGCAGCTAGCTGCCTTTTCCTAACCTTTAATGTCTCCTTCTGTTGAAGACTGGCCAGGGTGACAGCAGATAGACGAGAGGTGTTCCGACCGTGTAAATGATGGTTCATAACGCGGTTTTGAAGAAGATGGGTCGCGGATTGAGGAGAGGATAGAGGATTTCCTGACGGGGAGCTTGATGGCACATTCTTCGCCCCGCCGCCGCCATCGTCCTGGCCCGTATCACTACCAAGCAAATGACCGGCAGGACTGTACGTCGTCAAAGCCGATCCCTCATTCTCCCCAGGAAAGTCTGATGACTCATCCCCGCCCCCGCCTGAAAAGCGCGTAAAGGCATTCGCGGGTACCTTTCGTTTTTTGGTGTTGCCCGGCTGTTGTAGATGATCAATGTAATCCCCGTCGCCTTGACCATCGGATTCGTCGTCTGTTCCTAATCTTTCCCCTCTCAACGACAATCCAAACGTGGCAGCGGCCAAAGATAATTCGTCTTCATCAAACCCGAAGCCTCGGTCGTCTTTGTCGATATTCTTGCCATTAGTGATTCCTGCCACTCGAGCAACATCAGCCAAGGTGTTGACGCCCATCATGCCGGCCATATTGGCCATGTTTGCAGCGGCGGCGTCGAGGATGGGGAGATAGTAGGACTGGAGCGCGTCCGCATGTGCGAGAAGTTCTTCCGCGGTAGCATCCGGACCCGGCAGACTAGGTAATGTATTCGGGAGAGAGAATGGATAGTCTGTGATATGTGGGACATCATTTTCATTGACTTGAGCATTTGTGGATTCAGGAACTGGTGTTCTCTGAGAACCGTTGGTAGCTGGGCTACCGTCCCCGCTGTCCTTGTAGGTTTCGCGTCGTTTTGGCAAGGGTTTGACCCGCCGAAGAGTAGGAAATTCCGGAACGTCAAAGATAGGTGAAGATACGTTCCTGTACATGGTCTCGCTGTATTTTGAAACCGAAAGCAAATTAAATCGATTTGTCGTAGATTGATTGAGCGTGAATATACAGATTCGGAATCGGTGAGAGATATGATTCACGGTCTGGAAGGCGTATGTCAGATTGGAGACCTGGTAAAAGAACAAGGATTCTTTCAAGGGGTTTGCTACTGCTTTTTGGAGCTGAATTAGCACCAGGGTTTAACCCAAGCCATGGATAGCTGAACGCAGCACAGCGGGAAGAGATATCATGAAGATTGGGTGACGTGGAGACTCACCGCCGACTGGACCCTTCCGTGACGATTTCCGGGGCAATTCTAACCAAAAAAAATTACGCTTCACCGGAAATCCTTGTCTGTAAATCGAAAGAAAAGAGGGCCGAGAAGCTTGAGTGAATCGAGGCAAGTAATAGTAGGAAGGGAAAAGGAGCAGAAGGCTAGGCGCACGGCCCTTCCCGAAATCTGCTGCCGTCACGCCGACCGTGACTAACCATTCCTCACTCCAAACCCCATGTCCAATTTCTCAGCCGTGGTCTATGTGTATCCTATGCAAGTTTTGAGGCGAACAGACGGGAAACTCTCCCGGAAATGTTGCACCTAGGTCACTCGAGGCAGATATCAGCTTTTCAACGGCTTCGTATCTGCCAAATATTGCAGTCATTATTTGGTCGCGTTCATTGGTATATTCCGGAGCTGTAAAACGCGGTATCGCGTCAAAAAAATTGAAATTTTGCTCACTTGTCAATCAGCTGCATCTGCCGCGTCGCAGGCCATGAATGCAACACTTTTTCCGGGAAACCTTCGTGTTCCTGTCTGTTTCTTCTCACTGATTCATGAACTTGTAGCAATGGTCAAGAGCCGGTTTCAATTGAGTCGATGTTCCAAAGACGCCACTACTTTGCCCATCAACCCTTTCTTCCTCCTAGAGATACCGTTCATGGTCCGGAGGATTTCCTAGGTAAGTATCCCTTATCCTTGTCATACTTCAACTCTCAACACCATTAGTCCTGATGCCTTCTTTCAAAAAATATTGGAGCCTCTTTGCCGCAAATACGTGTCTTGTTCATGAATAGGTATACAAATTAGTGTACTGTTCAGCAAGATGCTAATTACGATCTCCATCCCTTCGCCGCTATTGACACTCTCCGAAATAATCCGTTCTCAAGTATATCAGCTGCAACTACAAAGCTTAGGATCGCAGATGATAACCTGGGAGAGCATAGGGGGAGCCACTACAAAAAGCGGACTTCCAAAAGTCGCGCCTCCCCGTAGGGAAGTCTGGAACCATTTACACAACGCTTTCACGAAGAAACCGAATGGAGTACTTAAGCCCCAGTCGCGTGGACTCGGAGCTCCGTAATTTTGTTGAAATTTCAACTACATATGTGTATGTGTACATAGTACGGTGAGCGTCTTTAATGCGGAGTGAGTATCAAAGAATTATAGCAAAGTCATAAACGGAATACAAAAGATGGCACCTATGATTCGCCGCAATTCATTCCGACACCTCGCCCATCCCTGACTTATATTTTTTAATCCTTTCGAATGGCTCTGCTGATTCTACATACAGTTATGTATAGCGTAAGGTCGCCGTTTCGCATACATAGAAACATCTATCTTACCTGGGTTTGTTTGGTCCTCCCCTGGAATGAACCTGATCCGATAACGACCGTCCTTCACCCCCGCACGGCTCAGATCTTTAGGGCCCGGGGCTCTCTGTGTCTGCTCCGCGCTCTTGCGTCGTGTTATTGTTCGCAAAAAGGGATTACGCGGCGGAATATAAACACATTCGAGGCTGATATAAGCTATCAATGGCAGAGGATTGTGCAGGTGCCTGACAAAAAGAGAGAAAAATAAACGCTTCATCGTCTTCTCCCCTTTGGATGGAGTTACAGTCCATCTCGCGCTGTTACCGCGTGATTTATCGTTGACGGCCGCGGCAAATTCCATGTACTCGAGCGTAGTGGCTCCACCGATTGCTCCAGTCATGTTAGCAGGGGATGCCATGTTTGCCGAAAGACCGCCACTTATGTTCCAGTTCTTGTTTACGGTCCTCTTCACAGGGCGCTTGCTATCAAAATTCAGCCTTGGTTCCCAATGCATCAATTTAAGTGCTTTGTCTGCGTGGAGTGGTCAGTGACTGCACCCTAGTCCGGAGGCGTTTCTCACCTCGTGCATCATTTAGTTCCACCGATAACTCGACTTTAGTAAAGCAGCCACCATCTGGAGAGTCCAAATCAAGCTCGAAAAATAGTTCTCCCTGCTCATACTCTCCAGCCCCATGATGCCTGATTTCGTCCCCTTTTTGATAGACAAAATGCGTAACAAACAAGTCGCACGTGGCACGACCTCCTTTACCTCCTTTGTCATCGAACTCGAGCCATAATTTTTTGACGATGTCCCGCGGTCCTCCTGTTTGGACCATGATATCGTGATCATCCTCTCTGAAGTCGTCTTGGATATTTAAATCGAGCTCTTTCCGTTTAGCTGGCCTTTTAAATTCGGAATCTTTAACCTCGAATGGTAAGGATTTTGGTGCATGTCTTTCGTAGTAGGCCGGAGGATTATCGGTGAATGGGTAATCAAACATTTTCTACTCATGAATTCAAAAAGGTTTCCGGGGACCGAAAACAACATCACTTACATGCTCGGATTCGAGTTTGGAGGATGTCGAGTCTTTTTCGACCATTGAAGATATATTCATCTCTTTATGACGAAGACGAGAGTCATCGAGCGAAGGAGGAAGTGGACTATCCTCTACTTCGATCTCCATTTGTTTCTGTAAAATATTCATTAGTAAACATATTCAGATGAGTAGAGCTCCTGAGATGGTAACGAACGCCCGATGCTAGTATGGGCTCAGCCGGGACTTCCAGAACATCCTGTTCCATTCAATTAATGTTCTTCAAATTACTACTGGGACCGCTGAGAAGCAAGTTTACATACCTGCTTTGACGATGCACCCGGGATGCTTCTCTGTGAGGGATATTTGTACAGTCTAGATCATACGAGGGACGGGCACAGACATACCAGCAGATAGTCGATCTCCTTTCCAAGCTCAGTGTCCTTTACGAGCTCAGTATGCTGAATAAGCTCTTCAAGAAACTTTTGCACGAGTGTTCCGCGCTTTTCAGATACTGCCGTATGGCCCAAGTCGAACAACGAGGAGTCTTTCAGGAATCGGACTTCAGACATTCTCGGGTTGGGCCCGATTCGCGACGAGGAGGAGGATTTGAAAGTAGCTGGCCGACTTGAATGGTCGCTGAGAACAGTCTCTCTGATTGTCGGCTTTCCGGGGCCCCGTTACTACCTGTGCCTTGGCGAGATTTAAATATGATCCAACATATTCTTTCTTGATGTCGTTCTCACTATCAGCATGCTGACTCTTCATCATGAAACCCCAGCTTGTCCGAAACTGTCAAAATACTTCTAAACCAAAAATCCCAGAGTAATCCAATGATATTGACCCTGAAATATGATGTCGTTCGAGCGAATTCCAGTGGTGTTGCCGACATGCCGAACAACGCGTTCGCAGATCCGGCCCCACGCCATCCGATCCTCTGGCTCATTCAAGCGAAAGATAGGGCTCACCGCATATATGACCAGTATATTCAAACTCAGACTTCAAACATTCCCAATTGGCGTATCGCTCTCATCGGGATTTTGATGCAAGGTCAGAAGTATGTACGGCGCCAATGTCGGGAAAAATATGCCCGAACCGCGCCGCAGTTCTAGTGCACAACTTACAGAATCAAGTAAACTGTGTATCAGGCTATCCGCAACTTGACTAGATCTGAAAATATGATACGTTTGAGGTGAATCACGAGCTACATTTCAGGTCAAGTGTCATGTGCTGTCCATGCTGGCTGTCGGCAGCATCATCAGAATGCCAAACATCTGTGAGAAGCCTAATGATATCGCAAACTTCTTCTCAATTGCACTGAGATGGACTAATAAGTATACATGCTGGAAAGTCGCCAACAGCTCGGACGGATGGAGAACACTGCAATATGTACCTTTCGCTTGTGCTTCATAATTTGTCGCTTTATCTCTCTTTCCAGTGGCGCATCTCGAGAAAACGGTGGAGATATTTCTGTCTGGTTACACCAGCCTTATAGTAGTAACACAACGTTGCAAGAGCATTTACGGTTGAGTGTCAGATTAAGTACCGCGTGAGTTTTGTAGCGGATTAACATCGAATCTTTCACGTCTAAACTTGTGCATAACTTGAGCGGTAGAATGGTTGATCACCAGGCCCAACAGCAGTACAAGCAGTACAAATAAGCTCCTTGCTACACGGGGGAAACCTGGATCACCGCGGTGGGTTATCAAATATATGAACACATACGCTCTTTCACTGGCAGAGGATCCTGACCTTAAATGAGCAATACTACTAGCTGAATCCCGCCTAGCCTTGAGATTGTGATGGAAAGAGCAACGTCCTCACGCTCCGTGTTTTTGACGCCTTGAGGAGTCATTCACATAGAATTCTTAGACAGCCACACATATATTTTGCGCAATCGACATTTTGATATTAGTCACAGGTCCTCGAGGTGATAGATAGACAAGTACCAGCTAAAGATTGCAGAAGATACACACGCCCTCCCTATTTACTGGAACCTTTGATCCCCCGACCCTCTTACTTTTTCTTATCATGACTGCCGCTACTATGCATGCCCTGCTCGTGGGTATAAACGAATACAAAGACCTCGATACCCCCTTAAAGCACAGTGTCGCAGATGCTCTCAGGTTACAAGAATCACTCAAAAGGCTCGGTGCCGACGAGAGAAATCTTCGACTATTGGCGGACTCTAACGCAACCAAGGACGGCATTACAAATGCGCTGCAATCCCTCTCGTCCCAGGTAAAACGAACTGATGCCGTCGTCTTCTTCTTCTCTGGATATGCAGGAGTATCTGAAGACGCTGATGGGAATAAAATTGGACTGATATCTCCTTACGATGTTAAAACCAATGGTGGTCTATCAGCTGCGTCTTTGTTGCGGGCGTTTGATGTGCTTTCAAAGCGATGCGGTGGCAACGTTGTGAGCACCTACCAAAAGCCAGATTCTTTTTATTTATGTGAACTAAAGGCGTTATATCCAGACCATCTTTCTTGATACCGTGGGCGAACGATTCAAATGGGACAATCCCACCTCTTGTGTTGTAGTATATCCTAACGTCGCCGCAGAAGATGAGCGGGGTGGGATGTTCACTTCTGCTATCATCGAAGTCCTGAAAGAGTCCGACTGCTCAAATTTCACTTCCATCCCAATGACTGTGGACTTATTTGCGAAGCGTGTCGAATATAAGATACAGCTTGGAAGGTAAAGTTACCTTTTACTCGCCAATTATATCCTCCGCTGAAATAATGGTAGCGACGAGGCCGTTGTACGTCGCACTGGAACCAACGTAGATCGACCGCTGTTCCGTTCAGAGGGCGATCAAGGTCACTACGCCTTGATTCCAGGACGTGTATCAAAGGGCGGAATCATTATCCTTGGAGCTGGCGCAGCGCATAGCGTTCAAGTGGGCGACAGATACAAGATTTACGAAAGAAACATCCCGATTGAGGGCGCCGATGAGTTTGGCGAACTTTGCGACCGGGAGCTCCGTGTCGACACTGTCAGAGGCCTTAGCTCCGACCTTTCGTTGACGGGCCAGAGTACATTAGATCTACCCACGTTCTTTTACGCGATAGAGAGATTTTCTGCCAAAGTCAAAATCGCAATTGGGGATTCCACTGTTCTGGAGGGAGTCCATTCTGGTTGGGATAGGGCATCCCAATCGAAGAGAGACGCGAATATCTCGCTCGAGGAAGCCGATGATCGACTTCATTTCATCTGGAACGGACTTGACGGTGATGAAAAGTACCCAGATCGCAGGGATCGGGACGAAAGCGTCGCAGTTGAGCATCCTAAAGGACCCGACGATGTTCCCAGGGATCTCCGAAGATTAGTACGAAGAGCCGCCCGGTTCAATAGAAATGTTTCCGCGCCTCCTCCAAGCAAGTCCGAGTTGGAAAAATTGCGCTTCGAAATTAAGAAAGTCGACACTGGCGCAAAGGAACCGGAGGGAAAGGACTTGCTTTGCAATGATCGTGTGGAGCTGACATGCAGTAGCGATGGACAGGTTGAAGGACCTTACTGCCTGACAATTTACAATGACAATCCGTTCCCAGTGTGGCCATATGTCTTCATGTGCGACCCGGAGGATTTTACCATGGGTAAATGTCATTTTTCTGTGAAAGCACACCATCTCTAATGTCTTCAATTAGTTCCTTGGTATATGCCGGATCAGGGACTATTGGAAGCACCGCTAGAAGCAAAAGACAAGCCAAACAACAGCCTTACCATCGGACTGGAAAACGCAGACGTTATCCTTTTTGAACACCGTGAAAACCGAGAGCGCGACTTTTTGTACTTGAAGATATTCGTGACGCAGAGGGAGGCGGACTTCTCTTGCCTTCAGCAGTGGTATTGGTCTCTTAGAGAAAACACACTGCGACAAGATCATAAACCAGTTGGTAAACGAGGTCAAGGTATGTTATCATCTGTTAGAACGAAGATTCGTGATACTCAGAGAGAATGTAAGATATCCAATCAGGCAATGCATCCGTTAGATTACCATCTGAGCTGCAGCATAAAAAGAGAACTACCTTATCCGTCTGGTTCTCGAAACGAATTACCTTCGAGGTAAAGTATAAGGAAGAAGATAATGAATCCGAGGCTGGCAGGGAAGTACTGCTAGATCCAGAAGAAGAGGCAGAAGAAGCATATCATCAGCGGATTTCAAAGCAGGGCAAGAGTAAGAACCGGAAGACGAGCGGCAAGATCATGAAAGAACGGGAGGAAGCCCGGGCTCAACGGGCCGCTCCGCCGTCGACACGGAGCCGAGCTAGTAGTCAGTGAAGTTCAGTCAGTGGCAGAAGGGATGAACGAATATCAGCTTCTCAAGTAAATAGATAATATGAATCTGCAAGGGAAACACAGATAGCCTACGAAAAAAAACAGAAGCAGCGTTACGAGGTAAATACGCAAACGGATAGTAAAACAAAGAAAAAGAAATCTCGACAAGACCCTATAATAAGTATGTAGGATAGGATATTTGAAAACATTGGGATGCGATACTCTAAACAAGATGCAAGTACAATAGTATACTGTACATTAACCAGGTAAGGAAAAAAATTGTCTCGTATGTAGCCTTGTATTACATCTAAGGAAAAAAAGTTATGCGTGCAGGTATACCAGTCCTGGTAAACAATTGTTCTATGTGTGGATGTGTGACGTGTCGCAATACATAATGCTAAAACAGAGATGACGAGGATGAAGAGGGTGAAAGGTGGGGTATAGAGAGGTTGGGGGGAATATGTATCACGAAACGACAAAACAGACTGATATACTGAGGATGGATAACAAGAAAAAAAGAAAAAGATGCTCGTGCCGTCTATAGTCCAAGGGTTTCCCACATCTAATATTATCTTGAAAATGCAGATGAAGAAATTCGTAAATGCAGTCGGGATCAAGGAAATTAGGGTAAACGTCGTACGCTCTGGGTGGAAAAAATGCATACAGCGTCTTGAATGTGGGACGGAATGTTAGTGTAACAATGGTGGATGGAAAACGAAACGAGCAACAAGTTCGACGAGACAATTTAGTTGAGAGCAGCGCATGTTGAAGGGGAGAGTGAGTCTAGATCGAGATGATGAGGGAAAAAGAAAGAGAGAGATAACATGAGAACAGAGGCGCGAAGGGCGACAACGCGCCTCTATATGATTAATTTTGTTGCTTCTGCTGAGTATTTCGTAAGGCATGAGTCGTCGTAAGATGAGCATGGGGGGTAACAGGACAGAGCGTAACGAGCCGGGTAACCTGTCCAGAGGCTCCAAGGAGTGGAAATCGACAGATTTACCACCATCCTCCACCGCCACCGGCATTCGAGCCGTAACCTCCGTAAGAAGGGTGGCCACCAGGGCGACCAGCTCCAGCTCCAGCTCCACCTCCGTAGCCACCGCTACTACCACCGCTACTACCTCCGTAGCCACCTCCATAACTACCCCCATGTCCCCCGCCGCCGCCAGTGCGGTAGTCGCGACCGGCGCTCCGTCCGCCACGTCCTCCTCCGCCACGTCCCCCCCGACCGCGGAAAGAGCCGCCGAACGATGCCTCATGAGCGCTAGAATCCAGCCACTGCGGAATTTCCTGGTTGGCTTCCCTCAGCAGTTCGACGAGATCCTTGACGATATTCTTGTTACCCTTGTTGTAGAAGGCCGTACTGACACCAGTGTTTCCTGCACGACCCGTGCGACCAATCCGATGGACATAGTCGTCAATGTCAGATGGCAAATCGTAGTTGACAACATGTGTCACATTGGGAATGTCCAGTCCTCGAGCGGCGACAGCAGTGGCAACCATGACAGGAGTGCGACCAGTGCGGAAGGTCTGAAGTGCCGTCTCACGCTCGCGCTGGGTTCGGTCACCGTGAATGGAGGTCGCAGGGAGGTGATTCATCATCAAGAAATCGCTGAGCATATCCGCCATACGCTTGGTCTCGACAAAGATAAGAGTGAGACCCAGGTCGCCGGCAGCAGATTGGGAAGCAAGAATGTCTAAGAGAACACTCCTCTTGTCATGGTCCTCGACATACTCGATCTTCTGGGTGATGTTTTCAGAGGTACTGCCAACACGTCCGACACTCAAGAAAATGTATTCTTTGAGAAAATCCCTGGCGAGCACCTGAATGTCTCGTGGGAAAGTGGCGCTGAACATGAGGGTTTGGCGTTCGTGAACACCGGGCATATCTTCGCCTTGAACTATCCTCCGGATTTGCGGTTCGAAACCCATATCAAGCATACGATCGGCCTCGTCAAGTACCAGGTACTTGATGTTGGCTAGACTAATCTTGCCGCGCTCGATCAAATCGACAAGCCGCCCCGGGGTGGCACTGAGGAGATCACAGCCACGCTCAATTAGGCGGATTTGCTGAGAGATGTCAGCACCGCCATAGACAACGGCCGGGCGAACCCAGGATCTGTAAGCGAACTTGCGAGCTTCTTCATGAATTTGCGAGACTAGTTCACGAGTGGGAGCGAGAATGAGGGCTGTAGGCGTAGCACGACGACGTCCACCATAGCCAGGATCCACGGGAGGAGC
Source organism: Collybiopsis confluens (assembly GCA_013368555.1). Classification (NCBI taxonomy): domain Eukaryota; kingdom Fungi; phylum Basidiomycota; class Agaricomycetes; order Agaricales; family Omphalotaceae; genus Collybiopsis; species Collybiopsis confluens. The sequence continues at coordinate 33,807 of JAACJN010000042.1, read as the reverse complement.
ATGTGGCCCAGCAGAGAAAGAAGCGGAGAGGATGGGAAACAGGAAACCACCAGTTTTTCCTGACCCAGTCTGTTAGCAACAAAATGTCAGCTATGATTGATGGCCAACAGATGAAAAATCACAGGCGTCACTTACTTGGGCACAAGCCATCAAATCTCTCCCGTTTGCAACAATGGGAATCGAATACTTTTGAACGGGAGTGGGAGTAGCGTAGCGAGCGAAACCAATATTCTCAAGCAAGACGGGGTCGAGAGGAGGGCTGGTGAAGGAAGTAACAGGGTCTGGCACGTCGGCACCCGTTGCTTCGACGGGGATGTCGTCATATTTTTCGAAGTTGATACCGGTGTGCTGCTTGGAGGGGTCGTTGGCATCACCGAAGATGTCCTTTTCCATGCGCGTGTTTCTTCCGCCAACAATGTGTTCGCCATCTTTCCAAGCACCGTAGCCAAACGTTTGATTGTCCTTGGACTCTCGGGGGCTAGAAGCCCAGTTTTGAGAGGTGGAACGGTCGCTCCAACCACTGGCTGTGCCGCCCCTCGTCGAGAAGACACTAGGGCCTCGGGTTCTGTTGTCGAATCCACCTCTAGGGGATCCACCACGGGGGTCGTTCCAGCCGTTTTTAATGCTGTGCAGAAAAAGGTCAGATTTTTTTTGGGGGGGGCAACAAAGGCAAAACGGTAACATGCCCGTTTGAAGGCGTTGGAGAGGGAGTTGAAGCAGCCCGCTGCGTGTTCCTCAAATGAGGGGGAACATAGGCGGATTTAGACAGGTTCAAAGAGTCTAGAAAATTTTTTGAGAAATTTGGCGGGGTGAGGAAACGGGGAGACGACGCACCAAATTTACTCTCTAGACCTGAACTACCATTTACAAGTGCATTGGTCATATTATAGTGACAATAAGCAGAATTAGAACAGTTTTTGTGAGTGAGTGAAACCAGTCAAAGTGACGGTCGTTGGGGAAGAGGGAAAATGCGAAAAATTGAAGCATCAAATCGCGGCTGCTGCGGACCGGATGACTAAGACGCTCCCCTTCCTGCGTGACGGGACCATTGTGGCACCGCAACTCCTTGTCGGAGCAAGGCAGTGCCTATATACTATGTAGTGCCTCAGGCCTCAGTGCTCGGTGGCTGCCCATCCGTGTCATGATATCCGAAGAGATTGATGTAAGTCATTCCCAAACTGAGCTAATAGAGTCGCCGCAGAGCGTTTAACACGCACCGAAGACGTTTTAGGTTCTCTACGGTGATGATCCAAAATGTATATTATCTGTCTATCTGATTCTCGCAGGTACGTGCAATCTAGTGCCCTAGTCCAACATATGATTTGGAATTTATCAGAGCAGAAGATTCATTCAATGCCCGGTTCTCTCCGCAAGTGGAAAGAAAAATACACACAAACCTAACCGTGACCTTCGACACGAATTGAACCGAGTTTCCCTAATTCATTGACGTCGCATTTATATGTAGAGAACTTTCGAAGACATCTCAAGTATCCGCGACATGCGTTTCTTCTTGCTGGTATCTGCGTCTCTCTTTTCGACCCTCTCAGGCTTTCTGCCCGTTTTGGCATCTGTGGCTTTTTGTAGGAACCAAAACTATGAAATGAGTGACATGGGGCCTAATCCACGTCAAACATACAAGGCTGCTCCGTTCTCTCCGCCTCAGATCAACTATGTTGTACCGCCAGCAGAATGTCCCTTTAACCGAGAGGTTGAAGGATACTTTTTCTCTAGTCCTCTGTGTACGAACAGCGTTTCTCGAACTCCGCTTTTTCTCACTTCCTTCCCCTCAGCTGCGGACAATGAGGCATTCCCAATTAGCGAAGAAAGCATCATCATGGCTCCAGACGGAACCCTCGTTTACAGCGCTTTTCCGTCCACTGAAGTTGAATTCACCTACCGTTTGGAAGTGCAGAGCTTCAAGGGGAAAGATCACCTTGTGGTTTGGATAGGCACCTTTCAGCTCCCAGGATATGGCAGTGGCTACAACCTTCTGCTGGACAATACCTACACAGTTGTAGCCAATATGTAAGAATGTTCTCTCCGAGTCAAATATTGGCCTGCCTTATGTTGGCCACCATTCCTTTCTAGCACAGTGACATCCGATCTGAAAGCAGGGGCAGACCTTCATGAGGTGAGCTTCTTGGAACTGTGTTTCTGCTCGTGTCACCTGCTCGGCCTGAACTTGTCCATGTGTGGTGTCAAGCTACAGATCACATCGAATGATACGGCAGTCATGACGGGGTTTCCTATTCAATCAGCAAATCTGAGCGCATTCGGTGGTCCGGAGAACGGTTTTATCGTAAACTGCATCGCTCAAGAAACAAATATTACGACAGGTTCGAGAAAATACTTGATTATTTTGCTACCTTTGAATCGACTTTATTTCCTCAAGGAGCGGCCTTGTTCACCTGGCATGTCCTGGACCATGTGGATCCCAGCGAATCGTTTGCAGAAATTGGACAAGTAGGAACTGGGATGGCCGATGACCCCTGGGATTTCTTTGTACGCTTCTCATTTTCTTCTCGACATACGGACTCATATGCATTGCTTCTCGAGACAGCATATAAACTCGATACAGAAGCTTGATGATGGGAACTATTTCATCTCGTCCAGACAGTGTGTACTTTTTTTTCTTCTTACTTGACACAATTATGAATGAGAACTGACATGATAAAAAAAAGTTGCCACACGTTGTACTTGGTCAGCCCTGCTGGAAAGGTAATCTGGCGGATGGGCGGAAAGAAGTCCGACTTTATCCTAGGTCCTGGAACGAATTTTACCTGGCAGCACCACGCAAGAATGCACGATGCATCCACCATCTCGTACGTTGTCATCTTTCTAATGTCCACATTCACGTTTGAGTAACAGGTGTCTGGTTTCTTCAGCGTATTCAACAACGGCGCCGCGGAATGGGATCAGGACTTTGCCTTCTCACAAGGCCTTCTGCTCAAGTACGACTTGCGATCAATGACCGTCTCTCTCATCAATGCACGAACACCATTCAATAAGACCTCGAGCTTGGCAGAGGGATCTGTCCAAATACTGGATGACGGGACCTCTATTGTTGGGTGAGATCAGCTCTTCCAGTCATTTTCAATGCGAAGACAAGCTTTGCCTATAGATGGGGAACACAGCCGTACTTCTCGCAACACGATCAAAGAGGAGACATATCATGGGCAGCTCAATTCGGTATCACCTCAACTTCTTACCGCATCTTTTTGCACAACTGGGTAGGTCATCCGGCCTATCCTCCCTCCGCCCAGTTATCAAACTCGTCAACATTCAATAACGTTACCATGTATGCTTGGTGGAACGGCGCAACGGAAGTCAGGGCCTGGCAACTTTTGGGGGGAAAGTCAGCCGCTGGTGCAGGATCAAAAAAGTTGGGAGGTCCAGTCAGCAAAGTCGACTTTGAAACGACTTTGACCTACGACGGGAAACAAGGACAGTATAAGTTTTATCAAGTGGAAGCATTGGATGCGAGTGGACATATTTTGGGGCACTCTAATTTTACCTCATTAGTTGGGGTTTAGATCTCCAATTTACCTAAATCCCATGTTACCAACTTGTGTAACTAAAACACAGTAGTAAACGAGTGTGAAGTAGAAAATCACAAAATGGCGCCGGCGATGATACCACTCAAAGTTCAACAACTCTCCAACTTGAGTCCAAGGGGACCCCGGATGTCAACTACCATAGAGTATCTTCAGCAATCCAGCTAAACTCCAAAAACCGTGCCGAGAAATCCACCTCACACAACGACGCTAAGCGCGACACAAAGGTCACGGCATCAGCTCAACCCAAAGCGACAAAGGAAAAGGTGCTCACACAAGTCGTAGAATTCATTCCTTGAGATATCAGGCAACTGATGATCTGTAGCATGCAGCGGGACTCCGAAACGCTAGAGGCGCAATATCAACAAAACAAAGAAAACAAAGACAAAGAAAAAAGAGCGAAAGAACAAACCTTTGAATGTATCCTGTTTTTTATCCTGCGACAGAGGCTTAAACGGGCCGCACCTTCCGCAACACGTTCATCCTCTAAAAACTCTTGAAACACCTCATCGTGGTCGTAGAATGCATCCAGCGATTCCACAAGCTTCAGTAGCGCGGGAGAACGCAAACCTTGAGCGAAGACATTCTTTAATTTGATGTTCTGCCATTCGGGGGAGAATGAGAAAATAACTCTTTGTGTCACTTCTAATTATTTCTCAAAACTTACGAGAGTAGGTATCTGGACCGAGCACTTGTGCATGAATAGCTCCAACGCCGCACGAGGGTTGCACCGAGCTAGAGCATACGGTCGTTGGTAGTGCCATGCCCGAGAACACATCAAAAGCGACGCAGAGGGGTTCTCTCGGTTTAGCAGGGGCCCCAATCGGCCAGACAGCTGTTAATCCCAATATCATCCATCATATCCCTTGTATCAATTCTGTCAAAGCAGGCGCCTTCGAAGATGGGGACTATACCCGCTGAAATGCCCTTGGAGAGGATATGAGGGTCGTATTGTGTGAGAACAAAGTTGAGATTGAGGTTTTCGACTTGGCTGATGAATCGTTGGAATTCGGATTTCAGGTGGAAGAAGAGGCAAGAGAAGATGTCAGCAGAGTTAATCGATGCGATTCTGTGGCCCGACTCTTGGACGGCAGTTGCGTCCCAGCCTTGGAACGGGTTGAAATCGGCTCTACCCAACCATTCTCCTTTAGCGGAGAACATCAAACTGGAATTTTTGTAGGGCATTAGATAGGACTTTGTGACGTGAAATGAGGAAAAACGACTGTACCGATTTGGATGCGTAAAGTGGCTAGTATCAGCCGAGAACGGTGCAAGGACGCCTGTGTCCCTGAAACGTTTGAACGCCATCCGATGGCTGGGCTTCAACCTCGAAAGGAAGCGATCCCAATGGTCTGTGTTCTCAGGTGCATCGAGTACCCTGCGCTGGCTCCTCAGCGCTTGGGCTAGTCCATATGTGGAGTTGAACATCTCCCGAGGCTGTTTAGTCCCAGTGATAGTCTGGAGGGAATGAATTTTTCCTTTTCCTCGGATGCCCAAGCTAATTCGGAATGAAAAGTTGTCCCCTTCGTATTGACTTCCGTAGATGTCGTCAAGGCAACGTTTGAGGTACGCTGCACCGGGAGAAGTTAGAGCAGAGGAGTACATAAGATGTACAGCTAGCGCAGCGACTTTGTCCGTGGAAGGTTCCGGGTCTAGCGGGTGTAGAAGCGCGTATAGAATAACAAGGTTACGATTGGCAGTAATGGGGTCAGAGGTATTCAGGAGGACGTCGAACCTTCCCCTATAGCCTAGCGGAAGATTATTGACCGTTTCTATCAGATTCCTGATATCTATGCAAGCTAAGGAAAGCTCTCAGTAGAGAAGAGGCGGTGATAGATAGTCAATCGTACCTGGAAAACAGAGCTTAAAGTCACAATCCAAAGTTTGCTCGCGAAGGACATCGAACACCGGAGAAATAAACAGGGAGGGCGAGAAGCTGGTCGAGGCGCATGCAAAGGATGGTGGCCGATCTTGCAACACCCACCCTGGTTGCCAAGTGTCTTCGAGATATGGATGGGCACAGGTTGTTCTGTGCCTGGTCCAATGTTGTTTCTGACATCGCTCCGAGCAATACTGAGAGGATGGTTCAATTACTGAAACCACATTGAACGAAATCGAGTACAGACTTTTACAAGCTGACACTATTAGAAGATTTAGGAGATGTGGCGCAAAGACAACAGGATTGTGATACGTACTCTCGGACACGACACGATACCCTGCTCGCTACATCTTCCCATTAACAGAGGCCGAGTAGATTGATTGGCACAAATGAGATGCGTTATTGGGTCATCCAAGAGACCTGAACCGATGGCTGTAGACACGAAAGTCTCTATGCGCGGAGCTTCTACGGCGTGTTCTGATGTGCCGTTGAGTGAGAGTGCACCGGATGACTTTCGTCTTCGCAACCTTCTCATGACTGAGCTCGTCCGAACTAGAGACTTGACTCTGCCGAAGGCGGGCACGACGGGTCCACGCTGAGGTAGTGAATGTCGAGGGTTCGAGACGAGAGCCATTATGGCAGGATTTTTCGGGAAAAAAGAGGTCGAGCCGAGCGACTCCCAGAGTTTTTCGGCTCTTATATTCAGGCGCGTGCATCGCCCGAGGTAGTTGAGGAGCTGCGCCTAGAACATTCTCATCGAAAATTCCGATATCGAGACTTCTGGATGCGTCAAATTGGAGATGCTTCAGAGTCAAACTCTGCATGGGACCTGTGTACGGTCGGAGAAGAGAACCAAAAGCGTCACGTGTTAGTCAAAGCGCGACCTCTGTTACAACGTTGAACGACTTTCCTACCACTGCGCTTGAAATTCCAAGTTAAGTCCATGGCCTAAGCTACAGGACGCTTGGAAGAATGCGAAATGCGTCTGGGTATTTACGAAAATCAAAGGGACCTTCGGGCCCGCCTCAACCCACCCTTGAATCGAGAGAAACGAATAATTTGCACCGGGATCTATTCTGCACTCGAAAGCAGGGGGATTCTGTAGTTTTACCCGAGGTAAAGTCCGACTAAAATACTAAATAACCTATCAAGTACATACTTACACGAGGCTTATACTGCCGCGGGAAATTGCGGCGTCCATATTCTGTCAGAAATTTGAAATTGTCTTATGGGAATTTCTGCTTATAAATCTGGTTGAAAGTTATGAGCATTAGGCGCTAATCGTATTACAAGCTGCTTAAGCCATGGTGCAACATTTTATTTTTCACCCAAGTATGAAATGAACAGAAGTTGTGACGGGCGTTTATTTCACCTGCGAGCGCTTATAATCGTGTCGATATTAGTCACTGCTTATGCATCAATTTGAAATTTCCGACATCGGCCGGAACAGAAACAATAAAATCACGAGCGTCTATCAGATTTTATCAGCCAGGATCTGCCATGAACTTACCAGATCTAGCCACTTTAGGCAGCTGGTTCCCAGCTGCCATGTCTGACTCACCGCGAGTAAGTATACCGCCGTTGCTCGTTCCATATATTTTCCAACTCTCCACGCCTCACCCATGCTTGTTTCTGTCCTCCGTTTTTCTTGAGAACATGAAGGCTGTCACAGACAACGTTACCACGAGGGTAATCATCCAACCACGACGTATTTACAGGATATGAAAATGCCGCATGCGAAAGGCCCCTTGAACCCGAACCACCATCACCCCGGGTTTTTTCCACGACACCAGTGGCAAGGACCGTCGACTCCTCCGCTGGACCACCACGTCTTCGACTAGGTGCTAAGCGTAGGATCGACGGTGAAATACCAATCGGCCCCTACGCCAACATACCACTGGTAAAACGCCTCCAACGCCCAAAATCTGAGAGGCAAAACCGTAAGACCGAATCCTCACCGGAAGGCACGGTTTGATCACGTGAGAGTCGTTTGGGTCTATCGACAAACGCTACCGCTTAACCCGTCACTGACTTGCTCGCGGCGTCCCAGGCCTCCCCACAACAAATATCCGCTGGCTACCAAAACGCCATGAATGTTAGCGAGAGGCTAAACTCGAAGATCGAAATACCCGAATCACAGGGAGAGAGATCAGGCAGTATGACGACGGACAAAGAGGTACGAACACGTTTTTTACACCCCATTCCAACAAACAGATCACCTGTAAAACAGACAAAGAAACGAAACAAAGAACCTGCAATCAATAATGGTCGGCCAACAGTATAAAACGTACCGGAGAATGTACCCCTCCCCCATCTAAGAACCCTACACTCCCAGCTGCCACTTAGACACGATATCCATCCAACCCCTGCCCAAGACCATGGCCGGTAACAACAACAAGAACAATACAAGCGCAAAGAAGAAGACCAATTCGCCTTCGAACGGAGCGCCCAACAAACATAGCACCAATACGAGCAACCAGATGGCACTCATTGGGAGCTGTACGGCGACCTCCAGGGTCAGAACAGTGGTAAGCAAACTCCCCTCACGCACCACTAAATCCCTAATGCCGAGGCATGAATATAGCTCCCCACAGTACCACCAATACAACTATGCCCATACAGGCCGTAACCTCGAACCTAGATGAGCACAGCGACTTCGCGCTCGCTGCGGAACTCCTATACGGAAATACCAACACGACTCAACAACAGAAAAATCCGGAAGCCGGTTAGTAATAGTATGGCTATCCCAGAATCGCACTTATAACCTTCGTTCCAACAGCCCCCAGTGGACACCTGCCAGGCCAAACACCTATCAATTCCTCTACTGGCCCTCCCGCCACTCGAGCAGCAGAACAGACTGGTGATGAGTCCAACTCGTCTGTGCCAACCCTTTCCAAGCCACGCCCGCAGAAATTGCCGCTGGCGGCTACCCTGAACAGGGAAATGGCTTTACCCTTGTTGGCAAGGGTAAAGGAAAAGCAGCCGAGACGCACACGAGCCCAGCCTTCACCGCTGGCCAAGGAATGGCAAGACCCTCGGGTATTGCACCCTTCCTCCGTAAACCGCCTTCGCCCATACAGATGTCTCCTAGCCCACAGCTGCTGGAAGTTTGCCCAGTCACAAACATGGACATCGACCCTGACGTCGGAGCGCCGCAGGTACTGAATCAAGATGCCATGGCCGGTGTGGAGACACAAAAACAATCCAGCAACACTGCAGAGAAAGCCAACCCTCGGAAGCGCCCTCGTGTAGAGGATGTGAACGACGCGGGTAGAAGCAGCTCGGCAGAGGCCCAGCCAGACACGACAAAACCGCACCCTCTACAGATACTCCCGCCCGCAGGCAACCCCCGCGGATCCTCCGAGCGCCCCTCTGCCCCTCATCGCTCCTACCCCTCCAGTAATCCCCTTAACAGCCTCTCAAGCAGCAGCTCCAAACCCTGGCGCGATTGTGAACGCCCAGCACGCCCCCCCTCCTCCTATACCATACAACCCGCTCATAAATCAGAATGCCCCAGCTGCAACACACCTTTCCTGTTCAACCTTCCAGCAGCTCCCCCAGCTCCAAATGCGAATGCCGCGCAGCCCCCCCTGCCAATGGTAATGCACAAGCCGGTGACATTCCCTTCCAGTTCAACCTCGCGACCATTCAAAGCAACGTAGCAGCCCCTGCAAATCAGCTATACGGACCGGTGCTCGCAACTCCGCCTGGTGGCTTCCGCAGATCTACGGCTTTAACAGCGAGAATCTACACCAGAACCAATCTCAGGCCCATCGTATCGAGTGGGACAGAGTCCACAGCACCCAAGGAGGTTTCATTATAAGACAACATGGAGGCATACGTAACCGTAGGCAACAAGAGACGGCGGTCGCGTCAGCCAGAGCTGCTCTACAGGATGCCCTTCCCTCCCACAGAGAACCGATTGTAGCCTATGCTGACCCGGACCCTAACTCCACCTCCATACCTGATGTGCTCCTCGTGACAGGGCTCAATAACACCGACACCCAGTTCATGCACAACACATCTACAATCAACACCACTCATGGCTCTTTCCACGTACACAGGTACGACTCCCCCCCATCCCAGTTCCTCGTTACTCTGGAAGGGTTAACATACCCAGCCGACCTCCGTGACAACGCTCTACAACTGGTCCGGCTCACCCTGGCTAGGAACCCTACCTTTACTACTTTCCTCACCCAACACCGAGACTTAGTCCCAGCCCACTTTGCAACAGTCAATGACGTTATCTCTGTTATTCTCAGCACGGTCAGGGTAGAACCATTGACTATGGGGGAAACAGGAGGTAGAGAACGGACAATATGGAATGTGTTCATGGAATCACCAACCCGAAGCATCCTGTCCCACAACCAACTCGTCGAAATTGTCCGCGGCACCACTTTTCGCACCCCCCTATATGGGACTGGAACAGCTCTTCGCATTCGTCTCAGGTGCGCGCACTGCGGAAGCTGTGACCATCCTAGCGGCAAATGCCCCTTCCCAGCCATCCCTGGATGGCTGAACCGCCCCGTTCCCGTCACCAGTGCTGATCATAACATAGAGGACAGCGGCCCATCTAGAAGAGGCAGAGGGGGTCGAGCAGAGGCTGGGGTCAAAACAGAGGGTTCAACCGAGGCTCTAAACGTGGCGGCCGAGGAAGGGGTCTTCCGGGCTTTTAAACGTAATTATGCCTGTCAACCACTTAACTACGTATGCCCCTCCCCCAATGTATTATAACCCCCCTAAGTAACTATTCCACATAATATAAATCATCGTTCCAATGCCAAAGCAGGAACTCAGTCGCCCCCAGGAAAACTGACAAATAAGGAAACGGCAATAGCCTCCTTCTGAGATTGCACACATAAATTAAATAAAATAAAATAATAAAATAAATAAAAAACATATACAAAATGTGAGCGATCTAGTTTCTTTTACATCCGGGTTTTCGGTATCTGGACTAGGACATCTTCTCGCCCCCCCCCCCCAACAAAACATGAATACAGTACAAATTGAAATGAGGTTGCCTTCTGCCGTGGAACATGTTGGCCTCTTGAGCCCAGCGCCCCCTGACGGCGCTGGGAAGAGTAATTGGAACTCCAGCCTGGAAGTCAGGGACCAGGCTGACGTGGTTGACCGGCACTCTGCTTGTTTGGACCCCCTCTTGGATATGCTTGCAAACGATACCCAGGGCCTCTTTGAGCCCAGAGTAGCCCCAGGCTCTGTCGTTGGCCAAGGCTTCAATGAAGGACTCAAAGAGCAATCAAGCGATGAGACCGCAGATCTGGACAGCCCAAGGGAGCAACCAGGTTTCGGTGGGCCTGCCCAACCACTACGCCGGATCCTGGTTCCCTTGGAGAACAATCTGCAACTCCCTCACATAGAGGAGGCCACGTATAGTGACAGAGGCCTATGGGATTCCCGCCTCAACATAATACTGAAAATGAAAATATCATAGGAGGACATACCCAGTCCCGAACAACGGCTCTAACACAAACAAAGAATTTATTACCGGAATACTAGACCAAATAAACATGAGCCAGGAAGAAACTACCCAACAACAAAATGCAATAAGATGGGTTGAGAATGTTATAAATGAGAATGGACAGAATACAATAACATTACAAACACATACCCGCAGACAACCACAACTACCTCCGACCCAACAGAGACCAGGGACCCTTAGAGGGGGATCAAGAAGAAGTGAACCAATCAAGAAGCGCACTAGTGCACATTACCGCATGGCATCGTTAAACATGAACGGCCGCGGAATAGGCGGCCCCGATAGTAACCAAAACAAATGGAACTGGATTGAAGAACTAATGGCAGAAAACAAGCTAGCAATGATTACGCTACAGGAAACCCACCTAGACCAAGAAACGCTAGAACAAATACAGGAATTCAAGAGGAGAGACTTACTGATTGAAAATACGGCAGATCCAGATAACCCTACTGGGAGAGGGGGAGTTGCAATTGTCCTACGCAAGAAGTCTACCAACATAAACAGAACCACATTTAAGGTGATTGTACCAGGAAGAGCTCTCCTGATGCAACACCCCTGGCACGGAGACAAAGTATTTACCTTCCTTGCTATCTATGCCCCAGCAGGATCAAACGTAGAGAAGATAAAATTCTATGAGAATCTTAATGAAATATGGAGCACAGAACACCTACCACCTTTGGATGGATGGGGAGGAGACTTCAACCTAGCTCCCACAAGTAACGACCGTCTACCAGCGAGGGAAGACCATAGAGAAGCTCTCGCCGCATTTGAAAAGTTTCGCAGCAGATTCGACCTAATTGATGGCTGGCGAAGATTTAATGAGAAAAGCACTGGCTTTACCTTTAAGCGGGCAAACTCTAGATCAAGAATAGACCGCATCTACCTGACCAACAATCTAATAAGAGAAAGTCTGGACTGGAACATTAAAACCCCAAATATTACCTCAGACCATGATATGGTCACAGCCACCATGGTAGATCCCATAGCCCCACACATAGGAAAAGGGAGATGGACGGTTCCACTTGCCATACTGAAGCATAAAGGCTTCAAGAAGGAGGTGACCCAAGCTCTAGAACATGCAAAAAGAGAAATGGACTCAATATCGTATGTAACAGGTTTCAACCAGGCGTCCAACAAACAGACAATATGGAAGAGATTCAAAGATAAAACAAGGGACCTGGCCCGGGAAAGAGCAAAGATACTTGTTCCCAAACTGAAAATCAAAGTGGACGAGCTAACAGAAAAACGCAATAGTATTATAAATGATGAGAACATACCAGAAGAACGGAAGCTACGAGAAGCCAACAAATTGGACAGCCGTATCCAAGAACTAAACCACTCCCTACATATAGAACGCCGTAAAACATCCAAGGCTAATGCCCACCTTAACAACGAAAAACCGACAAAATGGTTCTCCAGAAAAAAGCAGCCCCCACGCCCGAAGGAATACATCACAGAAATTGTCCGCCCTAATTCATCGCCCATGGAATCTACCAATGACACCAGGGAGATGACTCGAATTGCAGACCAATACCATGATGAACTTCAAGATGAAGTTCCAGACCACGGAATCGACAAAGAGGAAGCCTGGCAAAGTGTAAAGCAAAACATCAATAGACGGGTAACCCAAGAGGAACGGAGCAAGCTGGCACAGAACGTCAGGAAAAAAGAAGTTGACAACATACTAAAAATTTCAAAAAAGGGGAAAGCGGCGGGCATTGATGGCCTGCCTACTGAACTCTACCAAATGCTGCAGGATCTATACAAAGAAAAAGAGAACACCGAGGACAAGATCCCAAATATAGTTGAAATACTTACTGCCGTCTTCAACGAAATTGAAAAGTTTGGTATTCCACCTAAGACAGAATTCACAAAGGGCTGGATGTGCCCAATTTACAAAAAGAAAGAGCGCAATAACCTAGCAAACTACAGACCAATAACAGTTTTAAACTCGGACTATAAAATCCTCACCAAGACGCTATCTGTCCGGCTGGCCGAAGCTGCCCCAGGTCTAATTCATGAGGGCCAGGCGGGATTTATGAAAGGCAGGAGCATATTTGACCACATTCGCCTCACGGAAGTCATACTAGACTGGGCCGAAGCTACAGAAGAAGACGGTGTTATTGTTGCACTAGACCAAGAAAAAGCATATGACAAAATTGACCACGCATACCTATGGAAGGTGCTAGAAGAATTCAAGCTGCCCGAGCACTTTATACATACAGTTAAGGCACTCTACACAGAGGCGCAAACAGTGATTGTGATAAATGGATATATTAGCCCTGGCTTTACAGTACGACGAGGTGTTCGACAAGGAGACCCACTGTCATGCCTCTTATTCAATCTAGCAATAGAGCCACTAGCAGAGATGATCAGGAAATCAACAGCTATAAAAGGAATAGAGATACCCATACTGACGGACTACCTGAAGGTCACCCTATTTGCTGACGACACTACCGTGTACCTATCCAACTCGGACGACTTTGGAGACCTGGAAAAAATCCTTCAAACCTGGTGCACAGCTTCAACAGCAAAGTTTAATATAGAAAAAACAGAAATTATGCCGATAGGAAAGAAATCATTTAGAGACAAGCTGATTGAAACCAGAAAAATCTCACCCGGCCATGACCCAATACCCGAAAATGTGACAATCAAGCACGACGGTATGCTGATGAGAACCCTAGGTGGTCATGTAGGAAATAACATCAGCAGAATAGACCCCTGGGTGAAAGTCATAGAAAAAATAAAGAGTGCCCTGTCCCTATGGAAGGACGTGAAACTCACACTAGACGGGAAGATGCTAGTAACCCAGTTCGAACTCACGAGCAGATGTCAATTCATCACGACCGCCCAAGGGATGCCTGATGACGTCCTCCAAACACTAAACAAAATCATGAACGAATTCATTTGGGATGGCAAAAAACCACGAGTAAGCCAAAAACGCTACAAAAACCTATAACAGAGGGAGGAAAAAACTTGATCAGCCTGGAAGATCTACGCGATGCCATAGGGCTAATGAGACTAAAAGCATACCTAAACCTTGGCAAGTCGCGGGCAACATGGACACACTTTGCGGATGACATTGCCCGAAATGCCATAAACAAAGAAGGGGAAAAGAAGCTCCCAAATAACAATCAACGCGTAAACCCCCTACTACAGAACTGGGATATAATAGGGACAAAGGTACCAGCATATTTAAAAGAGCTCGTTAAGCTGAGCAAGAAATATAGAGTCACGATAGAAGCAAAAAACCCCACTGTTGAAATGAGTAGAGAAATGCCAGCATGGCACCACAAAGGGGCAGACCCAGCAAAAAGACAGCTAAACAATGTCGGGAGGAGTAAATGCCTACAGAACAACCACGAAGTTGTAAAGGTTGGAGATTTAGCCGATATGGTAGCGCGTAAAAAACAACAGGAACATGACCCACTGAACAACAAATGCAAATGCCAGGACTGTACCACAGACCGGCTCTTCATGTGCGAAAAGCCAGCTCTCTGCACAAACCATGCCGAACAAATCCTTGACACTCTACTACCAAAATGGAACCCACTGCTGATAAATGAAGCAATGGACAAATCAGCAAGCGACGATGAGACAGTCAATGAAAAGTTCAAAGCACCTACCAAGCCAACATGCCTGCGCGATAGCTTTCGCGTCTTCACCAATGCAAAAGAATATAATAGCTTCCCACCACCAGCGATGTCAAGGGAAGAGATTGACCATGGAGGAAATCCGACCCAATTCTATATCAGCGGTATATCAAAGAAAGATAAAGAAGGCGAAAATGTATCTGGGGGAGGTCTCGTTTCCAATAGCCAATATAATAGCAGGGACTCAACAATAAGACCCCCAACGTATATCCAACAAACAGGCGGAGCAGCCGCAATAGTAACAGCTATATGTGCCCTCCGGAAATGTAACCCGGACATGGAAACAGCCATAGCTAGCAAAGCCAGCGCAATAACAAAGAACATGCTGAAAAATGTGGAATTATGGGAACAGAAAGGCTACATCGGTATACCAAACGCAAACCTGCTAATGCCATTGACGGCCCTACTCAAAGAACACAGGGCCGGCATACAGCTCCAACACGTTGACAAGGGACACCCAGACTGTAAGAAAGTTGAAGGTGCTCACAAATTAGCACTAGCGGCAACGAAAAAACTAAACACAGACCACATTGACCTTTCCATCAATGAAGAATGGAGGACTAAAGGAGCCCAACTCTCCACAATGACACAGAAACTCGCATATCAAGGGATCCGTACCCTAACCTTCCCCAATAAGCGTAAAATAGAACGACAAAAACCCAGCCATATGAAAACTTACCAGAAAAATATTGAACGAATAAAAGCGGACATAAAAGACTGGTCTGGGAGCAAGATAGAAGAAGGAGATATATGGACAGCATGCACTAGGAGCGCAAATGCCACAAAAGAACAGAATATTTGGACATGGAAGGCAATTCACAACACATATTGGGTAGGAAGGAAATGGCTTCACTGTATTGGATATGAGGAGAGAGCCAAATGCCATGAGTGTGGGGTTATAGAGGACATGGAACACATACTGGTCCAATGTAAGAAACCAGGACAGGCTGAAACCTGGAAACTCGCCCAAAAATTCCTCTTGCAGCGATCCATACAAATCCCAAACTGCATCACATTGGGCCTAGCATTAGGTGGCGCCCTGCTGCACCCCCGTACCAACGAACCAAATGAAAAAGCCCCCGGAGGAAAAAGGCTAATGGAAATAGTGATGAGAGAAGCGACCGCACTGATCTGGCAGCTACGCAACAACCACGTGATCAAACAAAACGGCGACCCAAACAAAATACCAACAGAAGTGGAGATACGCAACCAGTTCCTCTTCAGAATGAACCAACGACTACAACTAGACCTAACCCTCATAAATAAACTCAAATTCGGAAAGAAAGCCCTAGCTAAGGCTATAGTCCTGAACACGTGGCAGGACATCATCAAGGTCGACGAACCTCCCGACGATTGGACCAAATTACCCGGGGTTTTAGTGGGTATGGGCGATGAATAAGAAAATATTAAAGTTAAAACTAAAACACACTCGGCCCAAACCCCACATAACCTGCCATTAGTGGGTATGTGATTAGCACATTTTCCCGGGCGGAAGTCATCTAACAGGACAATTTAGCCCTGTGACGTTAAGCTTTTGAGGGTTCGCCTAGGGCTGGCCAAGTCAGTGACCTAGGACCCGAATGCTTCCATAAAAAAAAAAAAAAAAAAAAAAAAAAAAAAAAAAGAAAATGCCGCATGCCATCGATGACCCTATTGCGCTTGTTATCGATGTGTTGGGAATTTTATTGTGAAAAAAAAATAACGCAGCTTATCGTGTATTCGGTTGTTTACAAGCATCATAACACGGAGTCGGGGATTGCCGCTGCAGTAAGGATATATAAAGGCGCCCACATTGGTTCAACTTGCACCACGACCGCCATGTTACTGGAACTCCCTGACGAGCTGCTTCACCAAGTCATTGCGGGAATAGCACATCTCCCTCAGCCTCCTGAATACCCCCTTGGAATCAAGGCGAGGTTTCCGGATCCTGCTCAACAACTACCAGGATTCAAGCGCAACTCGCGTCAACTTCGCTCGCTCTCCTTGGTCAATCGCCGTCTGAGGCAAATCTGTTTCCCGTTCCTATTCGAATATCTTCATATCAATAGCAGTAACTGGCGGGACATTCATGCGGAGGTTTGCCTTACCAAAAGCTCGAGTTTTGCGAATTTACCTCGGCAAGTTTAACAGATCGTCCTTCCGATTTATAGTTGACCCGTTGAACTCTGTCTATTCTAGAGTCATTTCTTTTCACGGATGGAATTCCGACGAAGCGGACAGCTCAAACCTCCTTTGCGAGTTCCTACCCCGCCTCGCCCGTCTCTTACGCGTGTATTGGAATTCGAAATTTTATAATCCCGCACAGGTAGCGGAGGCTTTCGAGAACCATGCAACCCTTTCCACCGTCCTTCTTACTTCCACTAAATTCCTGCCAAAGTTCGTCTCTCACCCTCTATCAAAATTCATCGTTCAAGAGTTCGAGGTGAACTGTGACGAGGATGCATCGGAAGAGGAACAGATTGACGAAGATTATTACTTTCCTAATAATCTCCGACTGAATCGGCTCATCATCCACCATCCGGAAATGCTCACACATCATAGATTCAATACTCGTCGATACACAGGTCTACACGAACTCACTCTATACGACGCCGTGTCTTCCATCTCATTTTCCTGGTTCTCTGACTTCGTAGATGCTCATCCAACTCTCTCCCATATCTGGTTTTATAACAAAGCGTACAAGGAGATGCCGCATTCTGTGGTGCAAATCCCCCCATTCCTGAATCCTTTGCTCGACAAGTTCCGTCAGCCAGAGATCATTGAATTTTTCTCGATCCACAGTCTGAAGCTCTCGAGAGATATTACAAAGGATTCTACAGACTGGATCGTGACGGGGATACAGATCTATGCTCACCAGAAGGCTAGGGAGGATGCGGATGATGATGATTCGGAAGAGGACGAGGCGGCTGGTAATGGGACGAATGGGAACGAGGCGGGTAGCAGCGCCCTGCCCAAGGTTGACGATACGAACAGTGGCCTTTCCCTGATCGACATGCTCTTACTCGTGTATTCTTCCTTCCGTAAGGTCGAGATTCTGGAGCTGTATCTTGCACAGTACCAGCGGGAGACTCCTTTCGTACGTGACTCTCCTTTAGTTCTATCATCCCAACTAATATTTCCGTTCTCTCTCTCTGTATCAGAGACGCCTAGTTTCTGTATTGAGTCGCTTTCGATCTCTCCGAATAGTCACCTGGAACAACGCCCTTTTCCACCTCGCAATCAATCCAAAATGGAACCCACCGCTTAGTTTTATGGAATTAGTATTCTACAGGACATGCCTTGCCTTTCGTGCTCAAGATATGTTGACGCTATGCGCGGATGCGATGGCGAAACGTTTGCCAAAATTGGAAGCGGTGCACTTTTACGAGCACTGTTATCCTAATGTTCTTTGTCCTCCTGAATATGGAGCAGTATTCCTCAGGGGGTGGTTGTACGTCAATAGAGCTGATCGTCAGATTGAAGGAAAGTTGGATATTTTGGAATGATTGTCTCTAGACCTTGACTTTGGTGTACGATACACTTGGGAAGGATGCTATTTCTGTAGTGTGTAATCGAATGCCTCAATCTGTACCCCACTGGTAAATGCGAGCCAGAACAAGTAAATTCCAACGCTGATCTCTAGGGTCGCACATTCCGACCGGTCTCGTCTGAATCACCTATTTTTTTTTCTGGCGAGGATCGGCAACTTATCACTCGTGATCTTGGTTTTTTCGTTTCTTTTTTTTTTTTTTTTTGTCAGAGTGCACCGGATGACTTTCGTCTTCGCAACCTTCTCATGACTGAGCTCGTCCGAACTAGAGACTTGACTCTGCCGAAGGCGGGCACGACGGGTCCACGTCGAGGTAGTGAATGTCAAGGGTTCGAGGCAAGAGCCATTATGGCAGGATTTTTTGGGAAAAAAGAGGTTGAGCCAAGCAGCTCCCAGAGTTTTTCGGCTCTTATATTCAGGCGCGTGCATCGCCCGAGGTAGTTGAGGAGTTGCGCCTAGAACATTCTCATTGAAAATTTTGATATTGAGACTTCTGGATGTGTTGAATTAGAGATGCTTCAGTGTTAAACTCTGCATGGGACCAGTACACGGGTCGGAGAAGAGAACCAAAACTGTCACATGTTAGTCAAAGCGCGAACGTTCCTACCACTGCGCTTGAAATTCCAAGTTCAGTCCATGGCCTAAGCTACAGGACGCTTGGAAGAAAGCAAAATGCCTCTGATATTTACAAAAAAAAAAGGGACCTTCGGGCCTGCCTCAACTGACCTTAGCTGAACTTACACCAGGAATCGAGAGAATTTAGAAACAAATAATTTGCGCCACTCGAAGGCAGGAGGATTCTGAGGTAAAGTTGTTCAGACTAAGATATTAGCCTACCAAGTACATACCTTCATACATGAGGCTTATACTGCAGCTAAGTGGTGCATGTCACTCAAAGTCTTGGAGAGTCAGGCCTCAGGCCTCAGGGCTGACATAGGCAGTGTCACAATTCAAGCCCGCCAACGGCGAAATGCCGAAATTTAACGAACAGGGAGTTTAGTGGGTATTCAGTCATCAGTCAGACAACCGGGAAAACTGTACTGGTGTGCGTAAATGCATTCTACGATGGTGCTGCCGTTTTCATTCCGGCAACATTCAGTTGGAAAATAAAAAATAAAAAACACGTGCGTCTATCTTTTATATGTAGAGGCGCCCACATTGCACTACGACCGCCATGTTACTGGAACTTCCTGACGAGCTGCTTCACCAAGTCATTTCAGGAATAGCACATCTCCCTCAGCCTCCTGAATACCCCCTTGGAATCAAGGCGAGGTGTCCGGATCCTGCTCAACAACTACCAGGATTCAAGCGCAACTCGCCTCAACTTCGCTCGCTCTCCTTGGTCAATCGCCGTCTGAGGCAAATCTGTTTCCCGTTCCTATTCGAATATCTTCATATCAATAGCGGTAACTGGCGGGATATTCATGCGGAGGTTTGCCTTACCAAAAGCTCGAGTTTTGCACATTTACCTCGGCAAGTTCAACAGATCGTCCTTTCGATTTATAGTTGACCCGTTAAACTCTGTCTATTCTAGAGTCATTTCTTTTCACGGATGGAATTCTGACGAAGAGGACAGCTCAAACCTCCTTTGCGAGTTCCTACCCCGCCTCGCCCGTCTCTTGCGCGTGTATTGGAATTCGACATTTTATGATCCCGCACAGGTAGCGGAGGCTTTCGAGACCCATGCAACCCTTTCCACCGTCCTCCTTACTTCCACTGAATTCCTGCCAGAGTTCGTCTCTCACCCTCTATCAAAATTCATCGTTCAAGAGTTCGAGGTGGACTGTGACGAGGATGCATCGGAAGAGGAACAGATTGACGAAGATTATTACTTTCCTAATAATCTCCGACTGAATCGGCTCATCATCCACAATCCGGAAATGCTCATACATCATAGATTCAATACTCGTCGATACACAGGTCTACACGAACTCAATCTATTCGTCGCCGTGTCTCCCGTCTCATTTTCCTGGTTCTCTGACTTCGTAGATGCTCACCCAACTCTCTCTCATATCTGGTTTTATAACAGAGCGTACAAGGAGATGCCGCATTCTGTGGTGCAAATTCCCGCATTCCTTGATCCTTTGCTCGACAAGTTCCGTCAGCCAGAGATCACTGAATTTTTCTCGATTCACAGTCTGAAGCTCTCGAGAGACATTTCAAAGGCTTCTAATGACTGGATCGTGACGGGGATACAGATCTATGCTAACCAGAAGGCTAGCGAGGATGCGGATGATGATGACTCGGAAGAGGACGAGGCGGGTGATGATGCGACAGATGGGAACAAGGCGGGTAGCAGCGGCCTGCCCAAGGTTGACGATACGAACAGTGGCCTTTCCCTGATCGACATGCTCTCACTCGTGTCGTCTTCCTTCCCTAAGGTCGAGATACTGGAGCTGTATCTTGCACAGCACCAGCGGCAGACCGTTTTCGTGCGTGACTCCCCTCTGGATCTATCATCCCAACTAATATTTCTGTTCTCTCTCTCTGTATCAGAAACGCCTAGTTTCTGCATTGACTCGCTTTCCATCTCTCCGAATAGTCACCTGGAACAACGCCCTTTTCCACCTCAGAATCAATCCAAAATGGAACCCACCGTTTGGTGTGTGGGATTTAGCATTCATCAGGCTATCCCTTGCCTTTCGCGCTCAAGATATGTTGGCGCTATGCGCGGGTGCGATGGCGAAACGTTTGCCGAAATTGGAAGCGGTGCACTTTTACGAGCACTGTTATCCTGATCTTATTTGTCCTCCTGTTCACAAACCAGTATTCCTCAGGGGGTGGTTGTATGTCAGTAAGGCTGATCGTAAGATTGAAGGAGAGTTGGATATTTTGGGATGATTATCTTCAGACCTTGACTTTGGTGTACGATACACTTGGGAAGGATGCTATTTCTGTAGTGTGTAATCGAATGCCTCAATCTGTACCCAACAGGTAATGCGAGCCAGAACAAGTAAATTCCAACACTGATCTGCCAGGTCAAGTTCCTTATGGAGGGGGAATATTCAAACTCGGCGGAAGATAATTTGTTTATCTGAATTTGTAGATTCTTAAAATACACCTTTGTGTTTCCATTGGATAGAGCAAGTCCACGAGAAATTCAAGAATCTCAAATCAAGTCGAAAAAAAATCTCCAAAAAAGACAGATTGCAATCTTATTTTGTTTAAAAACTTCTACTTACTCAAATACATCCTCGCTCGGAGCAAACAACAAGAGATAAATGATAAGGGCTATGAAGCAGTCCGTTTACAAGTATACTCGTATTATCCCTCCCCTCTCCTTTAAGCAGCGTCAATGGATGTCCCATCAATGAATCAAGCTTCGTTGAAGGACAGTTGGGCGAGGGCACGACGCGCTTTCACGTCTCTACAGGTAGTTAAGAATAAGCACATCAGCTAACAAGATCGTGCATAGCAAGAGAGAGAGAGAGGCAAGATCGTTTTACCTTATACCCTTGATCTTGGCAGCGGTGAGAGCTGGTCCGGCACCTATGCCTGCTTCGGCAGGACCATTTGCAGCGCCGGTCAGCGCACCAATTGAGTCAGTGGCGGAGTCTCCAGCCAGACTTGTCGAAGAAGTGGAGTCGGACGCGGAAGTTCCTAAACTAGGTAAGAAAAAGGTCTGACTCGGCCGAGCAAACCTCGAGTACGTACCTGCAGCGGCGGCGCCTACATCGGTTCCGGCAGCAGTTCCTGCACCAGCAGCTCCGGCAGCTAAGAACACTCAGTAAACCTCCAACAGCTTGAGAATAAACAGGCAACGTACCACCCGCTCCGGCACCATTTCCAGCAGCAGCCGCAGCAGCTCCGGCACCTAAATGGATCAAACTCACAATTGAATGATCTGAACGAAACAAAGGAAGATGACAGCATAACACAAACCTTTCTGGTGCTTATGTTTCTTTCCAGTGGTAGTCGTCGTGGTTGTCGAGTTTGAAGCTGTCGCATCCGCTCCAGTAGCGGCTGTAGAGTTATCGGCTGTCGATCCCGTTGAGCTGACAACCGTGCTGTTATCGGCAGAGGAACCGATGGTGGTGCTGTTATCGGCAGAAGAACCAACGACGGTACTGTTATCCGCTGAGGAACTAACGATAGTGCTGTTATCTGCTGAGGAACCAACGATAGTGCTGTTATCCGCTGAGGAGCCAACGATGGTGCTGTTATCCGCGGAAGAACAAGCAACAGTGCTGTTATCGGCAGACGAACTAATGACAGTACTGTTATCCCCAGAAGAACAAATGACCGTGCTGTTATCGGCAGAGGACCCAACAATGGAAGTAGCATTCGAAGCGGAACCATCAATAGAGGTGCTGTTATCAACCCCAGTAGCGTTCACGGACGAGGCAGTTCCAGCATCTTTAGAAAAACAAGGAAGAAAGCATTGTCAGCGAACCACGGCTCATATGAGGCTGCGAGATGAGATATTACGAACCGGCTACGCCAGCACCGACACCTGCACCAACACCCGCGGCTCCAGCAGCGGCAGCAGCGATCTTCGCAGCAGCTTTTTTGGCAGCTTTCGCCTTTGCAGCCTTGTTGGTCGCGCCTGCTCCGGCTTGGGCAGCCACGTCTTTCGCTGCAGCAATGTTCGCAGTTCCGACCTATGAAAGGAAATGAGATTGTTTATTCGTGTTAAGCTAGGCCCTAGGAATCGACGAACCTGGTTAGCACCATTGGCATTTGGAGCCTAAAAAGTCAATTCGAATCGAACAATGAATCAGTTTTAAAAAAAAACAAAACTAAATCAAGGAGAAGTAGACTACTTACCAGATGATGACGACCAACCAAAGATCCGTCAACGTCTACACGAGGAGCTGGGGCAGATACTGCAGAACCAGCTATGCACGCTAGCAACACGTATTTGAACAACATCGTTTCTGGTGACCGAAGGACAAGGGAGAAGGACAGTAAAGAAACGAGAGAAGGGTGCTCTGCACGAGAAAGACAGATAGAACGGGCGAGGGAAAAGAGCTTCAAGCAAATATCCAATGAACGAGCTCAGTCGATCACTGATCGAAAAAGGGAAGAAGAGAAAAAAAGGCGAGACGAGGATTGAGGAAGAAAGAGAGAAGTTGCTGGCCCTATCACAGAAGGGAGGCAGGGATGGGAGAAAAACGATACTCCAAATCCCAGAGGCTTTTTATACGACTTCTCTTTGCCGAGGGTATCCGGGTAACAACAAGGGTTCTCGATTCCAGTTGGATACTTGCTCGTGATCTTGAATGATACGATACAAAGCGCTCCAATGCAACGACTCCAAGGAGTGGAGTGAATATCATCATTCTTCGCAGATATCATTTGTTCGTAGTTTTCCGCCATGTTGAAGGAGGGAGTCTATGTGTATCAAAATTGTGATGAGTGACCTGACAGGGGAGTATTTCTATACACATCGGATGTACCTTCGCAACGGGGTTTGTCTCTCTTCACGATGTTGACAGAATACAACAATTGAATCCATGATCGCTTGGAGTAACCAATGTGTAAAGCTTAAATTCGCGTGTGAAGGTCGGTCTAGGTCAGTGGATCAACAGATTTTGGGGTACAAGCGGATATCGTGTTGTCTCCCCGTCAATTCCGACAATTCCGAGGGTGCTGGTTGTTGTTTCCTCCAGAAGCAGTGTGTCGATGTACTGCGTTGAACAGCGCATCTGGAGACTAAGGGGAGACTTTGCTGGTGAACACCGTAATCTGAAAGGTTCTACATACCTGTGAACGACATCGAAAATAGATCACTAGAATAGACCTCACTTTGGCATGTATGAAGATGTCCAGGCCTTGGAATTTGGAAACGGTGCTCGTTAGGGCAACGGTCATTCAAGAGCTGATGCCGATTCAATGAAAGAAGGTCAGTGACCTCAAGTGAGATCAACGTTGCAGAAGAATGGTCTCGGTATCCTCTAGTTGAGGAATGATTTTAGGGCGTCCCGCGAGAAATACATGTATCAGTGGAATGTGGTGACTGTTGGCTCGCGAGTTCTCGGAAAAGATGATATTCCATCATAATTATTGAACATTACATAGCAGAAAGTTATACAGGGAGCTGGAAAGAGTTTGAATTCAGTAGTCCTGATAATGTCGTTTTAGAAGCTCGACGCACCGAAGCAGATCTCAGCAGCGAAAGCACCGATGTCTTTCACCGGGGGGGGGGCTCAATGTGGTCAGATTGTCAGCCAACTCGTTCCTATTCCTAATTGTTCAGCGCTCCACCCTGAGTGACGCGGATTGACGACTCGATATTATAGTCTGTACATTCAAAACCGGGAGAATACAAATGTTGAGAGGTCGCAAATAGAGAGCAGACAAGGCGATATCCTGGCTAGGGCTACTTCTTGAGGGTGTAGTTGGACGAGTCAGATGGTTGTTGAGGTCATTGGAACTGAAACGGGCCTATCGTGGGTTCAGGTTGGCTTTTTTGCCTGGCTAGCCCGTCCCTGTAGTTCAAAAAAGATGAAGTCGTTTTGTTGAAGAAAATTCGCGGAGGTGAAGTTCGAGGTTTGGAGCGGGCCGGGTATCAGCACGTGACGCTGTCGCCTTTTTAAAGATATTAGGACCCTCAAGCTTCGAGGCCCAAATCTTGCTCTGTAACATATGGTCATCCGTACGGTCCCAGAGTTCCGCACAGAAGTACGTAGTAGCGGATGAGGTGAAGGCCGCTTTCCAAACTTGGTGTTAGTGTGGATCAATATTGACGAGTAATACTTTCACTGTAGGTTCCTCAGCCGGAAGAGCCTTGCTCTGTGCACCGCGACAGACCAACTCCATAAAACTAGATTTGAAGGCAGTTTATTCGATTGCCCCGATCTCGTCGTTTCCATCCAAGTACGAGTTTTTTTTCGCTCTACTCCGAAATACTCACTCGCCGGCCTCTACAGATACTTTCATGTCAGCGGACGCCCATATCGTGCTCTATCAATAATGTCTGAGCGACAGGCTTGTGTCCCGGCACCTTGCGCTCCAGTAACAGTCACAACAACGCTGCCAGTCCCTGCCCATGGAATTGATACCATCCCACTCCTCCCTCTACCAAAGCCGCGAAGTCGGGCCCTTAATCCGGCTGGGAAGACCCATGCGAACAAACGTGGTTATACAAAGTTGTTGGATGTGTTGTGAGGTCGAGAGAGAGAGAGAGATTGTTCCTCTTTCGAAAACAAAGGCCGAGATGAGGTACCAGAGCTCTGAAAGAGGTGGAAATATGCAGATCTTTGTTGATACACAGTCAGACAACGGTCGTCACACATACCATCCCCGCCTAGAGGCTCATTTCCAAACTCTTCTTCCTCCTGCTGCATCACTCTCCCGAGTCGACTCCCCGTTGATCAATATCTCCTCAGTCCCCAATCAGCCTAGCGCCGGGCGGCCCATCTACGCCTCTCCTTCCTCTCCGTCGTGTTTCCCGCGCCCCGGGAACGAGAGCGCAACCAGTTCCTCCCCCAGGAATCGACGCCTTCCTCTTTCCATTTCTGGCTAGTCCCAAAGAACTCGACTGCGGTTCCAAAGACTTCTCTTCTCACCCCTTCCATGTTTACGCCCTACAGAAATCTCGCAAAGTCGACCTCTCACCCACGTCAACGCTTTATTTCCCCTTCTACTGGTTCCCGCGTACTACTCGTGCTATTAAACATCTTTCTCATCGGGCGGACAAAGTTTTCTTCGGTGGCCCATCATACTCCTCCCTCCTCCCTCCCCATTCTCCTCATCAACTTCCCTCACCCCGTTCGGGGCCTCCCCACTCTGGTCAACTACACCACTCTGATCAGGTTCGATATTCGGCGCTATTTCAACTTCAGTCAGAATGGGACAGCCAACCACCATGTCGATCTGGGGAAATTCACGCAACGGTGTTGTTCTCTCATCTTGAGCAGGCTAGATTTCCGCCGATACCTGTTCTTTTTGCTCGAAAGTGACACGAACGGGGCTTTCTTTTTTTCTTTTCCCTTTCTGTTTTTGGAGAGGCACCCGTTATACCGGGCGATTCCCCAAGACCCATCCTAACGTTGAAGCCACCATCTTCAACGTCTGTGTTAATCACGGTACTCGCATGTCATATCTGTTTCCACCTTCTTCTTCTACCGATTCTCAAAAGTGTTTCTGTGCAAGAACTAGCAAATACTAACCTGTAGCAGGAACTCTGGTATTAGTTGGAACGGTACAGGACCCGTCACACACATCAGTCTAAGGTCGGAGTGAGTGTCTTGTCAATGTCATTCTTCGGGTAGTTCTAACGCGATGATTTTCAGAGCTAAGTATTTCACGCTGGTACCTATCTTCTGTATCTTG
This sequence comes from Collybiopsis confluens, assembly GCA_013368555.1. Classification (NCBI taxonomy): domain Eukaryota; kingdom Fungi; phylum Basidiomycota; class Agaricomycetes; order Agaricales; family Omphalotaceae; genus Collybiopsis; species Collybiopsis confluens. The sequence goes on along the minus strand of JAACJN010000042.1, from coordinate 7,418 downwards.
GGATCGTAAGCCTCACGTCAATTGTTTCCCTGGTTTGTATACTTTGCTTTGTCGTGACTTGTAGCTGCTTTCTATGGACCGACTGCTAGTCTACTATCAACCATATCATACTGTGCGTTCATTTGTTCGCTATCGTTGTTCGCTATCGGTTGTCCATGTACATGTCCATGTCATGAGCTCGGCAGCGCTAATCTTGAATATATATATTTGTTTTGTTACGATGTGGCAATCCTTGATTGGATATAGATCATGCGATCAGAACTGAATTGGTCTAGACACAGCCTGAGGCTTGAGGCTCTCATATAAGGCAATAAGGCGAGAACGATTTTCCCTCCACCACTCAACTTCGAAGTGCCCGCTAAAGAAAGTCCCAAGTCGCCCTCAGTGAGATTCATTCCATTTGTTCCAGCTCGAAATTGGTCTTATAATTATCTACTAGGCATCACAAAACAGTATCATGTCCGAAGGAGACAATAGTAGCACTCAAGGACCTACAACGTACGTTTTTTTTTTAACCCACTTGATTGCATTTCTCGAAATGTCCTGGGTCTTGTATATAGACCCCAGATGTTTTCAAATGCGCACAACTTTACAATCGGCGGAAATCCGACTTTTTACAATGCGAATCATATAACCAATATCAACAACTATATCGGGAACAAAGTCCAGAGCGAGGCTCAGGGTCAACTTCAGACCGAGCAAGATACACCCCCGGGTACAGTGATTTGTAGTCGTTCATCGGCATATGACTCAAACTATACCTCAGGCCCTTATCAAGAGGGGATGACATTTTGCCCCAGCTCCACCGTATTTTTTACGGGACGAAATGAAATATTGAATACCATGGAAGACAAGTTTATCAATGGTGCCATGTCGGTTGAGCTGAGTCGAAGAAAAATATTTGTTCTTCATGGATTGGGAGGTGCAGGTAAAACCCAGTGTGCCTTGGAATTTATACGCAAGTTTCAATCCAAGTGAGTTTCGAAAATGACGGTATGATGAGATTGTCTGACAACAAACTATACATTAAAGATTCACCCAGTCATATTTTATTTCTGCCAGTTCCGAGGAGTTGATCAAAGCAAGTTACTATGACATTGCCAAGGAAAATGAATTAATCAAGCCAACTTGGAAAGCGGGCAAAAATTGGTTACAAAATCGGAAAACGGAATGGATACTCTTATTTGATAATGCTGATGACATCGAGCTTCAGCTAGGATTGTGGTTACCAAGAAGCTCTCATGGGAACATCATCATTACTACGAGGAATCCCGCATTGTCCCAGCTAACTGACAGCTCTAGAAAGCTGGCCAATATGGAATCTGATGATGGAGTAGATTTGCTGTTGAAGCATGCTATAAAAAAGCCAGATATTCCCTCTGAAAGTGAATGGCAAATGGCAGCAGATATTGCTAAAGAGCTCCATTATTTTCCTTTAGCTATTGTTCAGGCTGGAGCATATATATATCAGGAAAAATGTCTTGCCAATTATCTGGAGCAATTGGCAAAACAAAGGAAATTATTGGATAAAAAGTTATCTCAAACACTGGATGAATATAGTTTTACAGTCTACTCAACGTGGGACTTGAGCTGGCAAAAAATAAATAAATCTACTCAAAAGCTTCTACAAGTATGCTCACAGTTCCATTATGAGCAAATACCAAAGCTGCTATTTGAAAGAGCGGAACAGGGAGAAATGGACCCTGAAGATGATAAAGTGTTTGGACCAACTCAAGCTTGGCTTGAAGCAAAAGCATTTTTTGAAGAGACACAACTCCAACCATGGAATGATGACAATTTCAATAAAATGATACATCAAGCTACCTCATACTCATTGCTTTATATATATAGGCAAGGAGTTTATTCATTGCATCCTCTGGTCCACCAGTGGATAAAAAACACATTAAATCATAAAAATCAAGTCCGATTGCAAGGGCAAGGAATAGTTGCATTGGCATTGTGGAATATAAGTTGGGAAAATACTACCAGAGAATTTGTACAAATGATTGCATTGCATTGCATTGAAGGAAAATTATTTGAAAATGCAGAGTACTGTGTTAGAACAGCAGGCAGGAATTTTTGGCTTTGGAAAGGCCATCATCAGGAAGCACTCAAGTTAGCACAACCATTACTTTCAGAAACAGAGGAAAGATATGGAAAAAATCATGAAATAGTTCTACACCATGAGCAGACTTTAGCTGTGATATATTGGCACCTGGGACAATATGATGAAGCATTGAAACTTGGGGAATCTTTAGCAGAAACTTCAACTAGACTCTTGGGAGGAGAGCATCTAGATACATTGAGCAGAATACAAAACTTGGGTAACACATACAGAGCTTTGGGCAGATATGGTGAAGCAGTAAAACTTGAAGAACCTTTAGTTGAAACTTCAATCAAGCTCTTGGGAGCTGAACATTCAAATACACTGACTAGAATGCAAAACTTGGGCATGACATATTCAACCCTGGGGAAATTTCAGGAAGCATTGAAGCTTGAGAAGCATTTAGTTGAAGCTTCAACCAGACTTCTGGGATCAAATCATCCTGACACATTAGCTAGGATACAAAATTTAAGTAACACATATAATGACCTGGGAAAATATAGTGAGGCCCTGAAGCTTCAGGAACCTTTAGTTGAAACTTCAACTAGAGTCCTGGGACCAGAATATCCACATACATTGGCTAGAATACAAAACTTGGGTATTTCATATGGAAGACTGGGAAAATATAATGAAGCACTGAAACTTCAGGAACCTTTAGTTAAAATTTCAGCTAGACTATTGGGATCAGATCATCCAGACACATTGGGAAGGATACAAAGTTTGAGTATCACATATCGCAATTTGGGAAAATATAGTGAAGCATTGAGGCTTCAGGAGCCTTTGGTTAATAATTCAGCTAGAATTCTGGGCCCAGAACACCCACATACATTGAATAGGATGCAAAACTTGGGAAACACATATCGTAACCTGACAAGATATAGTGAGGCCCTAAAACTTCAAGAATCATTAGTTGAAATCTCAACCAGAGTCTTGGGAGCTGAACATCCAGACACATTAACTAAAATCCAAAACTTGAGTATCACATACGGTGACTTGGAAAAATATAGTGAAGCACTCAAGCTCCAGGAACCTTTACTTGAAACTTCAGCCAAACTCTTGGGAGAAGAGCATCCAGATACATTGGCTAGGATACAAAATTTGAGTCTCACATACAGGAACTTGGGAAAATATAGTGATGCATTAAAACTTCAGGAACCTCTAGTTGAAAGTTCAACCAAACTTCTGGGACCAGAACATCCCTATACATTGGTGAGAATACAAAATTTGGGTGTCACATATAGTGACCTGGGCAAATATACTGAGGCACTTGAGCTCCAGAAGCCTTTAGTTGAAATATCAACTAGACTTCTGGGAGCAGAACATCCAAATACAATGAACATAATTCACAACTTGAATATCATATATGAATATGGGACAACAAAATTCACTGGTATCAATGTAATGCTTAGCTTTCACATAGTATGCCAGCCTAGAGGGATACATTGAAGCTATGGGAGGTGTCAATGGACTTGGTCTGTGAATAGCATTGTGCACTTGTTCTGTTATCTTTTTACAATTCTCGTTGTAGTATGTACTTTGTGTTTTTGCTATTGTAGTGTTACTATATAACTTATAAGTAGTACTGAAATAAATTCACTCAGAGTGCGCCGGTGACCGGGAAGCGAAATCATCTTGATTTCAGTCGCGACACAACATGGTATGCTTCAACAGAAAGTATATTTGGTCAAAAAAAGTAGTCTACAGGGCTCAGGTAATGTGTGATAATCTCCCTCTCTTTTCATCTTTTGTCCATCTTGAAAGACTTGATTTTCTCGGTGTCTCCACATGAGCCGGCAAGAGTTGTTGTCTTTGAGAGCCTTAGCCCCCAGGCTGTGTTTAAGTTCGAGGTAGTCCCATGATCCATATTCAATCGAGACTTACCACATCATACAGCAAAACTATTATACATATACAGATAGTCTGAGATAGAGATATGCAACATTTGCCGAGCTGCCAAGGACGAGCTCCTCATGATGTACACGTACGCGTACATGAACATCCGATAGCGAACAAATGAATGCACAGTATGATATGGTTGATAGCAGACTAGCAGACAGTCCATAGGAAGCAGCTACAAGTCACAAAGCAAAGTATACAAACCAGGGACACAGTTGACGTGCAAGCCTTCATAGAAATTCATGAAGTAGTTCCATGATCGTTCAGTACTCAAAAAGCTAACGATCCCAAGAATACAGAAGATACCGGCGCGAGATACTTAGCTCTGAAAGTCATCCGTTAGTAACTACCCGAAGAATGACATTGACAAGACACTCACTCGGCCCCTGGACTGATATGTATGTGAAGCGTCCGGTAGTGTCCCAAGTAACGCCTGAGTTCCTGCTACAGGTGAGTATGTACTGGTTATTGCACAAAGAAACATTTCTAGGAATCAGTAAGAAGACAGAGATGGACATATCATCCTAGTGCCGTCATCAACACAGACGTTGTAGATGGTAGCTTCAATATTAGGATGGATGCTGCAGAATTGCCCGAGAGAACGGGGTGCCTGACGACCAAATCTTCAAAAAAAGAAAGAGAAAAGAAAAAAAGAAAGCCTCGTTCGTGTCACTTTTGAGCAAAAAGGACAGGTATCAGCGGGCATCTAGATGAGGAACAACACCGACCGATTTATGAAGTCTCTCCAGTGTCCTCCAAACCAAAAAAAATCGCCAGGGAAACATCGATTTCGCAGCTATGTTCGTTTTTTGCTCCCGTCCTACATCGCAATGAACGAGAAAATGAGAAAGCGGATGGAAAATTCTCTAGACCGGCCGACGTTGCGTGACTTTCTTCGTATCGGCATGGTCGTTGGTCGTCCCGTCGTTTCGCCAGATGCTGAAATAGCGCCGAACACCGGACCCGATCAGAATGGTGCAGTCGACTAGAGAGGAGAGACGCAGAACGGGGTGAGGGAAGTTGATGAGGAGTATGATGGGTCACCGAGGATTTTTGCGGCCCGAGATCGGGTTGATGTAGGCTGGGGCAGATGTCGATTAGCGCGAGTAGTGCGCGAGAACCAGCAGAAGGAAAAAAAAAGCGTTTGACGCGGGGTGAGAGGCTGACTTTCTGTAGGGCGTAAACATTGGAGGGGGGGAAAGTCTTTGGAGCCGAGATCGAGTTCTTCGGGAAAGCAAAAAAGAAAAATGGAGGAAAGGAAGGGCATCGATTCCTTAGGCAGGATTCGGCTACGCTATCGTTGACGTTACCGGGGCGCGGGACACGAGAGTGAGAGGAAGGAGAGGCGTAAGGTAGGCTGGTCGAGGTTGGGAAGATATTGATCAACGGAGATGTCCATCTGGAATAGTGATGCGGCAACGAGGATGAAGAGTTTTAAAATGAGCCTCTAGGCGGGGGATCCAAGGATCAGGTAGATGAGGACGACGACCACGGCGACTATGGAGTTAGACTTCGCGGCTTTTGGTAGAGGGAGGAATAGGATGTTACCAATTCCATGGGCAGGAACTGGCAGCGTTGTTGTGACTGTTACTGAAGCGCAGGGTGCCGGGACATGGCAAGCCTGCCGTTCAGACAGTGTTAGTAATAATAGAGAACGATGAGGGCGTGCATTGAAGTAAAAGTTTCTGTATAGGCGGGTGAGTATTTCGGAATAGAGCCATAAAGAGAGAAAAACTCGTACAGTGGAAACCACCCACGTTGTCTCAAAACAATATTGTCTGGAAGCGAAGCGATCTGGGCAATCGAAAATTCTGGCTCCAAATCTAGTTTTATCGAGTTGGTCGGTCGCGGTGTACAGAGAAAGACTCTTCCGGCTGAGGACTGTAAAGTGAAATTACTACTCGTCAATGTTGATTATTGGCAGATATCGAGAACAGACCATCACTCAGACCACTCAACCAGATTTGCACCTTTGCTTCGCGATCCTTGGCAACCATACGGTACAGAGCAATATTTGGGCCTTGAGGGTCCCAATATCTCTAAAAAGCCGTAGTGGCAGCCATGAAAAGAGCGGTTGCGTCACGTGCTGACGCCCGGCCCGCTAAAGCCAACGAGAACAAAGCAACGAGAACCTACGATAGGCTCGTTTCAGTCCCAGTCCCAATGACCTCAACAACCATCGGACCCGTCAACTGCACCCTCAAGAAGTAGCCCTAGCCCAAAATATCGCCTTATCGGCTCTATTTATGACCTCTTCTCCCGGTTTTGAATGTACAGATTTACTATACTGCGCGACTTACTATTCAAGTTCGGCGGCCCACTTTCACAAAGTATTCACCAGTTGTGTACTTATATCATGATCATCAATCCTCAATTCATAGTCGCACTGGACCTTTCAGCTTTGCACCTCCCGAACCTAGCGTGCTCTATTCTCACTTCTCTACAAATTGAGATCCGTTCTTCGAATCTCTCTAATGGGTTCTTGACTACCCAAGCACGGAGCGGAAGCTCGCCCTGTGCCGTACCCTCCAGGTAAGTGTAGGCCGAGAAAGGCCAGTTTACATTTTCCTCGTCCAGTCATCGGCTGGATGAAGCTTTTTTTCCTACACCCCCCCCCCCCCCCCCCCCCCCCCCCCCCCCCCCCTCACCATCGACTTGATAATCTTTTTTTTTTTTTTTTTTTTTTTTTTTTTTTTTTTTTTTTTTTTTTTCCTCACCACTCAACATCTTGATAAAACCAGAATTTGGAATTAGAGTTTCCGTTGGCCAAACGGGTTTCGTTTACAGGACATAAAGATGTCGTCAGAATGCATACCTATGTCACAACTTACCTCCAGACTCTCAGGTTTGAAGAATACAGAGGAGGACGACCACTATTATCGAAACTGAGGCACTCAGCTCGAATTCTGTTCTGTCTATCTCTCGTGCTCACTTCGAGTTCCTTACATCTGTGGAAGATCTCCGATATTTATCGGCGACAGTGGGTTGGACAGTATGTAAGTTAGATCCCGAGGAGGCCTAGACATAGCATAGCGTTTTCACAAAAGTTCTCGAATTCGACTTTATCCGTCCTGTGTTCACGATGAATTGAAGGCGGTATCGTCACACGTTTTCACTAGGCTCTCATGCGGTACTCGTTTATATTTTCCGACCTCGGCAGGATTTTTCTTCTTCGCAGTTAGTATGTACGTGACTAGTGCGTCGGTAAGATTAAGCTTTCCGTGTCTCTCCCAAATTTGGGAATCTATCATTGGCTCATCAAGCTCGATGGTTTATGATTGGACCGCCTTCTAGTTCAGTATGCCACGGGAGTGTCTGATGTCTCTCGTAGCTTCAACAGCCTAGGGAGCCTGGGAAGGCGCACTGGGAGACCGCGCCGACCAGAAAAATTTTTTTTGACACGGCTAGTACATATGTA